>JAZKJV010003741.1:0-410106 GCA_037367405.1 Ottelia alismoides | reverse complement strand
ATCCAATAATCTGTATGAACATATCATGGCTATAATATTATACTAATTCAGAACAAGGAAATGGATATGGAATAATATTTTTGTTAAATTCTCACTACGCATATATTGAGCAACGTAACCCATGACACATCTCAAATTTATTGTATCTCACGTACATGGCATATAACTTGACTTTTCTATTCGTGTTTAACATTCCCAGGAGACGTTATTCATATTTTTGATGAAAAAGGCTATCATGAATATGAGATTTATGTTGAGAGAATAAGTCACTGCGTATTAAACATGATAACAATGCCAACGTGTAACCGTTACACCTTTTATATATATGGTGCATTGACTCTAAACTAAATAGAGTTTATATTAACTTAAATGATCTAAGTGGTGGGTTCGAGAAATTAAAATAATAGAAGGTCCTTGCAGAGTTAGTATGCTGGAAATGCATGAGATAAGATGAACGGTGAGATCGGGCAGTCGGTGGGTTTTTATGCAGAAATTTATTTTTGTGTTGCTACTAATTAATACTCTAATAATTTAGTATATCTCAATACTGAGTTACATCCGTCGATTCCTGAGTGTTTTATTTACCTTTATAATTTACTAACAAGTGATTGTAGTTGTGGTATATACGTCACATAAGGGTACACCTATTTCCTCGTATGAAGACTGATTCATGGCAATTGTAAACTTATTGTGAGTAAACGAGGCCATCATATACCGTAGTGTACTTGTGAGTCAAATAATCTTTTCCCTCATATGAATAACTTAAATCAATTTCCGAGCAGTCGTATGGATGAGTATACCCATGGTAGATGGATTAATCCAATAATTATTTGTGTTATAATTGTCTCTTTTACTTAATGAAAGTAGTAAATATCTACTTTATCCTTATTGAATTGCTCCATCGTTATTCTTTTGTCATCCAGAAAATAATAATAATGTCGTAGCATCATTTGGGTGTCCACCTTTACGGTTTGACACCCTTTTTTCCTTCAAAAAAATGTCGTAGCATCATAAACTATAAATGATGTGGATAATTAATATATTCATCATTGGTCCATCGTACCTCTTTCCGTGAATGCATAAGAATCATGAGTGGAGTGAGAAATACTACACTTAGAATATGGGTTATTAAGAACAGTGGTGGGACAAAAATACTATTGCCACATGTTTTACATATGATGATCATTGTCCCATGCGATTTATATTCCCATTAAAGTGGTAGCAATGATTTCTTTGTATAGATCATCTTCCTATGATTGAGATTCATAATGATCGTGTAGATGGAGATAGACAACTCAAGGGATTGGGCATGCACTCTTGAGCCTCGGGTAGATGCCTTGAAGGTCGCGACCCCAACGGACGAGTTGGGTGACGTTGCACCTAGCAGCACGGATGTATCCGGAGTCGCTCGACGGAGTTGGCAGGTGGCAACGGTTGACGTTCTTGGTTTCGCGCTTATACACAATATTAAGACTCGGAGTAGAATTAGGTGTGGCCACATCAAACTCTATTTCGAGTATTATTGTTGTGAGAGGTGTTCCGGGATATGGTTTGAAGTTGGAGAATTTGAGGTTGAAATACTTGGAGGTTTATCCAAGATGACAAACAAGTTCCCGCGTAGCGGAGGCCTGCGAGTCGCGTACTTGCGTGTGCTAAAATAATATGAGAAAGGATAAATAATTTATGATCGGAGGTCAGATATTGTATATCGTTGTGGGCTCTAACCAACTTGTCAAAATATCAAGGATCATTGTGGTAGAACTTAATCGATTATTTTTTTTATAAAATCAATGTGATCGAATGTGATTCTAAATGACTTGGCATTCTTTCTGGATTGTTTCAATACATGCATATTCCATTAAATAAAAGTGGGTATACACTCTTTTCTTACCCCTACTTTAGTCGTTATAATATTTGTCTCGTTACTGGGCAATTGCTCATAACGTTACCCTCGTGTGAATCCAACAGGTGTACCTGAGCAACAACCGCCACAGTAGCGCTCTTTTGAGGAGATCAGACTTCTTTTCGCCATATTCGCATCAGGCAGGGTGCGTCCTGCTTAGAGTAATTTATTTACTTCCTCTTTATTTTATGTTATTCTGAGAGACTTTATAGTGAGATATGTGGAGAGTTTTTCTATAAAGTTTGAGATTTTCTGATGTATCTCGTATCATGGACATGGACTTGATGAGTATTGATCAGAATGGATGTTGTATTTTCATTTCCATTTCATATTATTCTCATGCTTTTATTTATATTTCAAATGTTAATCTAATGTGCATAAGATGGTTTGCTGAGTATCATAGATCATGGGCGTAATTGGACCGTAGGTCCGACGCTTCCGTCTCGTCGGTTTCGGTAGCCGGAGGGGCGGGGCGTCACAATCCTCGATCATCCCTCCATCTGCAGGCGTGACTCCTCAAGGATTGGATCACTACTCTGACCGTCTCACCTCGTTCTTTCGCCCAGCTCCATTACATGTACATAACCTTCATACGAGCCCCTTCCCATTTTTGAATCCCTTTTTGCTCCTTTCTCTCCTACCTTTTGTGCTCTAGAGATTGAGCTTCGTGACAGGGAGCTCGCCCAACTCTTGGTTGGATCGAGGGAGTTTCTCGGAGCCGATCTTCACCATCTCCGGCGAGCATCACCACCGTGAGGTCCACCTTGCAGCTCCAGCTGCTTGAGGAACATTTTTTGTGCTTTTTAGTTAGGTTTTATCCTTAGGTTTTATTTAATGCAACTAGTTTAGCATTTCACTCATCGCTAAATTCGTAGTTTGCTGGAGACTAGCCCCAGCGAATGTCTCCGATGTGCATTGCCTGTTTGTCGACCCACAGACCACCTCCACATCCTGCCCCCATCACCTTTCAATCATCCACCGCACCATCCTTCGCTAAGATCTTGCGAAGATCTGTAGCCCTGGTCTCCCATCTCCTCCATTAGCCGGAGACCTCCACCCGACCACTTTACACCCCATTCTGTCAGATGATCCTCCCCATCGCATCGCCTTTTTTACACAGCTAACCCCAGCATGAGAAATTAAGGAAAGGGTCCTCTTAGACCCTCATCGAGTAGCAGGTGCAGTCCCAGGTCCTTCTCTACTGCTAAACATCTTCGAAGCCCGTCATGGCATTTCGATGCCTCCAGCCGCCACGGAAGGACACCATGACAATTTCGGAACCATCATAGGTGAAGGAGAAACCATGGATCATGAGTTCATGTTGATCGAAAACCATCCGAGTCGTGCTCTTCTGATGTTCTTCCACTGAGCTTCTGAGCCATTGGATCAGCCCCAACTCTTCCAGGAGTGCAGCCATCGTCAGATTAGTCGAGTCCCGCACCATTGATCTCTCTTAGGAGATATAATCTTCCCCGTCCGTGGTGGAGCGATATCGCACACTAGGAGCGTGCTACGTGTTTAAGTTGGCACCATTCAACCATCCATTAATGCCCTTTGATTGGGTATTTTGCATTTTTCACCCAATGGTTTTTGTAATTTACATTTAATGCTCAATTATTCATCTGCAATGTATTTTATTTTTGTAATATTTTCATTGTGAACCCTGCATTTAATTTTATTTGCATTTCAACCCGTGCTAGTGAGGCTCACGTGTATGTGCACGTGGGCTTAGCTATTTTGCGGCCAGGTCCTTGTAATTACGTGTATTTCTATTTGGTCCTAGAAAGTTGAATTTCAATTATATAAAGTTTGGATATTTTGCAAAAACATCCTTGTATTTTGTTTTAATGGCAAAATTGCCCTTTCCGGGCTATTGATTTTTGTAGATGTTTTCCATTTATTAAAAATAGTGCCCATGCTCTAAAAAAACATAAAAATAGGGTTAAGTTCTAGTTGGCTAGCAGATTCATGCTATAATTTTAGTTTGACATTTTAGGATATTTACCTATTTTCTAAAAATAAAAAGAGCATAATTTTTGCTCTGTTTGCAGTATAAAATACCAAAAAATTATAAAATTTTCTGAAAACTTCCAAAAAAATACTTATTTTGTCTATCTATTTATTTTACAACTCCAACAACAAAAAACCCTAAAATAGAAAAAGAACATACATAAAAAATTTAGAACTCCTAAATCTATTAAAAAATATAAAAATTACTAAAAATCATAAACTTATTTCCTTTTGTTTTCTAATTTTCTTTATATTATTATCTATCTATAAAAATTGATTTGAAGAAGTTTGGACATATTTTACTATTTTTAATCCTGATTTCAATTTGACATATTTATTATTTCCCTGATTTGGGATGTTTTTGACTTAAAATATATATAAAAATTACAAAATTAATTAAAAATAATAAAAAGAGTAGAAAATTATTTAAAATCAAAAAAATATTTAATTCTATAATTTTATTTATTTTTACTTGTATTTATATCTAAATTATCATATATTGTATATATAGCCTTATTTATCATTATATTATATATTTAAAATAAAAAGAAAATAAAATTAAAAATATAAAAAAGGAAACAAAATATATATATAATAACAAAATTAAAAAATATAAAAATAAAAATAAAAAATATTAAATTTAAAAACTCATAAAAATAAGGGATTTTTACCCGACAGACCCTATAATCTTTTCAAATTACCTCTACGACATTTGAAACATCGTAATTCCTCCCCCGACCTCGTAAACTTGCTTCGTCTTACCCGACAAACCCTACCGTCAATTTTAACTATGTCTGAGTTAAATACCTTGGTTAGTCTTGAGTTAACCTAACCAATATGCCAAAATAAAAAAAAAAGAATAGGAAAAACATCCTGCTCTTGCAGGGGGCGAAGCAACGGCAGTCAGGCAGAGGGCCTCCAGCGGGGGGGGAGCTTGATGAGCGATTTTTCCCGAACAACTAAGGTAGATAAATCAGAAGCGGTCGTTGCGACCTCAACCACTCGAGAATCAGAGTGCTCAACAAGAAAAGTTTCAGACCACCAAACAAAGGTAAAAATCGATGAAACTCAAGATAGCGGTCAAGCTATGATATTAACCTGGTATAGCGCCTAGGGTCAAACTCAAGGAGCACGAGTTGGCCTAGCAGCCTACGAAGTAGTCAAAAATAAAAACAAATAAAAGAAAATTATTTTTGGTGGGTTTTTATTATTTCTATAATTTTTTTGGATTTTTAAAATAATAAAGAAAATAAGAAAGCAAATAAAACAAGTAACTTCACACAATTATTTAAACAATCAGAATTAGTCCAAAAATTCAAACAAAAATATTTTTATGTTTTTTATAATTTTTTATGTTTTTTTGTTAATTTTTAGTATTTTTCTGATTTTTATAGAACTTTATAAAAATAAAACAAGACTGAAAACAACTGTTGCTGTCCAATCAAGATTGGAGGGCCAAAATAAAATCAGAAATGTCCCTAACTAAGCCTGATGGTATTTTTCCTATAAACTAAAGACAAAAAGAAAAATTCAGAAGCTGAGTTTATTAATTTTTATTTTCTTTTAATTACTAGAATTTTTATGGTTTTTTAGAGGTTTTTCAATTTTTATATTTTATATAAGTCCAAAAATGACCAAACTTGGTCAGAAAATCAAACACAACAAAACAAACTAAATCTAATTTTTTTAGAATTTTTGAAGATGTTTTAATATTTTTTTGTGAATTTTAAAACTGAACAGTAAGAAAAATTGATGTTTTTGAATTTTTAAAAATAACAAAATGGCTCCAAAGATTTCCCAAAAATCAATGAAAATTCTACACAGTGGCAGGAGCCACGTTTGATTTCACTTGATTTGGAGTAGATTTTATATTTTATTCAAAACAATCAAGAGCCAAAAGTCATAAGGACCTGATCATAATAAAATTATCTTTGGAGGGCCTAAAAGTAACAAGCCAAGAAACCCATCGGATCCAGGTGCAAAATATCTAAGATCTCACGCGCCACACGCGTGATCTGGGCACTCATGGACCTTTTTGTAATTAACTTAAGTCCCTGGACCAATTAGTAACACGTACTAAAAGTCCAGGGACGAAAGTATAAAATTCCCACGATTTTCAGCACATGCACAAATAAAACATTCACAGGGGTATATGTGCAAATATCTAAAAAGATCTTTTCATTTCATAACAACCAGAAAGTACATGCCCTTACATGCAATTTTACCAAAAATACACGTGTCGATGCATGTGACCACAACGTACAGGGGTGTAAAAGCAAATATGCTAAACTATCAGGTCCACTATGCAAATGTACCAAAATAAAATGAACTGGATGAAATATTTACAGGACCAATTAGTAAAAACAAAAAGAGGGGGGCTTAAGGGAAATTACCCCTTATTATAATCCGAGGGTTGCGATGGCACCGCGTGGCGAATCTGACGGTCGAGGATGACGGCGCATCAGCAAAGGAAGCCCTGATCTCGATCCAACGGTGGAGGGTGCGCCACGTGGGGGAATCAACGGTCGAGAAGCGACGCGGCTAACCCTCGCTGATTTGACGGTCCCGATCTATCCTCCAATGATCGAACGATGGTGGCTGCTCCTCAAGTGAACAGTTGCGATCTAATCTGGAGCTAGAGGGCTAGATGGACGGCTCTGGAGGATCCACGAAGAACATGTGGCCGGTGAACTTCGCCGTCCCAGTACGCGCACGGTGGTCCTCCTCGGGGGCTACTGATGATCGGAGAAGAAGCATCGGAGCCTCCCGCGTCTGAAGAGGGCCTCCAATGAAGCTGGAGGCGTCGGAGATGGTCCGGCGACCAAGGCAGAGCTGGAGCTGCTACTCCTGAACGTTCAAGTCCTCAGATGGGCTTGTCTTGACCTGCAAAGTGGCGCAACAAACTCCTGGGTCGAGGGCAAAGTGCCTCGACCCGGTTATAGGTGATGGGGATGGTCGGTGCGTCGGAATGGGCAAGCTCCGGTGAATCGACGGCGAGGGAGCTCGAATCCCAGTTTCTGTGCAAACTGGGTTGAACGAAGGGGTGGAGAACGTGCGTGGGAGAAGGGCGAAGGTGAGGGTGTCGTCCGATGATCGAAATGGTGAGGGAGGTGGTCGGAATCGACGGTCGACGGCGAAGGAGCGATTTGGGCGTAACTCGAAATTAGCGAAAAATAGAAGGAACGAAGGCTACCTGATGGTCGATGTCGACTGTGGACGAGCTGACGGAGCTCTGGGTCCTAGCCTCGAGGGCCGTCGATGCCCGAGGCTCGAGCACCATGTCTGGGCGACGCACGGCGGCGCTAGGTCGCCGGATCGATGGTCCGATCACTCCCTTCTTGCTGCAACACAACCAATCGCGAGCTGACACTCAGGCGAGAGCAATGAAGGTCCTGGGGTGGAGAATGGGGAGCCAAAGATGCGTGAAGGAGCGGGCGGAGCTCAGACTATATACGGCTAGGGGTCCGGCTAAAAGGGGATCGAGCGAGACACTCGGAGCACGGACCCCGATAACCCACCCCGGGCGAAGGTGTCGGATCTGCAAGGAAGAGATAGGACCTGGGGTTTAGGGTTTTAGTGATCGGATCGAGTGTGGAAAATGTCGAGAAGTCGGGTCAAAAACTCGGATCCGGGACTCTGTGGTCCAGGGGGGAGTTGACCAGGGGGTCAACATCCCCCGTGGACCAATGGGAAATGGCCACGTCAGAAATGATTGGAAATCGAATTAAAAATAGAAAATGGTCGAATTAATAAAAACTCAAAACATTAAAAATGTTCCTTTTATTTTAAACTATTTTTTTATGATTTTTATTTAAGTTTTTGAAATAAAAATAAGGTATATACAATATAGTACTATGTATAGGTATATATACAATATTGTATTTATTATTTTTGTTTTTTAATTAATTATTTTTGTGCATTTTTATTCCAATTTTATATTTTATTTATTTATAGCATAAAATTTGGAATATTTTGGTATTTTTATTTTATTTTTATTATTTATTTACAAGGGTAAAATAAATATTTTTATTTATAGACATATGTGGTATATATACAATAAAGGAATTGATTTTATTTTTATTTCTTTTTATTTTATTTTTGTTTTTGTGGTTTTATTTTTATTTATTTACACCATGAGGTATAGAATATGTACACTTTTTATGGGATTTCAATTTATTTATTTATAGGGCTAAATAAATAGGTAAGTGTTCTTATGTACATGGTGAATATATACAATGAAGGGTGTTTTTATTTTATTTTTAATTTTCTTATTTTTATTTTGATTTTGTATTTACAAATATTTACAAATAAATACTACCCACTTTTATTTTTGTTTTTAGAGGAAAATATTATTATTTTATTTGCAGGTTTATTTACACACATGAGCTTCCTTATCTCTCTCTATTTTGGCTTTTATGCGGTCAGGCCCATACTGAGCCCTCCCTTGGGATTAGGTCGCTCAATATTTATTCTAAATATCTCCCTTTTTTTCTTTTGTCTCTTTATTCTTTTATTTATGCACAAAAACATGCTAATTATTAACTTTTACACAATGCATGTCAAATGATAATTATTAGTATTTACAAATATATACATGTGTTTGGCAAAGGTTTTGTAGCTAAAATAAAAGAATAAAGAGTGATGAATGGGTATTCATCACCCCCCTATACTTAACTTTGCTAGTCCCTTAGCAAACACTTATTTGAAAAAGAAGTGAAAAAGAGAAAGAAAAAGAAAAAGAGGAGAATGTACATGGATCAATGTTGATTATTAAACTTGCCTTCATTAAATTGAAATATGGAGCTCGATCAGATCTTTGGATTATTAATGTGTCGGAACCTTATTTAGCCTTAGGTTTAAAACTCAACAGCCTCTAAGGTCCACTAATCTATAATCAAGACTCCTCAACAATCCAGATCAGAACAAGTCACCATACACAAACCCTGAAGACTATGAGTCTTTCCTTGTACTGTGAATGTGATATATAAGCTCTCCACCTCAGAAATGGCAACTTGACAACCCTCCCCAACAAGGTAACTCTATGACCCTAGTCTGGCCACTCTTTCATCGAGGAGCGGGGTATTCCCTTCTAAGTTCAAGTTCAACCGGCTCAAGAAGAGGGGGAAGAAGAGAATGGACCTTGGCCAGTGTAGCCATGTATCCTTGGGAGCTCAACCAGTGTAGCCAAGTCTCCCTGCTGCAAGCTACATAAGGTGGGACATGAATCTCAAGCTTTGCTTATTTGCACTATATACATACTCCGGTGGGATTATCATTTTCTATCAGACCCACCACTTTTTTGGAGTTATTCTCTTTTTGCATTTTTTTCTTTCAAGTGCATCTATACAACATATACATGTGCAGCATATATACAAGGAGTTTTTCCTCTTGAGCCAGTAGACTATCTGATGATCGTCCTGACCACTAGAGTATAAGGTGCTAAATGGTCGTTGCGACCCAAGCGATCAGGATCGATCAATCAAGAAAAATAGACCACCAATATAAGATAAAATCACTCAAAACAAGATAGCGGTCTTGCTATTATTTTAACCTGGTATAGCGACCAGGGTCGAACACAAGGAGCACGAATTGGCCTTGCGGCCTACGAAGTAGTCAAAAAGAAAAGAAAAGGAAATAAAAAGGTATTTTTGGTGGTTTTTAAGTCTTTTTATATTTTTTTTGAATTTTTAATGTGTTAAGAAAATAAGAAAAACAACCAAACAAGACAATTCAACTATTTATTAAATGTACTAAAAATCAACCAAAAATTCAAATAAAAATATTTTTGTGTGTTTTATAATTTTTACTGTTTTAGTGAATTTTTGGGATTTTTCTGATGTTTATTTAATTTTCTAAAAATAAAACAAGGTTAGAAACTGTAGGTATTGTCCAGCCGAGCTTAAGGGACTTAGATAAAACATCTAAGAGTCCCCAATAAGCCTGGAGGTATTTTTCCTGTATAGAGAAGAAAACAAGGAAAATTTGAGCACCTAAATTATTATTTTTGGGTTTTTAGTTTATTTATTAGAATTTTTATAAGATTTTAAGTGTTTTCAATTTTTAGGTGTTTTAAGTAATGAAAAATAGCCCAAATTGGCTAGAAAATCAAGCACCATAAAACAAACATTAGATAATTTTTTTTGTGATTTTTAGATGAATTATAATATTTTTTTGTGATTTGCAAATTAGACAGTGAAGAAAATTGATGTTTTTAAATTTTTAAAAATATCAAATCAAAACAAAAATGTCTACAAAAATCTCAGAAAGTTTTACACAATGGCAGGAGCCATGTATCCAATTTTCATTGGATTTGGAGTCGATTTGCTATTTTATTAAAAATCAAAACCAACACACAGTGCATAGGGACCTAAACGCAAATAGTGAAAGTTCTGGGGGGTCCAATGCAAAATTCCCACGAAATCACGTGTGAAGCACGTGTCTGGGGCACTCAGGGACCTAATTGCAATAAAAACAAGGTCCCTGGACTGAATAATAACTAGTATTAAAAGTCCAGGGGGCTTGTTGTAAAATACCCAACAATACACGCACATGCACAAATATTTCACGCACAGGTGTATAAATGCAATTTTCTAAAAATATTCATTCATTAAGTAACATCTAGAACTACAAGGGCATCAATGCAAATACACCTAAGAAATCACGTGACGATGCACGTGGTCCACATAGACAGGGGTATAAATGCAAATAAGGAAAGTACGGGGTCCTAAGTGCAAAATGTTCAGAATAAAATGAACTTGATAAAATATTTACAGGGCTAACTAATAAATGCAAAAAGAAGAGGGGCCTAAGAACAAATTACCCCCTATTAAATATCGAGGGCTGGATGTGCGCCACGCGGAAGATCTGACGGTCGAGGAGGCACAGCGCACAACGAAAGAACCCTCGGCGTGATCGAGCGGCTAGGAAGCTCCCACGTGGAAGATCTAACGGCTGAGGTGTGTCGTGGGTGAACGAAGGGCTTCCGCTCTGATCGGACGGTGGAGGCTCAGCCACGTGGATGATCGAACGGGTACAAGACGTTGTGGCTAAGCCTCGCTGAGCCAACGGTGCGGATCGAATCTTCAGATGATCGGACGGTCAGAGCTGCTCCTCGAATGGATGGCTGGGATGCGAACTAGAGCTGAAGGTCGATCGGACGGCTGCTGAGGATGGAGGATGAACAGTTCTCCGGTGAACTTCACCGGACTCGTGCTGCCACAGGAGTCCTCTTAGGAGGGCACGGATGATCGGAGAAGAAGCGTGGAGGCCTTCCGCGTCTACTGGAGGTCTCCGATGACCCACCCGAGCGCTGGGGAGCTCCGGCAAGGTCGACGGAGACGGAGCTGCTGGACCTGATGGGCTTGGATGAACATGCAAAGTATGTCAGACAACTCGCAGGTCGAGGGCAAACTGCCTCGACCCCGTCAGAGCGGGAAAAGGATGGCTGATGCGTCGAGATGATGGGCCTCCGACGAGCGGCGGAAGGGAAGGCCCGATGTCCCTGCTCCGGGGCGAGCCAGGGGGAATGGAAAGTCGGAGAAGGTGGAGAGGGGTCTGGTGGACGTGATGGCGGTGTCGGATGGTTGAATGGGTGGCCGGAGACGAAGGGTGGAAGCGGCGGAGCTACACTACCAGCAATTGAAAAATCCTAAACTACGCTAATCTACGGGCTAAGAAGGTTAGCTGGTGGAGGCGGTCGACTGGGCTGGAGCTCAAGAAGCTCCTGGGTCATGGCCTGCAAGGGGGCGTCGTCTCCCCGAGGCTGGGCACGCTCGCGGCGGCGCACGGCGGTGAAGACCACCGGATCAGTGGCTCTCGGCTTCCCGGGTCTCGCTGCAACTCCCAAGAATACTACTGTCACTCAGGCTCTCTGGAGGAGGTCACAGGCGACGAGGGGGAGATCCAAAGATACGTGAAAACCTCGCCGGAGCTGAGACTTTATATGGCTAGGGATCCGGGAAGGTGAAGGTCGGGTGAGTCGCTCGTGCCTCGGATCCATCAAACCCACCTCGGGCGAGAATCAGGGATGGTCAAAGATTAATCGGGGCCCGGGGTTAAAGTAATTGGTTGTCGGATCAGGTGGGGAATAAATGGAGAAATCGGGTCATCCACCAGATCCGCAAAGGAAGTGGTCCACAGGGGGGAGTTGACCGGGCGGTCAACAATCCCCTGGGCCAATAGAAACAGGCCACGTGGAAAAGATTTAAAAATTCAATTAAAAATAACAAATGGCCGAATTATGGAAAAGTCAAAACATGAAATATTTTTGTTTTCATTTTTTCTATTTTTTTGATTTTTAATTAATTTTTCAAAATAAAAATAAGGTATTTACATTATATAGCTATATATAGGTATATGTACAATATAGGCTTTTTAATTTTGATTTTTAATTAATTATTTTTATATATTTTTATTCCTATTTTGTATTTTATTAAGGAATAAAAAGCTATTTTTATTTTATTTTTATTATTTATATACATAGGTAAAATAAATACATATGTACATTTATATGCATGGTATATTTACAATAGTCTTTTTTATTTTTAATTTTATGATTTTTATTTTGTTTTTGTTTTAATTTATTTTATTTATTTACACAATAAATCATAGAATATGCACAAGATTTTTGGAAATTAATTTTATTTATTTATAAGGCTAAATAAATAGGGATGAGTGAACTATATACAAGGGGACTATGTACATGAGTGATGTTTTTGCATTCTTTTTAATTTTTCTATTTTTATCTTGTTTTTATATTTATAAATATACAAATATTTACAACCCTATTTTAATCTATTTTTGGGAGGAAAATATTTTTATTTTATTTATATAAATATTTACACACATGAGCCCCTATCTCCCTCTACTTTGGCTTTTATGCGGTCAGGCCCATGCTGAGCCCTCCCTTGGGTTAGGTTGCTCAATATTTATTCTAAATATTTCCTCTTTTTCTTTTTAATCTTTATTCTTTTATTTTTGCACAAAAACATGCTAATTATAGGTTTTTACACAATGCATGCTTTTGGTAACTATTTCTATTTACAACTATATACATGCATTTGCAAAGGTTTTTGTAGCTAAAATATAAGAATAAAGAGTGATGAATGAGTATTCATCACTATCCCTCCTTTGAAGCATTATTGCAACCCACAACTCCTGTCGTTAGACCTCATGGCAACCAGACCAAGTTGAGACGCACTTCCTTCACTAAAAGAAGAAGAGAGGTTCCTCATAGAAGTACTACCCTCATATGCTACCCCAAGTCAAGGAAGATTGCCTCCTCACCACCTCATCCGTAGAGAGCTCGGTGCTAAGTGCGGTGTCCAAGTAAAGCCATTGTCTATATGAGTCATGTGTGTGTTGTTAAGTGCTCTACTTAGGCTCATTGAGATGACATGTGATCATAGCCTAGTGGACTCAAAGAATTAAGTCACCATGGACCTAAAAAGTCTTAACCCTAAGCCCTATAAGATTCCTCTTAGAATTAGGTGGAATAAGATCTTAATCAAGCTCCATTTCCCAATTTAAATGCAGGCTAGTTTAAATGTCAACTATAATCCAGGAAAAACTATACAAGTATATACAAAGATGCTATTTACACAATATTTTACACAAATGCAAAATTTTTGCAAAATGTTTTGAAATCATGGATGTGTGCATGAATGCAAGTTTTGCAAAATATTTACACAAATTTACACAAGTTTTTTGCAAACTTTTGATTTTCAAAGCATTTTGGAAAAATTTTGTACTATATACATAATTTTGATATGCAAATATTTACACAAACTTTACATAAAAAGTTTTTGAAAACATTTTTACAAAAATAATTTGTACAATAGCTATGTATGTGCAATAAAAGAATGTTTATTTACAGGGAAAATTTTTTAATTTTTATGGATTTTTAGTGTTTAGCCATTTTTATTTATTAACACACTCACACAAAGTACGAGTTATGGCTAAAGTATATATGAAATATATACACACCCCCCTATACTTAGCTCGAACGATGCCCTCAGAGTCAAGAGCGATGAAGAAGACATAACTCGTACTTAGTATAGGGAAGTGAAAAGAAAGGCTATATACAAAGACGAATGAAAGAATAGAAAATCTAGAGAGTCTCGGCTTTTCCCCCTATACTTAGGATCAAATAATCCTAAGTATAGCAGGTTGTACACAAAGGGAAAACCGAGTGGAGAATGTACAGAGTCTACCCCCCCTATACTTAGGGTAAAATATCCCTAAGTATAGGCAGCTAAAACAGGGGTAGAAAGAATCAAAAGAAATACCCAAGAGTCCTACATCCCCCCTATACTTAGGGTAAAGTACACCTTAAGTATAGCATAATCAAAAGATGAGGAAAGGGATGTGGACTAAAGAATGGAATGATATGGACATCTGGATCTATACAGGTCGGGAGAACAATGTTAATCAGGCGTGAGATGCAATAGATGTGAGTCAAAAGACTACATCTCACGCAAAGTGAATAGGGGCAACATCAACGACCCGCGGCTCATGATCTAGAAATGGCTTGAGCCGCTGGCCGTTCATTCGAAAGGTACTCTCAGAAGACAACTCAGATATGTCAATTCTCCCGTTGTCGTGTACCTTTCTCACAAGATAGGGTCCCTTCCATTTGCTCTGTAGCTTCCCTGGAAATAGACGAAGCCTAGTATCAAACAGCCATACTCTCTGTCCAGGCTCAAAATGCTTGTGGCTGATATGAGAATCATGCCACTCCTTCACTCTTTCGTTGTACTGTAGGCTGTTTGAGAAGGCGGTATCACGAAGCTCCTCCAGGGCTGCTAACTCTGCCCTCCTCTGGTCTCCTACACATTCTGGATCCAAAAGAATATCTGTAACTGCCCAAAGTGACCTGTGTCTCAACTCAACAGGTAAATGGCACGGCTTTCCATAAACGAGGCAAAAGGGAGATGTGCCCAAAGGTGTTTTGAAAGACATCCTATATGCCCACAGAATCGAGTCCAAAAGCTGTGACCAATCCTTTCGGTCAGGGCGGACGACTTTCTGCAAAATAGTCTTGATCTCCCTGTTCGACACTTCGGCTAGACCATTCGTCTGTGGATGGTATGGAGTGGCAACTCGATGGTCTATGCCGAACTCGCTAGCAAGGGCCTTTACCTGGTCGTTGATGAAATGAGACCCCCCGTCAGAAATCAACACTCGAGGAACTCCGAACCGCGTAATGATGTGCTTCCTCAAAAATCTGCAAACTGTCCTGGCATCAGCGGTTCGGGCGGGGATGGCCTCAACCCAACGACTTACATAATCAACGACCAACAGAATGTACTCAAATCCCTGACTCTTAGGGAATGGACCCATGAAATCGATGCCCCATGCGTCAAAAACCTCACAGAAGTGAATGGGCTGCATCGGCATCATATCACGCTGTCCACAAGTGCCCATCCTCTGACAGTCAGTACACCTCTTCACGAACTCATCAGAGTCCTTGAAGAGGGTAGGCCACCATAGGCTGGATTGGAGCACTTTCGGTGATGTTCTCCTCCCAGAGTGATGTCCCCCTGCCTCAAGCTTGTGGCAGTTAGTGAGGACGCTATGGTGCTCCTCCTGAGGAATGCACCTACGCCAGATGTTATCCCCTCCTTCTTGGTAAAGGATGGGATCCTCCCAGTGGTAGGACTTGGCCTTCGCAAGGAAGGTCTCAAGCCTCTGCCTGGGCCAATCTTGTGGAACTTTCTTAGCAACAAGAAAGTTCACAATATCGGCATACCACGGGAGAGAGGCGATAGCAAGGATCGCCTCATCTGGGAAGTTCTCACAAATAGGGCCAATCTGATCAGAATCCTCAAGATGCACTAATCGGGAGAGATGATCCGCCACCACATTCTTGACTCCAGGCTTATCCTTAATCTCTATGTCAAACTCCTGGAGTAGAAGGATCCATCTAGTCAGTATGGCCTTGGCATCCTTCTTTGCCATGAGGTACCTGATGGCGGTATGGTCAGTATACAAGGTCACTCTAGATCCAATAATGTATGATCTGAACTTATCTAGGGCGAAGACTACGGCTAGCATCTCCTTCTCTATGGCTGTGTAGTTCCGCTGCGCGGAATCCAATGTGCGGCTAGCATAGTGGATAGCAAATGGAACTCCATCCCTTCACTGTTCCAGCACTGCCCCCACGGCAAAATCGGAGGCATCCGTCATGATCTCGAATGGGAGAGACCAATCAGGCGGCTGAAGAACAGGAGCCTCAACAACACATCTCTTGAGAGTCTCAAACGACGAAAGACACTTGTCATCGACAAGGAACTCGGTGTCTTTCGTCAGCAGGTCAGTCAACGGTCGGGAAATCCTACTGAAATCATGAATGAATCGCCGGTAAAAACAGACGTGCCCTAGGAAAGACCGTAACTGCCACAAATCGGACGGCGGTGCGAGTTTTCTAATGACATCTACCTTGGCCGGATCAACCTCCATGCCCCTGTTGGAGATGATATGGCCAAGAACCATCCCTTGAGTCACCATGAAGTGACTCTTCTCCCAAGATAACATCAAGTGAACCTCTATACATCGCTGAAGTACTCAGTCTATGCAGTCAAGACAAGAGTCGAATCCATCGTCGTAAACCGAGAAATCATCCCTGAAGACCTCCAAGCACTCCCCTATCATGTCCGAAAAGATCGACAGCATGCATCTCTTAAAGGTCACAGGGGCATTGCATAGCCCAAATGGCATGCGTCGGAAGGCGTATGTGCCGAAGGGACAGGTAAAGGTAGTCTTGTCCTGGTCCTCGGGAGCGATGGCCACCTGGTTGTAGCCCGAGTACCCATCCAGAAAACAATAGTGGCTCTTCCCTGCCAGTCTCTCAATGATATGATCTATAAAGGGCAGGGAGAAATGATCCTTCTTGGTGGCCTGGTTGAGTCTCCTGTAATCAATGCAGACCCGCCAAGAAGTGGGTACCCGTGTAGCAATCTCCTCTCCGGACTTGCTGACTACTGTAGTGATGCCCGTCTTCTTGGGCACCACATGCAAAGGGCTGACCCACTTGGAGTCGGAGATGGGGTAGATAAAATCGGCGCTCCACCATTTCGAAATCTCCTTCATGACAACCTCTCTCAGATTTGGGTTCAGCCGCCGCTGGAACTCACGCGATGACTTCGCCTCATCCTCGAGATAGATATGGTGGGAGCACAGGGCCGGACTTATCCCCTGGAGATCTGCTACGCTCCATCCTATCGCCTTGCGGTTCTTTTCAAGAACCCCCATCAAACGGGATTCCTGCTCTCCAGTCAAATCGGCTGAGATAATGACTGGTACATCTCATGCTCACCCGCAAGGAACCTATATTTCAGCGACGCAGGAAGTGGCTTTAGCTCTGGACAACTGGGTGCTGGTGGATCTGGACTCTGAAAACTCTGCGTGAAGGCTGCCAAATCCGCATGGGAGAACTGAAACTCTCTGTCACTCTCTGAATCTGGAGAAGGCTGCCCTGATGGACTGTCTCTGCTCTACTCGGCATCTACCTCCTCCCTAGCTGCAGGCTCAGTGGAAGTCAGATCTAGTATGTAATCATTAAAATCTTCCCAGTCAAAATCTGACTCCGAGCGATCTGTATCATCCAAGGTGGCCTCAGTACCACCATTATCACAAAAGAACTCAGTATCACGGTCGAGAACCGGCCCTGCTGCCTCAAAAGTATCCTGAACCAGGAATGCGCTCTCCAAGCTCTCCTCTGTTGTCGTCTCTGCATCAGCAGAATCTGAATGTGAGAGGATGGCATGTGTTGCTGGATCTGCCCAAACTGCCTCGTCATCTGTGATCGCAAAGTCGCAGTCCTGGTGGATGTCTGGCCCGGCATCTGTCATTTGCTCTGTATCTGAAGTAGTCTCTGAGCATGCTCTGTCTATGTCTCTGTTGTCCTCGACTGTCTCTATTTGTACACTTTTGCCCTCGACGCGAAAGTATACCTTCCCGCTATCATGGTCGGTCACTGCCTTGGTTGTGGCCAAGAACGGGCGACCGAGAATGATGGGGGTATCAGTCACTGACTCAGTGATTTCCATTCCAACACTACGAAGTCCACAGGGAATTGCAGGCCCTGAATCATGACGACAACGTCTCTAAGCAACCCCTTCGGCCTCTTGACAGATCGATCATCAAACTGAAGGACTGTCCTGCTCTATCGAAGAGTGCCCAACTCGAAGCGGTCGAGAAGGGCTGCCGGAAGAAGGTTAATCGACGATTCACTGTCTAATAGTGTACGGTCGAACCTCTACTCTCTGATATGGCATCTGACATACGGGGCTCCGGAATCTGGCCTCTTGGCCGGCAGACGGTTCTGGATCGCGAAACAAGTAGCTCTGGTCAGCACATGAATCTCTGAATGGTGGTTCCTCCTCTTCCTCCTGATTGTGATCCTGTCTCTAAGTGAACGCTGGAGTAGAGGGATGTGCTGCAAAGCCTCCTGAAGAGTCAGCTGAATGTGAAAATGATCTATCATCTGCTGGCTGAACTCTTCCTGCTGCCTCTTTTTTGGATTTTTGATTTTCTTCCCCTTCCCCATCTGAAGAGCTCTAGGAAAGGGGATTACAGGGTCCTTCTCAGATGAAGGACTAGGAAAGGGTCTAGACGGCTCAACGGCTGGATCCACACATACATCATGCACCACAGTGGGACCAGAAGAAAACAAACCCTTTCCTTTATTTCCAGAAGTGTTCCGAGATACAGGTGAAGAAGAAAAAACTACAGGATTCTCAGAAGACATGGTGGCATCAGCACCACCCTCGGCTGGAAGACTTGCGGCCTTAGTACCGCGCTCTGGCTCGGCAACATGGGTGGCCTCAGTACTACCTCCTCCAACTGGTGAAACGGCGGCCTCAGTACCGCCGGTGGGATCAGCATCCGTGGTGGTGTCAGTACCACCGTCATCATCTCTAGAGGCCTCAGTACCACTCTCCTCCTCGTCAGGCGCTCTAGAAGGATCCTCGTGGTGTCGTTCAGATGAGGCGCCGCCTGCTGGCATCCTACTGCTCCTAAGTGTGACAAAATCAGTATCAAACAGATATGCAGACATATCACCAAAAGTATCACTCGGAGTGGCATACTCAATGCAAACTACCTGCTCAGATTTCCTCTTCAGGTTGTTGGGGTTCGGCTCTATCTGGGCAGGGATGGCGGCCTTCCCTCTCACTATGTCCCGCATCTCCTGGCGGATCTCATCCATCTCCCGTCGAAAGGTAGCCTGTTGATCTGTGAGGAGGCGGGCTATGTCATCCAAGGCGGGGTTCTCATAGGATGGCCCATGAGAACCTGACGGGTAGCCTCTTTGGAAGTGAGGCTGTTGTTGTTGCTGCTGCTATGAGTGAGAGGGGTAAGACTGTGGATGATGCTGCGGCTGATGAGGCTGATCACGCCTCCAAGATTGTCCATGCTGATAGGGACGAGGACCATACTGTGGTGATTGCTGTGGCTGCTGCTGTGGGTACACTGGGGGCTGCTGCTGCTGGTGATCCCTCTGATGGTTGTACTGGCCACCCTGACCTGACGGCTGCTGCTGGGGCTGGGTACCTCCAGCCGCCCAACAGAATCCGGGATGGTCTCGTCGGATACCGGGCTGGGGGCATTCATACCAAATCCTGTTGACATCCATCAACGCCTCTAACTCGTACTGGGGTGGTGGGAGCACTACCAGAGGCTGATCCGGCTGGTATACCACCATCTGCATGTCTGGAGATGGCGCTGACTGGTAGGTGGGCTGCGGTTGCTAGTACGGCTCCGCCTGTACAAGGTGAACCTGTCTAGGCTGCTGGTGGGAGTTGGAGCGTTGGGACGAGCTGCCGGAGCTATTCGGATCGCCTCGTGCCTGAAGACGGGGCTGGGAAGCCATCTGTGCCTCCTGGAGACACATGAGCTGTGTCTTCAATTCACTCAGAGTCTGTGCCATCTACTCCATCTGCGTGAAGCCCTGGCACTGCTTCTTCTCTATGATCTCTATCCGGTCCAGCTTCTCGCTAATGATTCCCATGTCTGTAGCTGAACTCTCTGCCAGTGCTGCTGCCGCGGACGAACTGGAAGGACCGGCATCGACCCGTGCTATCCTCTGGTATTGCACGGTCTGTGGTTGGGCTCTCCCCTGAGTGTACAATCGGGTCTAGGACATCACCATATATTTCTCAGCCATCTCCTCGTAGATGGCCCAGACCTGATCGTGGTCCTTGGCGAAATAGGACCTGCCACAAGAAGCGTTCATCAAGCCCTGAAGCTCTGGTGTCAGCCCGCTGAAAAAGCTCTGAACAAGGTTCGACTTGGAAATATCATGGTGTGGACATCTGTCAGTCAGCTCTCTGAACCTCTCCCATGCCTCGTGAAACTGCTCGTTGGGGAGCATGGAGAAGTTGTTGATCAGGGCTCTAGCAGCATTCATCCGACCGAGCGGATAGTACTTATGCAAGTACTCGCTGCGGAGCTGCTCCCAGGTGTCGACGAACTTCCCCAAGTGCTTCAGCCAGGTGGTTGCTCTGTCTACTAAGGAGAAGGAGAAGGCAATCATCCAGATGGTATCCTGGTCCACCTGCCTGTCGTGGACTGTGCTGCAGATCATCAGAAACTCCTGAAGGTGGAGATGGGGCTCCTCAGTGGCGAGCCCGTGGAACCGGGGGAGAAGCTGAAAAGTGTCCGAGGGGAACTTGAAGTCCCCCACAATAGCTGGAAGCACAACCCAATGATGCATCAAGGTTGACCCGAGGTTGTGTAACTCCCGCATCGGCCTCGGTGCCTCTGCTGCTGCTGCTGCGGCTGCTGCGGCGGCTGCCGCATCGTCGGGTTTCCTCGGCCCGTCTCCGGGCTCGCGCTGGTCGCGAGCGGCTCTCAACTGCTCCATCTCACGCCTCATGTCCAACATGAATGCTCCATGATCTCTCAACTGCTTCTGAACTGTCTCGAGGGAGGCGATAAGGGTGGAGTTGATCGCACCCTGGTCCATAATGAAAGTCTGATCGTGCTGAGGACCTCGGGTGCGGTCGTCACTACTGCCGGCCATAGTCTCTGCAAAATCAAAACATCCAAACTCAGGTGCCGATAAATCATATGTCTGTCTCTCCTCTGGCATTGGTATCTCGGTCTCAGAAGAAGGGGGATCGGGGGGAACATGGTGGAGTCGTACTCGGGTTCGGAGAGCGGGTCTTGGCTCTCGTGAACCAACCTAGATGAGCGGGTAGACGTGCCCAAAAGCGGTGCAGCCAGAGGCTGCCTAAGAGATCGTATGCCCATCATCTTGATGTGGCGAGTAGTGCAGATGAGATCTGGTAATAACTATGATCACAAGCAAACTCCTGATTCACCAACGCAACGCGAGTTGAAGACCGTAAAGGCTCGGTCAATTATCTTGTCAATTTTATTTCGGTGATCAGTCAGGATAGCAGAGCGATTACGTGACCTGTTGGGTTACCCGATATTTTCTCAACCGACTATCCCGTACAGAAATAGCCGGTAATCAGTCGAGAAGAATATCGGAGGGCTCTACCTAGTGTTCGGGGTCACTCTCTCGCACAAGCAAATCAGACAATGAGGGGGTTGCTCTCCCCAAGACAAAAATTTTTTAAGTGAGGTGTCTTTTAGGGTCGATAGAGTTAGCAGTCCCAAATTTTATTGTTTTTCTTTTTAGGTATTTTTCAATAAAAACAAAAACGCCTAACGAATTTTTCGGTTCTCCTGGTTATTAAGTCCAAAACAGGGGGAGAAGAAGAAAAAGCCGATGCGCGATGAAATCAATGATGCATGCAGAGTAAGAAATGCGTACCTGACTCCAGCAGTCTACATGCAAGATGATCCGCACAGAATTGAAAGACAGAAAATAAACTACCTAAATGGTGCAAGCGGAGAACCGAGTCCCTAAACAGCAATTTCTACTCGAAAGAACATCTAGTTGACCACCAACCTCCGATCCAAAGGGTCCGGTCTCAGTCCACCCCTCCTCCTCCCGACAAATCGGGTTTAGGAGCAGCGCTTGGCAGGGCGGGCTGCGGCACGTAGGCTCGAAGGAAGCGAATCAACTATTTTATTAATCTTTTATTATAGGTCCAATTGCCAAACTATAGGAACATGCAAATATATTAGGGTGTTTGGATCATATGAATTACGTCACAATCAAATAGAAATTCCTATGGTTAGGGGCTCGAGAAAACCGCGAGAAACCGGAAAAGTCGGTGAAAAATCAAAACCGCGTAAAAAAACCGCAAAGAAAGCTAAGGGGTCCCCCGAGCACATCGGTGCTCAGCGAAACAGACCCCGAGAGTCTCTCAAGTCCAAGTGAGTTGTCCCTGTATTATTACAATAATTCAAATGGTTCTGAAAATAAAGTCTAACTAAACTAAACTAAAAGCCGCACTCGGTTGTCTCCTCGCTCTCTCCTGCGGCTCCGTGCAGAAGGGAGCCGCCTCCGAATACCGTAGTTGCCCCGGCTCCTCGAAAGGTGCCGCCTCGGTCCTCGGGCCCTCATAAGAATACAACCAAGTGTCACAGACTAGATAAAATAAAGTAAACAAAGCAGGTAAAACAAGTGAAATGAAACAAAGATATATGTGCAAAAATGTAAAATAAAAATAAACAAAGAAAAACAAAAATAAAAGAAAAGAAATAAAAAGGAAATAGAATAAAAATAAAAGAAAAATAAAAGCCGCGAACTCAGAAAGAGCTGCGGAAAGCCGCGAAAAAGAAAATAAGAATAAAATGAAAAATAAAGACTACTAAGTCGTGCTCCCCGGCAACGGCGCCATTCTGATGAGCGATTTTTCCCAAACAACTAAGGTAGATAAATCAGAAGCAGTCGGCAACCTCAGTCGCTCGAGAATCAGAGTGCTCAACAAGAAAAATTTCAGACCACCAAACAAAGGCAAAAATCGATGAAACTCAAGATAGCGGTCTAGCTATGATATTAACCTGGTATAGCGCCCAGGGTCGAACTCAAGGAGCACGGGTTGGCCTCGCGACCTACGAAGTTGTCAAAAAGTAAAAACAAATAAAAGAAAATTATTTTTGGTGGGTTTTTATTATTTTTATAATTTTTTGGATTTTTAAAATAATAAAGAAAATAAGAAAGCAAATAAAACAAGCAACTTCACACAATTATTTAAACACTCAGAATTAGTCCAAAAATTCAAACAAAAATATTTTTATGTTTCTTATATTTTTTATGTTTTTGGTTAATTTTTGATATTTTTCTGATTTTTACAGAATTTTATAAAAATAAAATAAGACTGAAAACAACTGCTACTGTCCAGTCAGGCTTGGAGGGCCAAACTAAAATCAGAAATGTCCTAACTAAGCCTGGAGGTATTTTTCCTATAAACTAGAGACAAAGAAAAATTCAGAAGCTGAGTTTATGAATTTTTTATTTTTCTTTTAATTACTAGAATTTTTATGGGTTTTTAAGGGTTTTTCAATTTTTATATTTTACATAAGTCCAAAAAAGACCAAACTTGGTTAGAAAATCAAACACAACAAAACAAACTAAATCTATTTTTTTTGGATTTTTTAAGATGTTTTAATATTTATTGTTAATTTTAAAACTGAACAGTAAGAAAAATTGATGTTTTTGAATTTTTAAAAATAACAAAATGGCTCCAAAAATTTTCCAAAAATCAGTAAAAATTTTGCACATTGGCAGGAGCCACGTGTCAAATTTTCACTTGATTTGGAGTAGATTTGATATTTTATTCAAAACAATCAAGAGCCCACAGTCATAGGGACCTGATCGTAATAAAAATATCTTTGGAGGGCCTAAAAGTAACAAGCCAAGAAACCCAAGGGGTCTAGGTGCAAAATGTCCAAGATCTCACGCGCCACGCGCGTGATCTGGGCACTCAGGGACCTTTTTGTAATTAACTTAAGTCCCTGGACCAATTAGTAACACGTACTAAAAGTCCAGGGGCGAAAGTATAAAATTCCCATGATTTTCAGCACATGCACAAATAAAACATTCACAGGGGTATATGTGCAAATATCTAAAAAGATCTTTTCATTTCATAACAACTAGAAAGTACAGGCCCTTACATGTAATTTTAGCAAAAATACACGTGTCGATGCACGTGACCACAACGTACAAGGGTGTAAAAGCAAATACGCTAAACTATCAGGTCCACTATGCAAATATACCAAAATAAAATGAACTGGATGAAATATTTATGGGACTAATTAGTAAAAACAAAAAGAGAGGGGCCTAAGGGAAATTACCCCTTATTATAATCCGAGGGCTGCGATGGCGCCGCGTGGCGAATCTGACAGTCGAGGATGACGACGCATCAGCAAAGGAAGCCCTGATTTCGATCCAACGGTGGAGGGTGCGCCGCGTGGGGGAATCAACGGTCGAGAAGCGGCACGGCTAACCCTCGCTGATCTGAAGGTCCCGATCTATCCTCCAATGATCGGACGGTGGTGGCTGCTCCTCAAGTGAACGGCTACGATCTAATCTGGAGCAGGAGGGCTAGATGGACGGCT
Source organism: Ottelia alismoides (assembly GCA_037367405.1). Taxonomy (NCBI): domain Eukaryota; kingdom Viridiplantae; phylum Streptophyta; class Magnoliopsida; order Alismatales; family Hydrocharitaceae; genus Ottelia; species Ottelia alismoides. The sequence continues at coordinate 385,715 of JAZKJV010003741.1, read as the reverse complement.
CTGGAGGATCCACGAAGAACAGGTGGCCGGCGAACTTTGTCGGCCCAGTACGCGCACGGTGGTCCTCCTCGGGGGCTACTGATGATCGGAGAAGAAGCGCCGGAGCCTCCCGCGTCTGAAGAGGGCCTCCGATGAAGCTGGAGGCGTCGGAGATGGTCCGACGATCAAGGCGGAGATGGAGCTGCTACTCCTGAACGTTCAAGCTCTCATATGGGCTTGTCTTCACCTGCAAAGTGGTGCAACAGACTCCTGGGTCGAGGGCAAAGTGCCTCGACCCGGTTATAGGTGATGGGGATGGTCGGTGCGTCGGAATGGACAAGCTCCGGTGAAGCGACGGCGAGGGAGCTCGAATCCCAGTTCCTGTGCGAACTGGGTTGAACGAAGGGGTGGAGAACGTGCGTGGGAGAAGGCCGAAGGTGAGGGTGTCGTCCGATGATCGAAATGGTGAGGGAGGTGGTCGGAATCGACGGTCGACGGCGAAGGAGCGATTTGGGCGTAACTCAAAATTAGCGAAAAATAGAAGGAACGAAGGCTCCCTGATGGTCGATGTCGACTGTGGACGAGCTGACGGAGCTCTGGGTCCTAGCCTCGAGGGCCGTCGATGCCCAAGGCTCGAGCACCACGTCTGGGCGGCGTACGGCGGCGCTAGGTCGCCGGATCGATGGTCCGATCACTCCCTCCTCGCTGCAACACAGCCAATCGCGAGCTGTCACTCAGGCGAGAGCAATGGAGGTTCTGGGGTGGAGAATGGGGAGCCAAAGATGCGTGAAGGAGCGGGCGGTGCTCAGACTATATACGGCTAGGGGTCCGGCTAAAAGGGGATCGGGCGAGACACTCGGAGCATGGACCCCGATAACCCACCCCGGGCGAAGGTGTCGGATCTGCAAGGAAGAGATAGGACCCGAGGTTTAGGGTTTTAGTGATTGGATCGAGTGTGGAAAATGTCGAGAAGTCGGGTCGAAAACTCGGATCCGGGACTCTGTGGTCCGGGGGGGAGTTGACCGGGGGGTCAACATCCCCCGTGGACCAATGGGAAATGGCCACGTCAGAAATGATTGGAAATTGAATTAAAAATAAAAAATGGCTGAATTAATAAAAACTCAAAACATGAAAAATGTTCCTTTTATTTTAAACTATTTTTTTGTGATTTTTATTTAATTTTTTGAAATAAAAATAAGGTATATACAATATAGTACTATGTATAGGTATATATACAATAATGAATTTTTAATTTTTGATTTTTAATTAATTAATTTTGTGCATTTTTATTCAAATTTTATATTTTATTTATTTATAGCATAAAATTTGGAATATTTTGGTATTTTTATTTTATTTTTATTATTTATTTACAAGGGTAAAATAAATACTTTTATTTATAGACATATGTGGTATATATACAATGAAGGAATTGATTTTATATTTATTTCTTTTTATTTTATTTTTGTTTTTGTGGTTTTTATTTTATTTATTTACACCATGAGGTATAGAATATGTACACTTTTTATGGGATTTTAATTTATTGATTTATAGGGCTAAATAAATAGGTAAGTGGTCTTCTGTACATGGTGAATATATACAATGAAGGGTGTTTTTATTTTCTTTTTAATTTTCTTATTTTTATTTTGATTTTGTATTTACAAATATTTACAAATAAATACTACCCAATTTTATTTTTATTTTTAGAGGAAAATATTATTATTTTATTTACAGGTATATTTACACACATGAACTTCCTTATCTCTCTCTACTTTGGCTTTTATGCGGTCAGGCCCATACTGAGCCCTCCCTTAGGATTAGGTCGCTCAATATTTATTCTAAATATCTCCCTCTTTTTCTTTTGTCTCTTTATTCTTTTATTTATGCACAAAAACATGCTAATTATTAACTTTTACACAATGCATGTCAAATGATAATTATTAGTATTTACAAATATATACATGTGTTTGGCAAAGGTTTTGTAGCTAAAATAAAAGAATAAAGAGTGATGAATGGGTATTCATCAGAGCTCCATCATCGGTGGGAAAGGGGGGGAGGGGGAGATCCATCGTCGGCGGGAAAGGGGGGGAGGGGGAGCTCCATCGTCGACGGGAGGGGGCGAAGTAGCGGAGGAGGGGGTGGGGGGCAGGGGCGAAGCAGCAGGAGGGGGCTCCATCGTCTGCGACTGCAGCGGCCTGGGGGTGGGGGCGAAGCAGTAGCTGCAGGATGGTCGAACTGTACCGTTTTCGCATCATCAACGCCAGCAACGCCTGGTACTACAGTCTTTCATTCTCTACCAACGGTGGGTATTGTTCCTACCCGTTCTATGTGATCGGGTCAGATTGCTCCTACCTCTCTGCTCCAGTGTACAGTTCGACCATCCTCCTCTCCGTTGCTGAGATCTTCGACGTCGTCTTCGACTTCTCTATCAGGGGAACCAGATCGAGCTGATGAAGTTTGCCCCCTACCCATACCCCTCAGGGAATCCTCCTTCCGGCTCCCTCGGGAGGGTTATGTTGTTCAAGATCTCTCCATGGCACGTGAATGATCCATCGACGGAGCGCCCGACGCTCGTGCGTCAGTGAGGCTTCGGGGTCGCGGGGGGGTCTCGGATGATGGAGTGGCACACATTGTAAATTTAATAAACAAAATGGGTATAATATAAATGAACATAACGGAATATAGTTAATTTTAATGGGTAAATTAACGGGGTTTAACCGCAGGGTCTGTAGGGTAAGGGTTAGCAAGTTTACGAGGTCGAGGGAGGAATTACGATGTTTCAAAGGTCGTAGAGGTAATTTGAAAAGATTATAGGGTCTGCCGGGTAAAAATCCCTAAAAAAAAAAAAATATAAGAAGATCGCACAAACAAGTTTTGTACTTCATTGCACAATCTATCCATTATGCTCTCTGAGTATGACCTCTACACATACTTGCACCTATACACATCTTTGTTGTAGAGTTATAATAAATTTTAACTCCACACATTTTGCTTTTATTTTTTTAAATATTATTTGGGTTAATTGTTGATTTTGATGAGTTCCATGTGAGGTTGCTTCTACGACTATGTTCCAGCCTTGTGTAGAGCACAAGACCTCCGCAAAATTCATCGTATCACATCCTTCCCGAGTTGATTCACCTAGTAAAGGCCTTGTCTTGATGCTAAAGGGGAAGACGGTCACCTTTTTCACTCCCAACAGAATGTTGGGATAGTGGATCATGGCTCAGATGCGGCTGAATTGTTGCAGGAAGATGTAAGGTTCCTCAGTAGTGTTGCCATGAAATGATAGAAGGAGAGACAAAAACTGTGGCTTCAACTCAAAATGGGCGTGAACTACCGGGACCTAATTTCACTCTGTGATGTGCCCTGCACCAGAGTTATAGGTTCTCTCCAATGTGAGCTTGGGTGTTGGGGGTATTGCTTCTCCTCCTTCCTGGCAGGGTCCACCCATTGACATATAATCCTATGGGTCCCCTCCATTTGGGTCTCCATTTTCTCGATTAAATCCATCCTCTCATGTGGCTTCTCTTTCATCGGTCCTCCTCCTCAAGTTATTTAACATGTCTTGGAAAGCAACCGAGGCAAGTCCTTGGTTGGTCAACTGCTACTGGACAGCTTGAATGGATGCATGTATATGGTTGTTGACTTCATTCTGCGTGGTGTATTGCCCTTCTCCTTGATCTGCCTGCTCGGCTGGCTGGGGCTGCAGTCCCTTTCCTCTTCCTATGGGCGCCATTCTTGAATCAGACTGAAGTTCTGACTCTTGTTTGGGTTGATGATCTGTATGATGGAACAAACCCTGATCAGTCTCTGTCCGAGCACCATATACTGAGAGAAGTCTGGAATTAAGGTCAATCCTAAATGGTTGTGAATGGATCATATGATATTGACTGAAATCAATCTCCATCCACAAGGGGTTGGTCCTGGGATAAGAGTAATCCTGGCTTATTTGGAGAGGGAGCACTAGCTCGGGTTGCGAGTCCATCCCGAACAATGGATTTATTGAAGAAAGGCATGTACTGAAAGAAGAAAGGATCGGGAAGTCAAAAGAAAAGTTCACTAGGTATGGACCAGCTTCATGGAGATCATTATGCATTATTGGAGATGTCGACGGCGTGGATCGATGTGGGTGTCGGTGGAGTCCCGACTAAGCCATCCGTGGGACAACATCTTGAGAGGATCAAAAGGAGATCGATGATGGATTAAGAGCACGAAGATGAACAAGAAATAAAAGGAATGTAAAATAGTAGAAGGCTCACAATGAGCAAGGGTCAAAGAGAATGAAACAAAAGGAGAGAAAAATGGTGCAAGTGCGCGATGTTTTTGATCTTGACCTTAATAAAACTAAACAATCAAATCTCAAAACAATGGATTCAATAACTCAACCCATGAAGTCATTAAGGTTGGACAATTATCTTTGTGAGTTTTACATTGATTTTCATGCAATTATCTTGTAACAAGTCCTTAAATCACTAATCCTATAGGAGAGAGAGTATTGCTAGAAAAATATCTCGTACTTGTACTCATCCTTTGTAACCTATAGTCTGCACTTTTTGAGATCCTTGTAACCCTTCATGGATCCCTACTCATCCAAAGAAATAGAGGGAGGAATCTGATAGGCGAAACCACTACTTCGGACCTCGCTCGCAACGGAATCACCCGTGAGCGTGCAAGGACCTACTCAAACGCAAGATGGTGAGACAGACACACACGTGAAGGTGTGGCCTAAGCTCAGTACTTCGAACAAGGTCAATGTTCTACACAAGGCAAGAACATCATTGTTGAAAGCCCTACTCGTCCACGTACGATAGAAGCACCAATACTTCAGAAATTCAGGCGATATACAAGGCATCCACAGACTAGGTTTTTGGCTCTAATCTTTATGATAACACTATCTCACTAGGAAGGAAACCTTCCAATGCTACCTGAAAATAAATGAGGGCTTTGCTCACCTAATGCAATGAGTCCAATTAATCAGTTTTATTTAGGTCATGTATATTTAGCAGTCCCTTTTTTAAATTTTTTTGTGTTATCACTTGCTTTGAGTATATCCAATACAAGCACCTTATGTTTTTTGTATTTTCTTTAAATTGCTATGTAATCCAAAAACAAAGGGAGATAGCGGAAAAGCAATGCAAGGCGACACTAAGATGGAAATTTCATCTTAGTGCCTAAATGATGAATGCCCAGTTAGAAGACTTATAGTGCTTCCCAACGCTCAATATGCGGGATGCAAAATAAAAAATCGTAAACCTATATTATATGTTGAGATGCACATGAAAATCGTACTAAGCAGGCAATTGCTATATGTGAAGAACTAAATGCTAAACACTCGAAATGAAACCTAAAGTCTGGTCTTCGATGCCACTCGGTGCCTGCCTCAACGGATCCTGCAAGCTCTGTATGTGACCTCTCTCGGCACGTGGTTTCAAGACTAAGTGTTTAACTATTCATTAATCTAAGTCCAAATGCAAAGACTATTGGTAGATGTAAAGATAATTAAGTGTTTGTCTTTATTTTACATGATCAAACAAGCCTAAAGAGTAAGGGCTCATTCCACAAAACAAATAAAAATAAGGCAAAAAGCACAAATCACAGAAAACAAAGAAACAAAGGAGAAAATAGGGAGAACATAAGTGTAGAAGGTGAAGAAAATGCGAGGAAACCTTAGCGAGCTCCCACGGAAATGAACACTTAGAAATTGGGCCCGAGTGTCCAAAGTCCAATGTACCTGTATTATTACAAATTAATAATGTAGAAATAAAATATCTTTCGCACAAAAATAAAATCTAAGTTATTGCTATTGTCTTCTCTCTCTCTCTCTGGTTCTCCTGCTCTCTCCTACCGGCTAGATCAGAATAGCTGGCTCCTCGTCCCAAGGCTGCGTAGAATCACCTAGGCAATCCTCCTCGATCCGTGGTCCCTCGCAAGAAGATAAAAAGAAGAGATGTCAGATAGTTCGAAATTAATAATCAAATAAAAGTAAATAAATGTAAAAATGGCTAAGCAAGTAAAAGACAAAAACTACTCTACAAACCGGTGCTCCCCGGTAATGACGCCATTTGATGAAGGCAAAAATCGAGGAGTCTAAAATGAGCATCACAAGGTGAGGACTCAGTCGTTATGATAACTCTTCAACAATTGCATTCAATCAAAAATTAACACACATAATGAATAAATCACAAGCAAGTGTGAATCATAATTTATTATAACCTGCTAAAGATATATAGTGACAAGCAAGTAGGGGTCGAACTCAAGAAGCAATGGCGTGATAGAAAATCAACACATGAATTTGTCTTTTAAACACTTAGATGATTTAGGGTTTTGCGTGTTTTTGAAATTTTTATTTTTTTTAATTTAATTTTTAATTTTTGGAAATGTTTCTGTAATTTTAATTTTTGAAAATAAAATAAAAACAAGAATAAAAAGAAAATGGGATTATAAATAGATAATAGAAATTAAGCTAATATATATAGAGATATACACAAGGCACAAATAAGTAAAAAATATGCCAAAATTTAGGAAAATATATTTTTATGTTTTTTATGTTTTTGTACTATTTTGTGATTTTTGGGGAATTTTTACAAATTCTTATGGATTTTTAATTGGAATAAAAAGTCAAAACAGTGAAAAAAAAGCAAACAAAAGTATTTTTATTTTAAAAACTATCAAGGTACCACAGAAAATCCCAAAACTATTTTTATTCAAAACATACTCTAAAATACAAAATCCAGAACAAAGAACACTATTTTTTGATGTTTTATCAATTTTTGAGAATTTTTATAATATTTTAAGTGTTTTGAGATTTTTAGGGTTTTTCTTTTATATTTTTGTTTGATTTTTGGTCAGATGATAAAACAACACAAAATACATAGGAACTAATTATATGGAATTTTTCGAGACATTTTAATATTTTTTGGATTTTTAGTTGGAAAACAAGGAATAATAGCTCACAAAATGATTTTTCAAAAATAGAAAACTAACTTAAATCACTCCATGAAAGATATATGTGATTAATAAAGTGGTAGTGAGCTTAAATAAATTTACTTAGGATTTTTAAAGCATAGAAACTATTTTTAACAAATTAAATACTACAAAAAGAAAATACAAACATGCAAGGGAATTTATGCAATTTCAGAAACCCCTAGATATTCAATTTTAATAAGTATCCAAACTCCAGGACCAATCATGCAACATTTCCAATTAAATCGACTTTAAAATAACACCTAGAAAGGTGTTTTATGCAATTAATCCAAAGTCCATGGGATTCCAAAGAATTATCCCAATGAAAGTATAAACATTAAGAATACCCATAGGGACTAAGATGCAATTTCTATAAACTTTACGTGCTTTTCATAACATCCAGAATATGCAAGGGTATTGTATGCAATATTTTCAACAAACACGCGCCAGACGTATGCCTCTTAGGGACCTAGAAGAAATTAATCAAAAACTTTGCTGCATTTCATAACAAGTCCATAGAATGTAGGGACAAAAATGCAAAATATTCAAAGATTGTCGGCCGACGTGGCACAAACTTAAAGGTGAATAGTAAAAGGTTTGGGGCTCTTTATGCAAAAGCACCTCAAGTTTTTAAACTACGCGACACAACTATTAAACTAAATAATTAAAATAACAAAAGGTGGGAGTAGGTATGCAGTTTACCCCTTCATCGCACACTAACAAATGGTTGGGGTTGATTCACTTAAAGTGATCAATGGTTGGGAGCGCATGGTACCGCTTCATGCCTTGGATGGCTTAGATCAGATCCTGGTGAGGATCTGGCAGACAGTGATGGCCTTCATCCAACGGTATCTGGAGCGTCTTGTCTCCTATTCTTCGTTGGACGACATGTGAGGGCTCTTCAAGAACAACTAAAGAACTCATAGCTGGTGAGCTCGGATCGTCGATAACCTTCTCCTCTTGCACGGATTCGGCCCTCAAATGGTCCCAACAGCTTCACGGGACAATTTCGCGGGTCAAGGAACTCTTCAAAACTCCCTAGGTCCTTCTGGAATGGCTCGGCGAAGGGAGACAACCTAGGGCATGTTCCTGCAACTTGATGAGCCTCGAGGAGGCTCCGTTCTTGATCTTTTCCTGCAAGGGTCAGTTCACAACAGAAACACAGGGCAAGCTTATGATGGTTGGAATAAGTGAAGGACGAAGGAAATGGACGCCTCCGGTGAACGACGGAGGAAGAGGGGCGAAATCTCTCGTTCAATGCAAGAACGAGGCGGATGAGGTGCATCAGGCGTTAAGAAGATGGGGAGGAAGGCTATAGAGGTGAGCTGAAAGGTGGATATGGTTGGAGGTGCTCGGGACCAGGCGACGGAGCTCAAGCTCCGCCGTATGAAGGGATTGGAAAATAAGCTAAAATATGCAGAATCAAATGAAAATGAAGCTAAACCTAGACTACTACTAAACTAAGAAACTAAAGGAACCAAAAAATAGAAGCTTACCGTCGAAGCATGACCAAAAGCAGAAGCTCCGATGAGAGTGGCGATGAGCGACAGATGCCTTCGATTCGACGCCTAATCTAGCTCCAAAATGGCCAATCGTGCTCCTGCTGTCAATAGAGGCACAATTCAAGGCTTAGATTTCACAGATGGAGGCGGAAGAAGGATCGGGGGTAGAGGTTGGTAGGGTGCGAGGCTAAATAAGAGGAGATCTTTGAACCGAGATATCTCGATTCAGATGGCCGAAACCCAAGGAATCAAGCCAGCGTGCAAGCTTAACGGTCAGAGATGAAATTTTCGTGAAGAGTGTGTAGAGAATCAATGAAAGAATCGATTGGAAAATCGATGCAAACATAGGATATCGAGATTGCCTGTCAGGTCCAGTTAGAGGCACCCTAGTTGACTGGCGGGTCAACCAAGGTGCGCCTTTGATTGGGCCACGTCAGCAGCTGAAGGAGAAAATTAAAATAAAAGTAGAAATGATTCAAAAACTAATAAAAGATCATTTTATTAAAAAGAACTTAAAACATGAAAGTTGTTTGTCTTTTTATGTAGTATTGTAATATAATTTTTATTTATTTTTCCAATTTATTTATTACAATTTAATGTTAGGGTTTTATTTATAGGTATATTTACCTATGTTTGTATATTTTATTTTTATTTTGTATTTTTGATTTTATTATTTTATTTTCTTATTTTATATGTTTATAACTTGTTTTTATATACATAAATATATTTCGTTGTGTTATTCTGATAGATTATGTCACTTAAATAAATATATATATGTGTGTGTGTGTGTGTATAATATATAGGTATTTCATACATGTAATTTTGTATTTTATTTTATTTTAGTGTTTTATTTATGGTTTTATTGTATTCTAGATATGTACAAAAATAATATTTAAAAAATATAAAATATAAAATAATAAAGAATAAATAGAATAAATATTTTATATTGGTATACTATTAAATAGGGGTCCAAAATCTAACTTTCACATATTAACTCTAAATTAAATGAAACCCCTTCATTAAATAGCTTATTCAAAGTTATATACAATTAAAGGTGATTTTGATACATTTTGATTTTTATTGAGGAGATATGAGTCCGTGAAGTTTGGGCTTTGGGATTGTATTCTATGTATAAAAAGTTCACTATATATTATTTTTACATAAAATCAATTTTGTATTTTTCTATATATTATTATCTACAACTTTCATATACAAAGATTCTTTATTTGAGGTATAAATAATAAAGAATAAAATAGGTCCCAAAATGGTCTTATTGTAGAATAAAAGAATAGGATTTTTGATGTATTTTTGGCCCTTATCTCCCCCCTACTTTTTCCTTGTCGACCAAATCAATTCTTGACTTGGTCTCGGGGTTTAGAGTCATAAAATACCTCTGGTATTTTATTCTTTTTGTTTTCTTTATTCTATAATTTTGACATTAAAAATTTTAATTTATATATAATAAATAGAATAATGGTGGATATTAATTTGTACAAATTAATGCTATTTACCTGCATTAGCCAGGATTTTTAAGACTAAAATGATAGAATAAAGGTGATGAAATGGAGATTCATCCGGGTAGGGTTACAAAAAAAGAAAGATAATAAAATCAAGTAAAATTAAATACTAATTTGGACTCTAAATATCTCTAACCGACTAACTACTCACTATAATCGACTAGCTGATAGTACCCACTTTGGGTAAGGTACCAGTAGAAGTACAACAGTCCTACCTGATCAATGGACCAGGAGGACAAGTATTTATCATCCGAGAAATCTTAGATAATTGTATAATACTTATAGCGGGACATCAGTTACTTGTTTCACTAATACTAATCGAAAAGGAGGACTTTGATCTTCTCCTTGGGATGGATTGGCCAGAAAGGCATCATGCATGTCTTGACTGTTTTCAGAAGACAGTAACGTTTCACATTCCTAACTCGATAGAGTTCCAGTTCTTTGGAAAGACACCCAATGATAATATCAAATATATCTCTACTTTGAAGGTACAACAGTTGTTACAGCAAGGGTGCCAAGGTTATTTAGCCTATGTAATCACTACATCAGGGTCAGGCAGAATAATAGAAAATATACCTATAGTGTATGAGTTTTCTGATGTATTTCCAGAGGAACTACCTAGATTACCACCTGAGCGAGAGATTGAATTTGAAATCTCTCTCATACTTGATACTCAACCTATCTCTATCCCTCCGTATAGGATGGCACTGGCTGAGTTACGAGAGTTAAAGGTACAGTTGCAAGAACTGTTAAATAAAGGATTCATTCGTCTTAGTACTTCACCATGGGGTGCACCTGTCTTATTTGTTAAGAAAAAGGATGGGTCAATGCGGTTGTGCATTGACTATAGACAGCTAAACAAGAAGACCGTAAAGAACAAGTATCATCTGCTAAGAATAGATGATCTCTTTGATCAGTTACAAGGTTCAACTGTGTATTCCAAGATTGATTTAAGATCTGGATACCATCAGTTGAAAAATAAAGATATAGATATTCCCAATACATATTTTCGAACTAGATACGAGCATTATGAATTCTTAGTTATGCCTTTTGGACTGACAAATGCCCCAGCAACCTTTATGGATCTCATGAATAGAGTATTCAAGGAGTTCTTAGATCACTTTGTAGTAGTCTTCATTGATGATGTTTTTATTTACCCCAAGGATAAGTACCAACATGAACACCATCTCAGGCAGGCACTCGAAACACTAAGGAAGAACAAACTGTATGTTAAATATAGCAAATGTGACTTCTGGTTGACTGAAGTATCCTTCTTAGGTCATGTTATTTCAGAGGCAGGTATATCAGTTGATCATGCAAAGGTTAGTGCAGTGATAAGTTGGGAACGCCCGAAAACGGTCACATAAATACAATCTTTTCTGGGTTTAGCTGGGTATTATAGAAGATTTGTGAAGGACTTTTCACGAATAGCATTGCCAATGACTAGGCTGACTCAAAAGGAAGTCCCATTCATATGGTCTGATGCATGTGAAACTAGTTTTCAGACACTGAAATAATGCCTAACATATGTACCTATCCTTACTCTACCCTTTGGAACTGAAGGATTTACAGTGTACACGGATGCATCTAAAGAAGGACTTGGAGCAGTTCTTATGCAACATGGTAAGGTAGTTGTGTATCCATCGCGACAGCTCAGGACACGTGAGAAGAACTACCCGACACATGACCTTGAATTAGTTGTTGTAGTTTTCACTTTAAAGATATGGAGACACTACCTGTTTGGTATTACTTTTGAAATCTTCACCGATCATAAAAGCTTGAAACATCTGTTTGATCAAAAGGAGCTCAATATGATACAGAGACGGTGGCTAGAGTTGTTGAAAGATTATGATTGCACTATCTCCTACCACCCTGGTAAGGGGAACGTCGTAGCAGATGCCCTTAGCAGAAGAACTTATTCCCTTGGGTTAGTAAGTGCTATCCACTTCTGGGGTTTACTATCAACGTTAAGTGAATGGAAACCATTTGATAGTAATGCTGATACTATAACTATTCCTCATCGATACAAACTAGACATCTGGGATAGAATAAAGAAAGGACAGGAGGATGATCCAGTCCTTAAAGACTTGAGACAACAAGTTCAAAGGAATGAGATAGAGGGATTCCAGATACAAGATGGGTTATATATAACCATCACAGAGCTTGTGTACCAGACACACCTGAATTGAGGAAAGATATCTTACAAGAAGTGCATTGATCTAAATTATCTATTCATAAAGGAATTACGAAGATGTATAAGGATCTTCGTTCAAAATTTTGGCGGCCAGGAATGAAGAAGGATGTTGCTGAGTTCATGAATTCATGTTTTACCTACGAGCAGGTAAAGGCTTCACACCAAAAGCCACCAGGATTATTGCAACCCCTCTCTATACCTGAATGGAAATGGGAAAGCATTTCCATGGATTTCGTTATTGGCTTACCTCAAACGACTGGTGGGAAAGATAGTATATGGGTAATAATAGATCGTCTGACCAAGGTAGCACACTTCATTCCAATAAGCTTATCTTTCACTCCATACCAGCTTATTGAGTTATATATTACACATGTGATCCGTCTCCATGGCATTCCAAAGGAAGTAGTTTCCGATCGAGATTCACGATTCACCTCATATTACTGGGAGAACTTCATGAAAGCCTTAGGTACACAACTATTCTTGAGCACAACATATCATCCACAAACAGACGATCAGTCAGAACGTACGATTCAGACACTAGAGGATATGCTACAAGCGTGTGCCTTAGAATGGAAGGGATCATGGATTAAATATTTGCCTCTTGTAGAATTCACCTACAACAATAGTTACCATACAAGTATTGGCATGGCACCATTTGAAGCACTATATGGACATAGGTGTACTACTCCTTTGTGTTGGCAAGAGGTTGGGATAAAGAACCTTTATGATTCAGATAGACTCCAGGAGACACGGGAAGCTGTAGAGATTGCTCAAAAAAGACTAATAACTGCCCAGAGTCGCCAGAAAAGCTATAGTAATACCAGACAAAGAGACCTTGAGTTTGAAGTAGATGACTTTGTATTCCTCAAAGTATCACCTATGAAGGGAGTTCAGAGGTTTGGCTTGCATTGAAAATTGGTACCCCGGTTCGTGGGTCCCTTTGAAATCATTCAGCGGATTGAAAAAGTGGCATATAGACTTGCGCTTCCTCCACATCTTTCGGCAATACATGATGCTTTTCATGTATCAAATTTGAGAAAGTATATCAAGGATCCTGAGCATAAGATAATCTATGATGATCTGCATGTTTAGCCATACTTGACATACCTAGAAATACCTGTGCAAATACTAGATAGGGATATCAAGAAGTTGAGGAACAAGGAGGTACCTCTAGTTAAAGTGTTGTGGCGCAACCAAGAGTATGAAGAAACTACATGAGAACCTGAGGTAGAAATAAAAGAAAAGTACCCGTACTTGTTTGAATGATAACACTATGTATTCTGTATATGTTCATTATAAATGAAATGGCATTCATTCTCTTTAAGGTTGTTATGGTTTCAATACTCTTTAAGGTTGTTACGCCTGCATTTCTAGTCTCAAGGACGGGACTTCCTTTAAGGTTGCTATAATTGTAAAGCCTTGAACTTGTCATCTCTCGGATCCTATATCATAAGATCCAGCTCGTCAAGAGAAAACCAATGGAATTTGTTTCGTGTGAATCGAACTTCGTTTCGATTTGTTATGATTTTCGGAAGAAAGAGAAGTAAGGAGGCTTAAGATGTCATTAGCCCGTAATGACTTTCATTAAGACTAATTAAGCATGATTAAAAATTAAACAATAATCTCTTTTAAGACTCAATTTGATGCATCAATTCATATATTTGTATACTCAATTTATGCTCTTTTAACTCCCAAACCCTATCTTTCCAAGCCACTGCATCAATTTGATGCTTAAACCTTATTTTAGTGGGAAGCATGTCGAATCCCTGACGTGGAATAGAAGGGAATAGGACTTAATTAATAAGAAGGAATGAAACTTTTTATGATAACAAGTTTTGAAAAATTAAACAATTTGTTTTCTTTTGTCTTCTTCGTTACTTAGCATTCGCTAATTTTTATCCTATGATTTATGGAAAACCCAACAGGTGTCGGCGAGCCATCGCAAGGCATTTAATAATCCATCCAGCTTACATACTAGACATCCAGCCAGTCACAGTAGCTTTTCTTTGTAAGGTAGTAATCTTTCTGTGTATTTCCTTCCAGCTGATGTACATGAAATGGTTGTAATGGGACAATGAATCATGTGAACAATATTTTTGTGAATGGAGAAGTGTTGAAATATTCCTTGTGGGTATTTTTAATTGCAGTCTATTTCTGTTTGTTAGTTGTGATTGCTGAATAAATTATTGTTGAGTAACTAGATCTGGATATGGGAGGATCCGACGGTCTGGAATTGGGGTCACGACATGGCATGATCAGCACATTAGGTGAAAAGACTTTATCCCTGGTCAAAAGGTATGGTTGTTTAGTGCCAGGTTGAAGATGTTCCATGGGAAGCTCAAATCTAAGTGGGCGGGTCCCTTTGTTGTTTAGAAAGTGCACAGGAATGGAAGTGTAGAGATAGTTGATCTCACTGATTGTGCATAGTCTCATGTGGTGAATGGACAACTGTTGAAGCATTTTGTAGATTCTAAAGAGCAGTTGGTCCAAATCGAGGTCATCAACTTCATGCAGAGTGAGCACAGAGCAGATACATCATATTACTCTTCATGAAGATGCATCATCAAGATTCAACAGCTTAGAAGATTCATTCACTCTTGTACATTCTCCCTTATTTGTATAATCTCCAGATCACATCAGTTATCACACTTACTCTTGTCCTATACTTAGGCTGACCAGAGCCTAAGTATAGGGGGGGATCGATGCTCGCCATGTGTATATACTCATCCATTTCTCCTCTTGACCTCGATCGTCCCATTTTTGCTCTTCTTCTATACTTAGGCTAACCAGGTCCTAAGTATAAGGGGCAGATCGACTTCTATAGTTCTTGTTATTTTAGCTCTCCGACGCTTAGCACGAGCTATGTTTTTTTCCTCGCTTCTTGTCCTTTGAGGACATAGCACATGCTAAGCATAGGGGGCGTTTATGTATTACATATATACTTTACTTATAGCTCGTACTTTCACGTATTGTTTGTATAAATTAAACAATAATTACGGGGTGGGTAAAATTTTCAAAAAAATCTTTGTAAAAAAACTTTAAAAAACAATTTTCTCTTTTCTTTCCTTATCTGTTTTAAAAACCTTTTTTCAAAAAAATCTCTTTTTCAAAAAAAAAGTTGTGTCCTTTCTTATTTGCCTTTCTTTTAAAAACTAAAAAAAAAGCAAAAACCCTTTTAAAAAAACATTTTCCTTCTTTTTCTTTCTTTTTAAAAAATCACAAAAAAATAAAAAAAACTAACTAATAAGTTGGTTTAGTCCCTGGCACTTACACATTCACACAAGACTTGTGATGTTCAAGAACACATGATTTATGAGGTCTGGAGATTTTGAGTTAACCAGCCTTAGTCATTAGGGTCTTTGACTTAATCATTCACATTTCCCCAGTTTGAAAGATTTATGTGATATATTGCATGCTTAGTCTCTACCTTAAGAATATGATCAGCTCCCCACATACACGACTGCAGTTGTGATGAGATGAGTTGAAATTTCACTTGAGGAAATGGGATGAGGGATTTGAGTTTGGAACTGATTTTATGATACTTGAGGATGAGATAAAATCAATGAAGGATGCATGAAACCTGAGTGTCAGCATCTTAAGCCAGTAGGAGAACATGTTTCTTGTACTATCTCTTGACATTTACCTATGTGCCAGGGAATGATAAAATTTAAAAAAAAATTGTTGATCAGTGTGCGCCAACTCTTGGTAAAGTAGTAGAGCTAGCCAAAATCAAAGAGAAGAAAGAAAGAAAAGTTGAAAGAAAAGCTCTCACCATACAAAGTCAAATATCAAAGAGCTTCCACCAAAGGCGAGCGCTCCCAACCATTTCAAAGCGTCCACTTGGACCATCGCTATTAGGACCAAGGAGTCGGCTAGCACCCAAAAAGGCTCTGCATCGTATAGTGATACAAGTCTGGGTATAGAAGGTACGATAGGTACTCAAAAAAGACACATCCCGGTGTACTCCCAGGAAAACAAGTGCAGAAAACTCCAAATTCTCTTGACAGACACACTGATCAACAACAGAAAAAATACATGTGTTGAGTTAATAAGGCACTCGAGAGGATCTTTATTCCAATGAGTGGGAAAGAAGAAATGACACAATCATATGCCCTCCATCAACTAGCCTTCCATCTACACTTTTAAGTCTGGCAACTAAAGAGACGGTGGATTGGATGTAAGAAATGATTTATTCCCTAGTGTTGAGGATCAAGTTCTTAGGAGAGTCTCTAGGACTGGAAACTTGGGTGAAGTTGTGACTCTACTCTTGTAACTGCAGTCCACACTTAAAATCATATCTCTATTATATATGTATACAGAGAGAGCCTGATGATTAGGGAAATTGGATACCTTTTGACTAGAGCTTGGTTCAGCTTAGAATTTTAGGATCTCTAAAATTGAGAGTTCTTGAACGAATCAAGTCTTGCATTCACATGCACAGTCAGGGGTTAATCCAACTTATTCATTCCTTATTTGCTCGAGGATTAGCAACGTTTAGTACAGGGGGTGATGAATTCACGATTCATCATCTCAATATATTGATCTTAGCAAAACCTCTGAGTAAAATCTCAAATGAATGTCCATAAAATCAATAAATTAATAAAATAGCTCTTGTAAATAAAATACACTAATTATTGTATATTATATTGTACAAAAATAAATTAACAATAAAAAGCCACAAAATAAAGGAGTTTTTCACTTGTAAATAGCCTAAAAATTCATGTATTTTTAATAATATGATTTCAAATCCTTTTTAGCTAATTCTTTCTCAAACTTGTTTATAAAAATGTATAGAAAAATATAAAAAATATAAAATAAATTTCACCTTAAATAAATACTCCTAGATCCCAAAGAGAAAATAAATCGCAAAGTCCTAATTCCCGGCCAAATTTCCTCTAAATATGAACTCCAAATTCGGCAAACTCACTTTTAAAGTTCAAGTTAGAAAATTATCTATTAATGAAAGTGGTTTCATTAAAATCGGAGCTCGTTTGCAAAATATAGGTTTTGGGACATAGGTGTACATTGTATATCATGTATATATATTTCTTTTTTCATTTTTTATTTACTTTTCCTCATTATTAGAAAATCCAAAAAAATCATTTTTGTATTTTATTTTATTTCTAGTATTTTATCTTATTTTTATTTTGTAAATATCTTTGATTAAAAAAATATAAAATTAGAAAAGTAAAAAATGTACATATTGTTTGTATTATTTTATAAATTCTCCCCTCTTTTTCTTCTCTTTATTTTATTGTATGTTAATAGCCCATTTTATTTTATTTTGTTTTCTTTTATTTATTTTTCATTCTATACAATAACTCTCATTCAACTCCACCATTCTAATAACCTCCATTCAACTCCACCAATTTTTTAACCTCCCATTCACCTCCATCATTCCACCATTTTTTCTAACTCTCATTTTCTTCTCTTTTTATATATCTCATTATCCTCATTTTTGTCTTTTTTTCCTCCTTTATGTGAGAGAGAGCATGAGCATCCTGAGTTGAATCGGTGGCAGCATGACAACTGTGGTTGAGCGACGACCGCCTCCTCTACGGTGAGATCCGTTGGCGTTCCGGCCAACGTTGCAGCCGCCTCTACGTGCTGCTCGAGCTCATCGCTCGCCGGTGATTCGAGCAATAACCGTGCTTCTCGTGATCACACCATAGGCACATGCTTCCATCGTAGGTAAGTTCCCTTTTTATCATTTATCCTCATTTTTATTTTCTCATTTTTTACAACCATCACGTCGCACCATTGTCATTTTCATTTGTTCATTTGCTATATCATATCACCACCACGCCATCTTCTTTTTATCTTCGATTCATTCCATGTTTTAAGAAAATAAAAAATTAAAAATTAAAACAAAAAAATTTATCACAGCAACATAGATAAAATCAAAAAAAATAATTTAAAAAACAACAAAAAACAACAGGGACTTTTACACCCATAAACCTGAATAATTATGCAATTACAATCACGACCATGTATAATTGTGAATTACACAACAAACCTCAAATAGTCACTCCGTCTCAAACCTATAGCCCTCCATTAGTTTTCCTGTTAACCCAACCATATCATTGGGTTAATTTAACCCATGATCTTCCGATTGCCTTTAGAAAAATAAAAAAATAAAAAAGATAATTGCATCACGAGGCAGGCGGAAGGGGGCAGGCAGGTTGGAGGCAGTGGGCTGATGGGTCTCACGAGGAGGGGAGGCTTGAGGCGGTGGCTGGAGGTCCAGCATGCTCGAAGGGAGGGAGGGAGGGAGGGGGCTTGAGGCTGCGGGCTGGAGGTCCAGCATGCTCGAAGGGAGGAAGGAGGTGGGGCAGGCAGGTCGGCTCGAGGCGGTGGAGCTGCGGGTTCATGCGGCGGAAGGGGTTCGCGGTGGGCTACATGTCCCGCGAGACCTGGAGGGATGGGGTGAGTTTGAGCGCATGCTCGAAGGGAGGGAGGAGGGGTACAAGCAGGCCGGCTCGAGGCAGTGGAGTTGCGGGTCCGCGTGGGGGAAGGGGGTTCAGGGGCACGCGGTGGGCTGCAGGTCCCGCGGGGGGCCGTGAGTAGGGGGTTGACCTGGAGGACTGGGGTGAGTTGGGGCGCATGCTTGAAGGGAGGGAGCAGGGGGGCAGGCAGGCCGGCTCCATGCGGTAGAGTTGCGGGTCCACGTGGGGGAAGGAGGTTCGGGGTCTCGTGGTGGGCTGCAGGTCTCGCGGGCATCCGCGGGGGTGGGGGCAGCAGCAGCTTTGCTTGAGGCTACAGGCAGGAGGTCCTGGGGGAGGGGCTCTGCTTGAGTCGGTGGGCCAGAGGTCCCGCGGGGGATCTCAATGTGGAGGGGGAGGGTTGGCGGAGGGGAGGGGTAGGCTTGGGATGGAGTGGGCGGGGGAGTCCTGATCTGGGGGGGGGGGCTCAACGGGGGCTGCCTCGGCAGGGAGAAGGTGGTGGTCGACGGGGAGGGGGAGAGTTGGTTGCTGACTACGAGGAGGAGGTAGGGGGAGGGTACATGTTTGTAAAGAATACAACTTAAAGGGTAAAAATTGTAAAATGTTTGACGGATACCGTCATAGTTAATGGAATATTTGATGGAAGTCAACTCGAAGGTTATGGGTGTGAGAGTAAAGACTATTGAGGGTTCTGGAAGTAATTCACAATTATACAGGGTTATGATTGTAATTACAGAATTACTGAGGGTTATGGGTGTAAAAATCCCAAAACAATAAGGCAGCGACCGCACTGTCAGCCGGCCATCTCCTCCACCGCCAGCAACCACCAGTCGCTGCACCACAACCGCCCCGCTCCATTCCCGTCGTCCTGCCACGCTGTCGGCCTCCGGCCGTGACACCACCACCTCGCAGCCTCGTTCAGCTGCGGGTGTGCCACTGCCGCCGCGACGCGCGGCCTCCACACACCTCCACCCAATAGTCATCGCGCCGCGCGACCTCTGCACACCTCCGCCCAGCGGCCGACGTACGCCTCCAGCGGCATCCCACAGCCGCCACTCCAAGCGACGCTCCGCCTCTCGCAGATCACCCCACTGCTCCAGTGGCTCCTCCATCGCCAACCGATGCAGCCGACCGCCGTCATGCAATCCTCCCACGTGTGGTTGCATCTCCGTGACCCCCCCTGGTTGCCCTCCATAGCTCTCCAACCCGTGCTCCGCCCCTCGCAACGACCGACGCCCCCTACCGCTGCCTCCGCCTGCGGTGCGCTGCCGCCGCCGCCCTAACCCATCCACTTCATGCCCTACGCGAAGGAGATAGTGTTCTTTTTCATTTTTTTGTTGTAAAACTTGCATTATTTTATTTCATGTTTTGAATATTTGCAAAAATATCTCTGTGCAATGTTTGCATTATCACTTTTATTTTATGTTTTTCACGGATACCCTTATGTTCATGCATTAATTTGGATATTATTTTGGCATCGTTTATCTTAATGAAAAATGTCATCTTGTTGAGCAACTAATTCTCTATCACATAACTATTTATTTGGATTTTTATGAGCTTTGTGTAATTAACTAAAACTATTTTTGTGAAAACTTGCTTATTTTACCCAATCTATGGTCGCAAATTCATATCTAACTAACAATTGTTCCAAAAAATTACTAAAAAAATAAAAATGATGCCTTGAAACATATTTTAATTACTATTCAAATTTCATCTTAATTGGAGTTGTTTTGTGCCTTTAATAAATTGTAGTGTGATTTTATTAATTGATTTTTAGTTAAATCTATACATATCATTATTGCGAAATTCTAACTCTCTTGGATTTCTCATTAAAATATCTATTTGGGATAATTCGCTCTCTGGATGATTTGATAATTAGATTTATTAAGAACTAATTATTCACTATCACTCTATTTTCATTAAAAAAATCCATTAAAAATTCATATATTCTTTGAAAATTCTAAAAATATTAATGTAGCCTCATTGCACCATATTTACATTTCAGTAAAATTTTTATAATTTTTGCAATATGTTTGAGTGAGAAAATTCTTAAAAACCCAAAGAAAATGTGTATTTTTGTTTGTTTCATTTTAACCCCTAAAATTCCAAAAAAAATGTGTTTTGTATTCATCACTGGATCAAATTTCTAGAAAAAAATATAATGTAGCTAAATTGGATTAATTTCACATTAAATTAATTTGGCTAAGTTGTGTGCTTTCTTGTTAACTTGATTCACCCGCATTTTGCATTTGCATTTTTTGCATAAAAAAATTACAAAAAATCTGTGTTGGAATCCTAGACCTAATTTTTCTGAATTAACCTAAAGTTGTTCCTTTGCCTCCCTGTGTTCAACCCCGGATTTACTCAGGATATAAAATTAAGTCGGTTCCTCTTTACGGAGATCTTTTCTTGGTTCTGACTGATTCGCTAAGTACCTGTACTACAATGAGCACAAATTATATCAGTATTTAGCAGACCCATCACCGTCGCACGCCCGTCCTCCACCGCAACCACCGTTCGCCGCTCGCATCCCCCATCATACCCTAACTACAAATGAAGGAAGAAGGTCCTTTTTTGTTTTTTTTGTTTTTGTAAGAATTGAATTTTTTATTTTAAGTTTTCATTATTACAAATGAGTCCTTGTGCATATTATAGTTCTGCTCAAACTAAATTCTATTTTGCAAGAACACCCCTATGTTTGCATTTAATTTGGATATATTTATTGCATCATTTATTTTAAAGAAAAATATCATGTTGTTGACAACTAATTCTCTATCATTTGACTATTTATTTGGATTTTTGTGAGCTTTAGGTAAATAATTAAAATTATTTTAGTGAAAATTGCATATTTTGCCCAATTTGTGGTCTTAAATTCATATGTAATTTATGGTTGCTCCAAAAATCCCTCAAAAATCATAAATGATGCCTTGAAATGTGATTTATTTTGTGTTCAAATCTCATCAAAATTGGTTGTCATGTAACTTAAAAAAATGTAGAGGTATTTTACTAAATGATTTTTAATTAAATCCATACATATGTTTTTACGAAATTCAATTCTCCTGGATTGCATATTAAATTAACTCTTTTAGATAATTCGCTCTCTAGATAAATAGATATTGCGGATTTATTAGGAATTAAATACTTGTAATCACTATGTTTTCAATAAAAAATTATAAAAATTCATATATTGGCAAAAAAATACAAAAATACGACAGTCCCATTTCATTATGTTTAAATTTCAATAAAATTTTCATAATTTTTGCATTCTCTCGGTGTAAAAATTACATAATAACCTATAAAAAGTGTGCATTTTTCATTATTTTTTAACCCTTAAAATTTAAAAAAATGTGTTGTGCATTCATCACTGGATTAGGTTTCTAAGGAAATTATATTGGCTAAATTGGCTTAATTTCACATCATAATTGATTTGGCTAAATTGTATGTTTTGTTATTAACTTGAGTCAATCGCATTTTGCCTTCGTATTGATTTTTGCACATAAAAAATACAAAAAAATCCGCATTGGAAACCTAGACCTAAGTGTTCTGATTAACCCAAAACTATTCCTTTGCCTCTTTGTGTTCAACCTCGGACTTGCCCGGGCTATAAATTTAAGCTGAGACACTCTTCGTGGAGATCTTTTCTCGATTCTGATTAATTGGTTGAGTGTTGTGCTACAAAGAGTACCTAACATACCCACTTAGGCACAATCGTCAGATGGCATCATTGCCGGGGAGGCAAACGACTTTGGGTTTAACATAGAAAATTAGATTTAGGTTTTCTCTCACTCAGGTAGTCTAACCCCCGAGCCACCTTGTAATTAATCCATTTTTTTATTTTCTCTTAATTACTTTTCTACTAATTTTTGTATATATTTTGTTGTTTATCTCTCTAATATATTTTTTCCTTATGAGGGTCCGATGGACTTGGAGTGCATCGGAGGTCAACGGACATGACGCGCGCCGACTGTTGAAGATCAAGGAATATTTAATTTATTTTGAGAGTATTTTCATTTTTGTATATTTTTGTAATTATTATGTTGTAATAATTTAGGTAATTTTCTCATTTACACTAGCTCTTGTTTGAGAGCTCGTGCGTGTAGAAAGAGACTTGGACGTTATTTTGTGTTGTGTCGAGATCTGTTTCACTCTCCGGTGAGGGTGGGGCTCGATTTGAATGGCAAAATTAAGGATAGGCATACGATAGTGTAACATCATATCTGTTTGTGCCCTTCGTAATTTATGCCACACATATTTTAGAAGATTCACGCATTCGATAAGATTCATAACGAGACGCACTTAGATATGTACTACTTAGCTCAAATTAATTCGATTCTTCCCCATTAATAGTATATTGTTTAGGTGTGGTTGTCTTGATCAGCATGCATTTAGTGTAAATTTACAAATTCAATTTTGCATAACGCATGGAGAGTTCTGGGAATCACTGTAAGTATACCTTCTTCTGAGCATGCATCATCGTTTCATGTTTGCATTCTCATTTCTGATTCCTCTCTTGTTTTACAATTTAAGATTCAAAAGAAATTTGGACTGAACGGTAGATGCAGCTTGTTGTGTTCAGATTAATTTTCAAGTGACAACCTAACTCTAAAATTGGGACTAAATTGAAAAGATTGATTTATCAAAATTGGAATAAAAAGAACCTTGTTTTACGGGTGCATAAAGCCCTCATTGTTTGATTTACTTGCAAGTGAGAGAGAGAGAGAGAACACTAGGGTAGAGCCAAGCCAGGATTTTCATATAGACTACTAGTTCTACAGAAACGACTAGCCATTGTTCACTGAGGATCTACGTGTAGCTGTTAAACGGTCTATATTTCCTTAGTAGAGTGGGAGGTTTAGAGGACATAGTGTATGGCTCCATCATCAAGTAACGGGTACCATATGTATACGGTGCATACTTACTCTCATACTAGATGAAAGTGGGTGCAACTAGTCGTAAGAATCGAGAATGTATGTAGGGAAGTACAGGCACCCAACAACTCGTTAATCTTTCAAAGATTGCATTTATCACCAACTAAAACTGACCAGATAATTCGGCTGAACCTTTACGGCCATCACGTGTAGAGTTGGTGAATTTGGGGTTTTGCATAACATTTGTATTGTGTGAGTTTAATCTGCACATTTACGTGCACCGTAGAACTATCGCCTCATTGAATATCATGTTCTAAATGGTTTTTTAGCCATCGAAGATGACTAATTGGGGGAATATTTATTCGGACTTCGTGAATCTCTCGTTGAACCCTCCAAGAAGTATGTCTTCAAAGGTCCTGATGCAACTTGGGCCAACCTGGACTCATGACCCTCTTGAGCCCAGGATCACACACTCTCGGGATGGTTACTCTCAAATCATTCCCTTTCTCCTCCCACCTCACTAACGAGCCGCCCGAACAACTGAGGTAAAGGTGTAAATATGGTCGTTGCGACCTCAGTCGCACGGGATTCAGAGCTCAGCAAGAAAAAGATCAGACCACCAAATAAAAATCAAAACACGATAAAAATCAAGGTAGCGGTCTTGCTATGATATTAACCTGGTATAGCACCCAGGGTTCGAACTCGGAGAGCACGTGATGGCCTCGTGGCCTACGAAGTAGTCAAAAAGATAGAAAAATAAAAACAAAGGATTTTTGGTGGATTTTCAATATTTTTATATTTTTTTGAATTTTTAATTATAAAGAAAAATAAGAAAACCAGGAAACAAGCAACTTTGACTAATTATTTAAATAAACAAAATTAACCCAAAAATTCAAACAAAAATATTTTTATGTTTTTTTTATTTTTTTACTATTTTTGTTTAATTTTTGGTAATTTTCTTATTTTTATAGAATTTTATAAAAATAAAACAAAACTGAAAACAAGGGACATTGTCCAGCCAAGCTCTAAAGACCAAAATAAAATCTAAAATGGTCTCAGCAGAGCCTAGAGCTATTTTTCATGTGAAATATAGACAAAAAGGAAAAATCAGATTCTGAATTTATTAATTTTTGATTTTTCTATGATTTATTAGAATTTTTATGGGATTTTAGGGGGTTTTCAATTTTATATTTTCTATAAGTCCAAAAATGACCAACATTGGTCAGAGAATCAAGCACAAAAAAATACACAAAATCTAATTTTTTGTAATTTTTGAAAATGTTTTTATATTTTTTGTGATTTTTATACTCTGAACAGTAAGAAAAATGGGTGTTTTTGAATTTTTAAAAATACTAAAAATGCTCAAAAATGTACCAAATTTTTAGCGAAAATTTTACACAGTGGCAGGAGCCATGTATCCAATTTTCATGAAATTTGGACTTGATTTGATATTTTGTTAAAATCAAACAACAAGGAACAGTGCACAGGGACCTAGTTGCAAATAAAATAAGTTGCATGGGCCAAAATATAACACGGCTGAAAACCTTGGGCCCTTAAATGCAAAATACCCGCCGACTCACGCGTTAGGCACGTGGTCCAGGCTTAGAGGGACCAAAATGTCATTCCTATTTTAAAAGATACAAACAGTAACACGCAAAGAACACAGGGTAAAACATGCAATTTCTCCAAAACTCACATGTCGACGCACGTGTCCATCATGTACAGGGGTAGAAATGCAAACAAGACAAACAACAAGGTCCTCAATGCAATTTTACCAAACTAAAATAAACTACAAAAAATATTTACAAGACTAGAACGTAAATGACAAAGTAGGAGGGGCCTAAGAGAAAATTACCCCTTATTATAATCCAAGGGCTGGGATGACTCCACGTGGTTGATCGGACGGTCTGGATCGGTGGCGCCTCCTCGAAGAACCCTCGGTGTAGATCGAACGGTGGAGGTGGTGCCACGTGTACGATCGGACGGTGTGGACGTGGCTCGCCTCTCCTCTGCAACGGACAGTGAAGATGAGCTCCGATGATTGATCTGATGGCTGCTGAACCCTCGCCAATGGACGGACGTGATCAGAACTGGGCGAGGGGCTCGATGGATGGCTATGGAGGATCCACAAAGAACAGGTGACCGGCGAACTTCGTCGGCCCAGAACACGTGCGATGGTCCTCCTCGAGGGCTGCTGATGATCGGAAAAGACTCGTCGTAGCCTCCCGCGTCTGAAGAACCCCTTTGATGACGCTGGGATGCTCCGAAGAGCTCCAACGACGGCGGCGGAGCTCAAGCTCCTGTGCTGAACGTGGAGGACCTCAGATGATCCTCCTTTGACCTACAAAGCTACACAGGAGCACTCATGGGTCGAGGGCAAAGTGCCTCGACCTGGTTAGAGGCGATGGGGATGGTCCGTGCGTCGGAATGGAGGAGCTCCGGTGATGCGACGGTGAAGGAGCTCGAATCCCAGTTCCTGTGCGAACTGGGTTGAATGGATGGGTGAAGAATGTGCGTGGAAGAAGGGCGAAGGTGATGGTCGAGTCCGATGGTCGAGATGTGGACGGGTGTGGTCGGAATCGAGGGTCGACGGCGAATGGGCGATTTGGGCGTAAACTAAAATTAGAGAAAACTAGAAGGAACTAAGGTTACCAAATGGTCGATATCGACTGGGGAGAAGCTGCTGGAGCTCATGGTCCTTGCCTCGAGGGTCGTCGATGCCCGAGGCTCGAGCACCACGCAGGGGGCGGCGCATGGCGGCGCATGGTCGCCGGATCGATGGTCCAAGCACTCTCTCCTCGCTACGACACCGCTAATCGCGAGCTGTCACTCAGGCGAAGGTGGTCGAGGTCCTGGATAGGGAAATGGGGAGCCAAAGATGAGTGAATCATGCGGCGGAGCTCAGGTTAAGTATGGCTAGGGGTCCGAGAAGATGGGAGTCGGGTGACTCGATCGGAGCGCGGATCCCCAAAACCCACCCCGGGCGTGAATCTAGATCGATCAGGGAACAAACGGAGCCCGGGGTTTTGAAGTTTGGTGGTCGGATCATGACACAATAAATGGGAGAAGTCGGGTCGGGCGTGCAGATCTGCGGGGTTGTGGTCCAAGGGGAAGAGTTGACCGGGGGGTCAACATCCCCCGTGGACCAATCAGAAGCGGCCACGTCATAAAGATTTAGAAATTAAAAATAAAATAGTAAATGGCCGAATTAAGAAAAACTCAAAACATGAAAAATATCTATTTATTTAAGAACAATTTTTTGTGATTTTTATTTATTTTTTTGAAATAAAAATTAGGTATTTACAATATAGTATTATATACATAGGTATATACAATATTGTATTTTTAATTTTGATTTTAAATTATTTATTTTTATACATTTTTATTCTAATTTTATATTTTATTTATTTATAGAATAAAATTTGGAATAGTTTGGTATTTTTATTTTATTTTTATTAATTATTTACAAGGGGTAAATAAATAGGTTTATTTATATACGTATATGGTATATATACAATGGTGATGTTGATTTTTATTTTTATTTCTTTTTATTTTATTTTTGTTTTTGTAATTTTCATTTTATTTATTTACATTATGAATTAAGGAATATTTACACTTTTTATGAAATTCTAATTTATTTATTTATAGGGTGAAATAAATAGATAAGGAGATTCTATATACCTGATGAATATACAAGGATGAAGGAATTTTTTATTTCTTTTTTTAATTTTCTTATTTTTATTTTGATTTGTATTTACAAATATTTACAAATAAATACAACCCATTTTTATTTTTGTTTTTAGAGGAAAATATTTTTATTTATTTACAGATATATACACATGTGAGCTTCCTTATCTCTCTCTACTTGGGTTTTTACGCGGTCAGGCCCATGCTGAGCCCTCCCTTGGGATTAGGTCGCTCAATATTTATTCTAAATATCTCCCTCTTTTTCTTTTAATTCTTTATTCTTTTATTTATGCACAAAAACATGCTAATTATTTAATTTTATACAATGCATGCAATTTGATAATTATTTGTATTTACAAGAATATACATGTGTTTGACAAAGGTTTTGTAGCTAAAATAAAAGAATAAAGAGTGATGAATGGGTATTCATCACCCCCCTATACTTAACTTTGCTAGTCCCTTAGCAAACACTTATTTGAAAAAGAAGTGAAAAAGAGAAAGAAAAAGAAAAAAAGGAGAATATACATGGATCAAGGTTGATTATTAAACTTGCCTTCATTAAATTGAAATATGGAGCTCGATCAGATCTTTGGATTATTAATGAGTCGGAACCTTATTTGGACTTAAGTTTAAAACTCAACAGCCTCTAAGATCCACTATTCTATAATCAGGACCCCTCAATAATCCAGATCAGAACAAGTCTACATACACAAACCCTGAAGACTATGAGTCTTTCCTTGCAATGTGTAAGTGAGATCTAGTTCTCCAACTCAGAAGTGGCAACTTGACAACCCTCCCCAACAAGGTAACTCTATGACCCTAGTCTAGCCACTCTTTCCTCGAGGAGCGGGGTATTCCCTTCTAAGTTCAAGTTCAACCGGCTCAAGAAGAGGGGGAAGAAGAGAATGGACCATGGCCAGTGTAGCCATGTATCCTTTGGAGTTCAACCAGTGTAGCTAAGTCTCCCTGTTGCAAGCTACATAAGGTGGGACATGAATCTCAAGCTTTGCTTATTTGCACTATATACATACTCCGGTGGGATTATCATCTTCTATCAGACCCACCACTTTTCTGGAGTTATTTTCTTTTTGCATTTTTTTTCAAATGCATCTATACAACATACACATGTGCAACATATAAACATAAGGAGTTTTTCCTCTTGATCCAGTAGACTATCCCTCTTTTGAAGCATTATTGCAACCGACAACTCCTGTCGTTAGACCTCATGGCAACCAGACCAAGTTGAGACGCACTTCCTTCACTAAAAGAAGAAGAGAGGTTCTGCCTAAAAGTACTACCCTCATATGCTACCCCAAGTCAAGGAAGACGGCCTCCTTACCACCTCATCCGTAGAGAGCTCGGTGCTAAGTGTTGTATCCAAGTAAAACCATTGTCTATATGAGTCATGTGTGTGTTGTTAAGTGCTCTACTTAGGCTTATTGAGATGACATGTAATCATATCCTAGTGGACTCAAAGAATTAAGTCACCATGGACCTGAAAAGCCTTAACCCTAAGCCCTATAAGGTTCCTCTTAGAAATTAGGTGGATTACGATCTTAATCAAGCTCCATTTCCCAATTTAATTCCAGGCTAGTTTAAATGTCAACTATAATCCGGGAAAAGCTATACAAGTATATACAAAGATGCTATTTACACAATATTTACACAAATGCAAAATTTTTGAAAAATGTTTTGAAATCATGGATGTATGCATGGATGCAAGTTTTGCAAAAGTATTTACACACATTTACACAAGATTTTTGGAAACTTTTGATTTTCAAAACATTTTGTAAAAATTTTGTACCATATATATAATTTTGATATGAAAATATTTACACAAACTTTACACAAAAAGGTTTTTGAAAACATTTTTACAAAAATAATTTTGTACACTAGCTATGTATGTGCAATAAAAGATTGATTATTTACATTTTTTAATTTTTAGGGATTTTGGATGTTTAGCCATTCTTATTTATTTACACACTCACACAAAGTACGAGTTATGGCTAAAGTATATATGAAATATATGCACACCTCCCTATACTTAGCTCGAACGATGTCCTCAGAGTTAAGAGTGATGAAGAAGACATAACTCGTGCTTAGTATAGGGAAGTGAAAAGAAAGGCTATATACAAAGACGAATGAATGAATAGAAAATCAAGAAGATCTCGGCTTTTCCCCCTATACTTAGGATCAAATAATCCTAAGTATAGCAGGTTGTACACTAAGGGAAAACCGAGTGGAGAATGTACAGGGCCTACCCCCCTATACTTAGGGTAAAATATCCCTAAGTATAGGCAGCAAAAACAAGGATAGAAAGAATCAAAAGAAACACCCAAGAGTCCTACATCCCCCCTATACTTAGGGTAAAGTACACCCTAAGTATAGCATAATAAATAGATGAAGAAAGGGATGTGGGACTAAAGAATGGAATGATATGGACATCTGGATCTATACAAGTCGGGAGAACAGTGATAATCAGGCATGAGATGCAATAGATGTGAGTCAAGAGACCACATCTCACGCAAAGTGAATAGGGGCAACATCAACGACCCGCGGCTCATGATCTAGAAATGGCTTGAGCCGATGGCCGTTCACTCGAAAGGTACTCTCAGAAGACAACTCAGATATGTCAATGCTCCCATTATCGTGTACCTCTCTCACAAGATAAGGTCCCTTCCATTTTCTCTGTAGCTTCCCTGGAAATAGACGAAGCCTAGCATCAAACAGCCATACTCTCTGTCCAGGCTCAAAATGCTTGTGGCTGATATGAGAATCATGCCACTCCTTCACTCTCTCCTTGTATTGTAGGTTGTTTGAGAAGGCGGTATCTCGAAGCTCCTCCAAGGCTGCTAACTCTGCCCTCCTCTGGTCTCCTACACTATCTGGATCCAAAAGAATATCTGTAACTGCCCAAAGTGACCTGTGTCTCAACTCAACTGGTAAATGGCACGGCTTGCCATATACGAGGCGAAAGGGAGATGTTCCCAAAGGTGTCTTGAAAGACGTCCTATATGCCCACAAGACCGAGTCCAAAAGCTATGACCAATCCTTTCAGTCAGGGCGGATGACTTTCTACAATATAGTCTTGATCTCCCTGTTCGACACCTCGGCTAGACCATTCATCTGTGGATGGTATGGAGTGGCTACTCGATGGTCTATACCGAACTCACTAGCAAGGGCCTTCACCTGGTCGTTGATGAAATGAGACCCCCCGTCTGATATCAATACTCGAGGTACCCCGAACCGTGTAAAGATATGCCTCCTCAAAAATCGGCAAACATTCCTGGCATCTGCGGTTCGGGCGGGGATGGCCTCAACCCAACGACTCACATAATCAATGGCCCAAAGAATGTACTTAAATCCCTGGCTCTTAGGGAATGGACCCATGAAATCGATGCCCCATGCATCAAAAACCTCATAGAAGTGAATGGGCTGCATCGGCATCATATCACGTTGTCCGCAAGTGCCCATCCTCTGACAGTCAGTACACCTCTTCACGAACTCATCAGAGTCCTTGAAGAGGGTAGGCCACCATAGGCTGGATTGGAGCACTTTCTATGCCGTTCTCCTCCCAGAGTGATGCCCTCCTGCCTCAAGCTTGTGGCAGTAAGTGAGGACGCTATGGTGCTCCTCCTGAGGAATGCACCTACGCCATACGCTATCCCCTCCTTCATGGAAAAGGATGGGATCCTCCCAGTGGTAGGACTTGGCCTTCGCGAGGAAGGTCTCAAGCCTCTGCTTGGGCCGATCTTGTGGGACTTTCTTAGCAACAAGAAAGTTCACAATATCGGTGTACCATGGGAGAGAGGCGATAGCAAGGATCACCTCATCTGGGAAGGTCTCACAAATAGGGTCAATCTGCTCAGAATCCTCAAGATGCTCTAATCGGGAGAGATGATCCGCCACCATATTCTTGACTCCAGGCTTATCCTTGATCTCTATGTCGAACTCCTGGAGTAGAAGGATCCATCTAGTCAATCTGGCCTTGGCATCCTTCTTTGCCATGAGGTACCTGATGGCGGTATGATCATTATACAAGGTCACTCTAGATCCAATAATGTATGATCTGAACTTATCTAGGGCGAAGACTACGGCTAGCATCTCCTTCTCTGTGACTGTGTAGTTCCGCTGCGCGGAATCCAATGTGCGGCTAGCGTAGTGGATAGCAAATGGAACTCCATCCCTCCTCTGTCCCAGCACGGCCCCCACGGCAAAATCGGAGGCATCCGTCACGATCTCGAATGGGGAGAGACCAATCAGGTGGCTAGAGAAAAGGAGCCTCAACAACACATCGCTTGAGAGTCTCAAACGACGAAAGACACTTGTCATCGACAAGGAACTCGGTGTCTTTCGTCAGCAGGTCAGTCAACGGCCGGGCAATCCTACTGAAATCATGAATGAATCGTCGGTAGAAACTGACGTGCCCAAGGAAAGACCGTAACTGACGCAAATTGGACGGCGGTGTGAGTTTTCTAATGACATCTACCTTGGCCGGATCAACCTCCATGCCCCTGTTGGAGATGATACGGCCAAGCACCATCTCTTGAGTCACCATGAAGTGACTCTTCTCCCAAGATAGCACAAGGTGAACCTCTATACATCGCTGAAGGACTCAGTCTAGGCGGTCAAGACAAGAGTAGAATCTGTCACCGTAGACCGAGAAATCATCCATGAAGACCTCCAAGCACTCCCCTACCATGTCCGAAAAGATCGACATCATGCATCTCTGAAAAGTCGCAGGAGCATTGCATAGCCCAAATGGCATGCGTCGAAAGGCATATGTGCCGAAGGGACAAGTAAAGGTAGTCTTGTCCTGGTCCTCGGGAGCGATGGCCACCTGGTTGTAGCCCGAGTACCCATCCAGAAAACAATAATGGCTCTTCCCTGCCAGTCTCTCAATGATCTGGTCTATAAAGGGCAGGGGGAAATGATCCTTCTTGGTGGCCTGCTTGAGTCGTCTGTAATCTACGCAGACTCGCCAAGAAGTGGGTACCCGTGTAGCAATCTCCTCTCCAGACTCGCTGACCACTGTAGTGATGCCCGTCTTCTTGGGCACCACATGCAAAGGGCTGACCCACTTTGAGTCGGAGATGGGGTAGATAAAATCGGCGCTCCATCATTTCAATATCTCCTTCATGACAACCTCTCTCAGATTTGGGTTCAGCCGCCGCTGGAACTCACGCGACGGCTTCGCCTCATCCTCGAGATAGATATGGTGGGAGCACAGGGCGGGACTTATCCCCTAGAGATCTACTACGCTCCATCCAATCGCCTTGCGGTTCTTTTCAAGAACCCCCATCAAACGGGATTCCTGCTCTCCAGTCAAATCGGCGGAGATAATGACTGGGTACATCTCATGCTCACTCGCAAGGAACCTATACTTCAGCGACGCAGGAAGTGGCTTCAGCTCTGGACAACTGGGTGCTGGTGGATCTGGCCTCTGAAAAATCTGCGTGAAGGCTGCCAAATCTGCATGGGAGAACTGAAACTCTCTGTCACACTCTGAATCTGGAGAAGGCTGCCCTGATGGACTTTCTCTGCTCTGCTCGGCATCTACCTCCTCCCTAGCTGCAGGCTCGGTGGAAGTCAGATCTCGTATGTAATCATCAAAATCTGCCCAGTCAAAATCTAACTTCAAGGGATCTGTATCATCCAAGGTGGCCTCAGTATCACAAAACAAATCAGTATCGCAGTTGAGAACCGGCTCTGCTTCCTCAAAAGTATCCTGGACCAGGAATGTGCTCTCTAAGCTCTCCTCTGCTGGCATCTCTGCATCAGCGAACTCTGAAGGTGAGAGGATGGCATGTGCATCTGGATCTGCCCATACTGCCTCATCATCTGTGATCACAAAGTCGCAGTCCTAGTGGATGTCTGGCCCTGCATCTGTCATCTGCTCTGTATCTGACGTAGTCTCTGAGCATGCTCTGTCTCTGGCTCTGTTGTCCTCGACCGTCTCTATTTGTACACTTTCGCCCTCGACGCAAAAGTATACCTTCCCGCTATCATGGTCGGTCACTGCCTTGGTTGTGGCCAAGAACGGGTGATCGAGAATGATAGGGGTATCGGTCACTGACTCAGGGATCTCCATGTCCAACACTACGAAGTCCACGGGGAATTGTAGGCCCTGAATAGTGACGACAACGTCCCTCAGCAACCCCTTCGGCCTCTTGACAGATCGATCAGCAAACTGAAGGATTGTCCTGCTCTGTCGAAGAGTGCCCAACTCGAAGCGGTCGAGAAGGGCTGCCGGAAGTAGGTTGATCGACGATCCGCTATCTAATAGAGTACGGTCGAACCTCTGCTCTCTGATATGGCATCTGACATATGGGGCTCCAGAATCTGGCCTCTTGGCCGGCAGACGATTTTGGATCGCGAAACAAGTAGCTCTGGTCAGCACATGAATCTCTGAATGGTGGTTCCTCCTCTTCCTCCTAACTGTAGTCCTGTCTCTCAGTGAACGTTGGAGTAGAGGGATGTGCTGCAAAGCCTCCTGAAGAGTCAGCTGAATATGGAAACGATCTATCATCTGCTGGCTGAACTCTTCCTGCTGTCTCTTTTTGGGATTTTCAATTTTCTTCCCCTTTCCCATCTGAAGAGCTCTTGGGAAGGGGATCACAGGGTCCTTCTCAGATGAAGGACTAGGAACGGGTCTGAGCTGCTCGACGGCAGGATCCACACATACATCATGCACCACAGTGGTATCAGAAGAAAACAAACCCTTTCCTTTATTTTCAGAAGTGTCTCGAGATACATCAACAGAAGGAAAAACTACAAGACTCTCAGAAAAACTGGTGGCATCAGCACCACCCTTGGTTGGAAGACTCGCGGCCTCAGTACCGCGCTCTGGCTCGGCAACATGGGTGGCCTTAGTACCACCTCCTCCAACTGGTGAAACGACGACATCAGTACCGGCGGTGGGATCAGCATCTGTGGTGGCATCAGTACCACCGTCATCATCTCGAGCGGCCTCAGTACTGCTCTCCTCCTCGCCTGGCGCTCTAGAAATATCCTCGGGGTGTCGCTCAGACGAGTCGCCGCCTACTGGCATCCTACCGCTCCTAAGTGTGACAAAATCAATATCAAACAAATTTACAGACATATCTCCAAATATATCACCAGGAGTGGCATACTCAGTACAAACTACCTGCTCAGATTTCCTCTTGAGGTTATTCGGATTGGGCTCTATCTGGGCAGGGATGGCGGCCTTCCCTCTCACTATGTCCTGCATCTCCTGGTGGAACTCATCCATCTCCCGTCGGAATGTAGCCTGCTGATCTCTGAGAAGGTGGGCTATGTCATCCAAGGCAGGGTTCTCATAGGATGGCCCATGAGAACCTGACGGGTAGCCTCTCTGGAAGTGAGGCTGCTGCTGCTGTGTGTGTGAGAGGGGTAAGACTGTGGATGATGCTGCGGCTGATGAGGCTGATCACGCCTCCAAGACTGTCCCTGCTGATAGGGACGAGGACCATACGACTGTGACTACTGTGGCTGCTGCTGAGTGTCTGCTGGGGGTTGCTGTTGCTGGTGATCCCTCTGATGGCCGTACTGGCCACCCTGTCCCGACGGCTGCTGTTGGGGCTGGGCACCTCCGGCCGCCCAACGGAATCCGGGATGATCTCGTCAGATACCGGGCTGGGGGCGGTCGTACCAAATCCCATTGACATCCATCAACGGCTCTGAATCGTACTGGGGTGGCGGGAGCACTGCCAGAGGCTGATCCGGCTGGTATACCACCATCTTAGTATCAGTGGATGGTGGTGCCTGGTAAGGAAGCTGCGGTTGTTGGTACGGCTCCGCCTGTACAAGATGGACCTATCTAGGTTGCTGGTGGGAGTTGGAGCGTTGGGACGAGCTGCTGCTGCTACTCGGATCGCCTCGTGCCTGAAGACGAGGCTGTGAAGCCGTCTGTGCCTCCTGGAGACACATGAGCTGTGTCTTCAGGTCACTCAGAGTCTGTGCCATCTGCTCCATCTGCGTGATGCCCTGGAATTGCTTCTTCTCAATAATCTCCATCCGGTCCAGCTTCTCACTGATAATCCCCATGTATGCGGCTGAACTCTCTACATGTGCTGCTGCAGCTGACGAACTGGATGGACCGGCATCGACCTGTGCTATCCTTTGGTACTGCACGGTCTGTGACTATTGTCATCCCTGTGTGTACAATCTGGTCTGGGACATCACCTTGTAGTTCTCGGCCATCTCCTCGTAGATGGCCCAGACCTGATTGTGATCCTTGGTGAAATAGGACCCGCCACAAGAAGCGTTCACCAAGCCCTGAAGCTCTGGTGTCAGCCCGCTGAAAATGCTTTGAACAAGGTTCGGCTTGGAAATATCATGGTGCGGGCATCTATCAGTCAGCTCTCTGAACCTCTCCCATGCCTCGTGAAACTGCTCGTTGGGGAGCATGGAGAAGTTGCTGATCAGGGCTCTAGCAGCATTTGTCCGCCCGAGTGGATAGTACTTGTGCAAGTACTTGGTGCGGAGCTGCTCCCAGGTGTAGACGAACTTCCCCAAGTGCTTCAGCCAGGTGGCTGCTCTGTGTGCTAAGGATAAGGGGAAGGCAATCATCCGTATGATATCCTGGTCCACCTGACGGTCGTGGACTGTGCTGCAGATCATCAAGAACTCCTGAAGGTGGAGATGGGGCTCCTCAGTGGCAAGCCCATGGAACCGGGGGAGAAGCTGCAAAGTGTTCGGGGGGAACTTGAAGTCCCCCACGATGGCTGGTAGTACGACCCAGTGATGCATCAAGGTCGATCCGGGGTTGTGAAACTCCCGCATCGGTCTCGATGCCTCTGCTGTTGCTGCTGCGTCTGCTGCGGCGGCTGCCGCATCGTCGGATATCCTCGACCAGTCTCCTGGCTCACGCTGCTCGCGATCGGCTCTCAACTGCTCCATCTCTCGCCTCATGTCCAACATGAATGCTCCCTGATCCCTCAACTATTGCTGAACTGTCTCGAGGGAGGCGATCAGGGTGGAGTTGATCGCACCCTGGTCCATAATGAAAGTCTGATCGTGCTGGGGACCTCTGGTGCGGTCGTCACTGCTGCCGGTCATAGTCTCTGCAAAATCAAAGCATCCAAACTCAGATGCCGATAAATCATCTGTCCGTCTCTCCTCTGGCATGGGTATCTCAGACTCAGAAGAAGGGGGATCGAGGGGGAACAGGGTGGTGTCGAACTCGGGTTCTGAGAGCGGGTCTCGGCTCTCGCAAACCAACCTAGATGAGCGGGTAGACGTGCTGGAAAGCGGTGCAGCCAGAGGCTGCCTAAGAGACCGTCTGCCCATCATCTTGATCTGGCGAGTTGTGCAGATGGGATCTGGTAACAACTATGATCACAAGCAAACCCCTGATTCACCAACACAACGCGAGCTGAAGACCGTAAAGGCTTGGTCAATTATCTTGTCAATTTTATTTGGTGATCGGTCAGGATAGCAGAGCGATTACGTGACCTGTTGGGTAACCCGATATTTTCTCAACCAACTGTCCCGTACAGAAATAGCCGGTAATCAGTCGAGAAAGATATCGGAGGGCTCTATCTAGTGTGTGGGTCACTCTCTCGCGCAAGTAAACCAGACAATGAGGGGGTTGCTCTCCCCAAGACAAATTTTTCGGTGATCGTCTTTTAGGGTCAATAGAGTTAACCAGTCCCAATTTTATGGTTTCTCTTTTTAGGTATTTTTCAATAATCAAACAAAATTGCCTAATGAATTTTTTGGTTCTCCTGGTTATTAAGTCCAAAAATCAGGGGGGAGAAGTCGAAAAAGCCGATGCGCGATGAAATCAGT
Source organism: Ottelia alismoides (assembly GCA_037367405.1). Lineage (NCBI taxonomy): Eukaryota > Viridiplantae > Streptophyta > Magnoliopsida > Alismatales > Hydrocharitaceae > Ottelia > Ottelia alismoides. The sequence goes on along the minus strand of JAZKJV010003741.1, from coordinate 348,773 downwards.
GATGCATGAAGAGTAAGAAATGCGTACCTGACTCCAGCAGTCTACATGCAAAATGATCCGCACAGAATTGAAAGACAGAAAATAAACTACCTAAATGGTGCAGGCGGAAAACCGAGTCCCTAAATAGCAATTCTACTCGAAAGAACAACTAGTCGACCCCCAGCTTCCAATCCAAAGAGTCCGGTCTCGGTCCACCCCTCCTCCTCCCAACAAATCAGGTTCAGGAGCAGGCTTGGCAGGGTGGGCTGCGGCACATAGGCTCGAAGGCAGTGAATCAACTATTTTATTAATCTTTTATTATAGGTCCAATTACCGAACTATAGGAACAGGAAGATATATTAGGGTGCTTGGATCCTATGTATTACGTCACAATCAAGTAGAAAATCCTAAGGCTACGGGCTCGAAAATCCGCGAGAAACCGGAAAAGGCAGTAAAGAAAACAAAACCACGTAAAAAGCCGTGAAGAAACTAAGGGGTCCCCCGAGCACACCGGTGCTCGGTGAAACAGACCCCGAGAGTGTCTAAGTCCTGTTGAATGTCCTGCTGTCCTGTATTATTACAATTATCCAAATGTTGCAGAAAATAAACCTAAACTACTCCACACACTCAGCTGCCTCCTTGCGCTCTCTTGCGGCTTCGTGCAGAAGGGAGCCGCCTCCGATCACCACGGTTGCGCTGGCTCCTCGAAAGTTGCCGCCTCGGTCCTCGGGCCCCTCGCAAGAAAACAGAAAAGTGTGTCAAGCCAGATAAAATAAAACAGATAAAGCTAATGAAATAAACAGGGATATATGTGCAAAAATAAAGATAAAAATAAACAGGCAAAAGCAAACAAAAACAAAAATAAAATAAAATAAAATAAAATAAAAATAAAAGAAAAAATAAAAAGCTGTGAAAAGCTGTAGACTCAGAAAAAGCCGCGGAATGCCGTGAAAATAAAAAACAAAATAAAAAGAAAAATAAAACGACTACTAAGTCGTGCACCCCGGCAACGGCGCCATTCTGACGAGCCGCCCGAACAACTGAGGTAAAGGTGTAAATACGGTCGTTGCGACCTCAATCGCACGGGACTCAGAGCTCAGCAAGAAAAAGATCAGACCACCAAATAAAAATCAAAACATGATAAAAATCAAGGTAGCGGTCTTGCTATGATATTAACCTGGTATAGCACCCAGGGTCGAACTCGGAGAGCACGTGATGGCCTCGCGGCCTACGAAGTAGTCAAAAAGATAGAAAAATAAAAACAAAGGATTTTTGAAGGATTTTTAATATTTTTATATTTTTTTGAATTTTTAATTATAAAGAAAAAATAGAAAACCAGGAAACAAGCAACTTTGACTAATTATTTAAACACACAAAATTAATCAAAAAATTCAAACAAAAATATTTTTATGTTTTTTTACTATTTTTTGTTAATTTTTGGTAATTTTTTGATTTTTATAGAATTTTATAAAAATAAAACAAAACTGAAAACAAGGGACACTGTCCAGCCGAGCTCTTAAGACCAAAATAAAATCTAAAATGGTCTCAGTAGAGCTTGGAGGTATTTTCATGTGAGATATAGATAAAAAGGAAAAATCAAATACTGAATTTATTAATTTTTGATTTTTCTATGATTTATTAGAATTTTTATGGGGTTTTAGGGGTTTTTCAATTTTTATATTTTCTATAAGTCCAAAATGACCAAAATTGGTCAGAAAATCAAGCACAATAAAATACACAACATCTAATTTTTTGTAATTTTTGAAAATGTTTTTATTTTTTTTGTGATTTTTATACTCTGAACAGTAAGAAAAATGGGTGTTTTGAATTTTTAAAAATACTAAAAATGCTAAAAAATGTACCAAATTTTTAGCGAAAGTTTTACACTATCCAATTTTCATGAAATTTGGACTTGATTTGATATTTTGTTAAAACCAAACAACAAGGCATAGTGCATAGGGACCTAGTTGCAAATAAAATAAGTTGCAAGGGCCAAAATATAACACGGCTGAAAACCTTGGTCCCTTAAATGCAAAATACCCGCCGACTCACGCGCTAGGCACGTGGTCCGGGCTTAGAGGGACCAAAATGTCATTCCTATTTTAAAAGATACAAACAGTAACACGTAAAGAACACAGGGTAAAACATGCAATTTCACCAAAACTCACGTGTCGACGCACGTGTCCATCATGTACAGGGGTAGAAATGCAAACAAGACAAACAACAGGGTCCTCTACACAATTTTACCAAACTAAAATAAACTACAAAAAAATATTTACAAGACTAGAACGTAAATGACAAAGTAGGAGGGGCCTAAGAGCAAATTACCCCTTATTATAATCCAAGGGCTGGGATGACTCCACGTGGTTGATCGGACGGTCTGGATCGGTGGCGCCTCCTCGAAGAACCCTCGGTGCAGATCGAACGGTGGAGGTGGTGCCACGTGTACGATCGGACGGTGTCGACGTGGCTCGCCTCTCCTCTGCAATGGATGGTGAAGATAAGCTCCGATGATTGATCTGATGGTTGCTGACCCCTCGCCAACGGTCGGACGTGATTAGAACTGGGCGAGGGGCTCGAGGGATGGCTCTGGAGGATCCACGAAGAACAGGTGGCCGGCGAACTTCGCCGGGCCAGAACGCGCGCGATGGTCCTCCTCGGGGGCTGCTGATGATCTGAAAAGACTCGCCGTAGCCTCCCGCGTCTGAAGAACCCCTCCAATGGCGCTGGGATGCTCCGAAGAGCTCCAGCGACGGCGGCGGAGCTCAAGATCCTATGCTGAACATGGAGGACCTCAGATGATCCTCCTCTGACCTGCAAAGCTACACAGGAGCACTCCTGGGTCGAGGGCAAAGTGCCTCGACCAGGTTAGAGGCGATGGGGATGGTCGGTGCGTCGGAATGGAGGAGCTCCGGCGAAGGAACTTGAATCCCAATTCCTGTGCGAACTGGGTTGAATGGACGGGTGAAGAATGTGCATGGGAGAAGGGTGAAGGTGATGGTCGACTCTGATGGTCGAGATGTGGACGGGTGTGGTCGGAATCGAGGGTCGATGGTGAATGGGCGATTTGGGCGTAAACTAAAATTAGAGAAAACTAGAAGGAACTAAGGTTACCTAATGGTCGATATCGACTGGGGATAAGCTGTTGGAGCTCCTGGTCCTTGCCTTGAGGGTCGTCGATGCCCGAGGCTCGAGCACCACGCAGGGGGCGGCGCACGGCGGTGCAAGGTCGCCGGATCGATGGTCCGAGCACTCTCTCCTCGCTGCGACACAGCCAATCACGAGCTATCACTCAGGAGAAGGTGGTGGAGGTCTTGGGTAGGGAAATGGGGAGCCAAAGATGAGTGAATCGTGCGGCGGAGCTCAGGTTAAGTATGGCTAGGAGTCCGAGAAGATGGGAGTCGGGTGACTCGATCGGAGCGCGGATCCCCAAAACCCACCCCGGGCGTGGATCTAGATCGATCAGGGAACAAACAGAGCCCGAGGTTTCGAAGTTTGGTGGTCGGATCATGACACAATAAATGGGAGAAGTCGGGTTGGGTGTGCAGATCCGCGGGGTTGTGGTCCAAGGGGGGAGTTGACCGGGGGTCATCATCCCCCGTGGACCAATCAGAAGCGGCCACGTCATAAAGATTTAGAAATTAAAAATAAAATAGTAAATGGCCGAATTAAGAAAAACTCAAAACATGAAAAATAATTATTTATTTATAAACTATTTTTTTGTGATTTTTATTTATTTTTTTGATATAAAAATTAGGTATTTACAATATAGTATTATATACATAGGTATATACAATATTGTATTTTTAATTTTGATTTTTAATTATTTATTTTTATACATTTTTATTCCAATTTTATATTTTATTTATTTATAGAATAAAATTTGTAATATTTTGGTATTTTTATTTTATTTTTATTAATTATCTACAAGGGGTAAATAAATAGGTTTATTTATATACATATATGGTATATATACAATGGTGATGTTGATTTTTATTTTTATTTCTTTTTATTTTATTTTTGTTTTTGTAATTTTCATTTTATTTATTTACATTATGAAGTAAGGAATATTTACACTTTTTATAAGATTTTAATTTATTTATTTATAGGGTGAAATAAATAGATGAGGAGATTCTATATACATGATGAATATACAAGGATGAAGGAATTTTTTATTCCTTTTTTAATTTTCTTATTTTTATTTTGATTTTGTATTTACAAATATTTACAAATAAATACAACCCATTTTTATTTTTGTTTTTAGAGGAAAATATTTTTATTTATTTACAGATATATACACATGTGAGCTTCATTATCTCTCTCTACCTGGGTTTTTATGCGGTCAGGCCCATGCTGAGCCCTCCCTTGGGATTAGGTCGCTCAATATTTATTCTAAATATCTCCCTTTTTTCTTTTAATTCTTTATTCTTTTATTTATGCACAAAAACATGCTAATTATTTAATTTTATACAATGCATGCAATTTGATAATTATTTGTATTTACAAGAATATACATGTATTTGACAAAGGTTTTGTAGCTAAAATAAAAGAATAAAGAGTGATGAATGGGTATTCATCACTCACCGAGGAAGACCTTCACCTCGATGAAAATATCTTCATTCCTAAATCCTATTCTAATCAAGATCAAATTGTTGACGTAGGCCCGGAAGAAGATTCAAGTAAAATGCCTCCAAAGAAGAAAGAAGAGGAAGAAGAACACCCCGAGGACCTGATGAGAATGGTACTGGCCAGATTAGTTAAATCTGAGCAGCAATACGCATTTTTTAGAGCTTAGTTAGGACAGCTCAATGTTGGGGTTGAACCACCAATGGATGCGGTGTACAACCTGGACAATACAAAATTAGGAACTACTTGAGTTTGGCCGAAACTGAAGTTGATTTTGAGTTGAAGCCGCAATTTCTAAACATCTTGTTGCACTTTGATGGGAATGCTTCTGAGGAGCCATATGCATTCCTAAGGGATTTCGAGCTCATCTATGCAAACCTCCAACATCATAGGGTTAGGCGGGATTATATTAGGCTTACAACTCTTCCATTTGCCTTGGGTGGCAAAGCTGACTACTGGGTAAAGAACTTGGGAGTTACAGTCACTACATGTGCCCAGTTAAAGGACCATTTTCTAAAGAAGTTGTACCCCCTGAGTAGGACCGACATGATGAGGACACGCATTACAAGCTTTTCCCAACTACCCCATGAAGCCTTCTGTGATGCGTGGGAAAGGTTCAAGGACATCCTACAGAAGTGTCCCTATCATGGACTAGATGACAATATCTTGGTCCAATCGTTCTTCACTGGTCTCAACCCTGAGATGCAGGATTTAGTGAGCATTGCATCTGGAGGCAGCTATACATCACGAGGATCGAGTACCGTCTGGAAGGTATTCGGGCGGCTGGCTGAAACCAGCCGCTTACAGATGGCCAGCATGGCATATACATGGTCCCCCGATTCACTCTTATCTGGAGGGGTAAAGTCATATGTAGTTGATCTCTCTCACGACGTAATCCCCAGCATGGGGCTTATTACAGACAAGTTTATAGTAGTCGAGAGGATTGACAGGATGATTGGCGAGTTAGACCGGAGCCTCTCCAAAATTCCAAAATAAATGGAGGAGTTGATTGAGAAAGTATCTAAGATAAAGATACATGTCGTGACTGCACACGTTGTTCCCGTGTACTGAGTTCACCATGTTCAAGAGCAGTTGGTGTCAAGGCAACCCCAACCATGGGAGCAGGACCAGTCCTATGCCCACTTTTCCAGCAGCCCCCTCCATCGGTAGAGGTAGTTTAGGAGGAGCCTCCACCGGTTTGGGAGGTGAATGGAGTATGGTATACTCAGGACCCTGCCAGGCAGGGAAGTACGGGGGACCAACAGACCTACCAGCGTCCCCCGACCTTTCACAACACCGCATTCACCTCCACACCACCTCCTTCACAACAGAGCCATGGATTCCCACCACCCCAACAACAACGTCATCAGTACCAATAGTATGCCCGATAAGGACATTACCATGCAGGCCAGTAGGGCCCACAATTTCAGTAGACACCCCATCACCACCAGCAGCAGAGGCAGTACCCTGGCCAGCAGTGCCAGTATTCCCGTTTTTCTTCTCAGTCTTTTCCACTTCCTTCCTCGTCGGGTACCGTGGACTTACAACAACTGATACTCGATGAGTTCCATTCCTACAGGAATGAAATTCATGACTTATGGTTGGATGTCAACCGCATGTTCAGATGGCGAGATGAGTAGTCTGCACCCTCTACCTTAATCTAGCCCAAGTTCAGGCTAACCCCAATAGCCTGAACCGATCTAGTTCTTAGCAGTACTTTGGTCAGGAGCGGAAGGACCTTGACCGTACATGACCGGGTGAGGGACATGAGGAGGGGCATCTCTGGAGCTCTACCTGAGGAGTCTTCAGAGGACGAGGAGGAGAGGTAACATATTCTGGAGCCCCATCAGCACCATTTGAGGATATCTACTCAGGGAGCCGAGAAGAGGAGAGCATGTACACAGCATCAGCAGCATGGATATACTTCCGAGTCTATGGAGGACCTTGCACCTCCGATTATGGCAGATACCACTTCAGCCTCTATTCTACAACCTATAGTAGATAGTTTTGATTTCGATCCCATGTTGCATCAAAAAGATCATATATGAATAACTCTATTTCCATTAATGCCAAGAACAGTCTTTCAGTTCATGATTCAGATTCTTCATCTTCTGTTTTCGTAGCTTCAATCCCTTTCCTCCGTACTCTTACGATAGGAAAGTGCATCAAAAAATTTGAGAAAGATGACCCGGATGTGGCATGGTTTTGTAGAGAAAATATCACTGTAAAGGTGCCATTTGATGAGTATGTGGATAACCATACTGCATTCTACAAATACCTTAAGGTGATATGCACACCTACTAGGGTTAGCATGAAGAAAGAAAACCAAAATGTGAAGACACACATCTCGTCAGTAGTCACAACCTATTGTCTCAAAATTAGACATTGCCAAGGAAAAAGAGTGACATGGGTGCTCACTACGTGGAGAGTCGTATCGACGACATCATGTTTGCACACACATTCTTGGATAACAGTTCTTCAATCAACTTACTTACCTTAGCATTATATCAGAAACTGGAGTTGGGACTACTTCACAAATCGAGAGCTTTACTTCAATTCACATATCGTTTAGTGAAGAGGCCTAAGGGAGAAGTGAAGAATGTCGTTATCTCGATTGAGGGGTTGAACTATCAGGTTGACTTCACAGTCTTGGACATGGAGACCTGATGAATACTCATTCATCACTCTTTATTCTTATATTTTAGCTACAAAAACCTTTGCAAATGCATGTAGATATGTGTAAATACAAATAATTACCAAAAGCATGCATTGTGTAAAAACCTATAATTAGCATGTTTTTGTGCAAAAATAAAAGAATAAAGATTAAAAAGAAAAAGAAAAAGAGGGAAATATTTAGAATAAATATTGAGCAACCTAACCCAAGGGAGGGCTCAGCATGGGCCTGACCGCATAAAAGCCAAAGTAGAGGGAGATAGGGGCTCATGTGTGTAAATATTTATGTAAATAAAATAAAAGTATTTTCCTCACAAAAATAGGCTTATAAATATTTGTACATATTTATAAATATAAAATCAAAATAAAAATTTAAAAATTTAAAAGAAAACAAAAACACCACTTGTATATAGTCATCTTGTATATAGACCACTATACCTATATTTATTTAACCTTATAAATAAATAAAATTAATTTTCAAAACTCTTGTAAATATTCTATATTATATAGTGTAAATAAATAAAATAAAAATAATTAAAACAAAAACAAAATAAAAATAACAAAATTAAAAACTCAAAAATATATTGTAAATATACCATGTATATAAATGTATATATGTATTTATTTCACATGTGTAAAATAAATAATAAAAATAAAATAAAAATATCCTTTTATTCCTCATTTTATAACATGAATAAATAAAATATAAAATAGGAATAAAATTGTACAAAAATAAGAAATTAAAAATCAAAAATCAAAATCCTATATATTGTATATATACCTATATATGAACCTACCATGTAAATACACTATTTTTACTTTGAAAAATTAATTAAAAATCACTAAAAAATAGAAAAAAAATAAAATAAAAATATTTCATGTTTTAAGTTTTCACTAAATCGGCCATTTGCTACCCTTAATTTTAATTTCAAAATCCAGCCACGTGGCCTTCTTTCATTGGTCCTGGGGATTGTTGAACGCCCGGTCAACTACCCCCCCCCCCCCCACGGGTCCTTAGCGGGTACCCATCTTCTCGGATTTTTCCCCGCTAAACCCGATCATGCCTTGCTCAAACCTCGGGTCCGAATTAATCTTGAGATATCCGTCACCCTCGCCGGAGCCTTCGCCTTGGGATCCGCGCTCCAGATTGCCCTACCCGCGTGCTCCTTTCCGGACCCTCCATGATATATATTCTCAGCTCCGTCACCTCGAATCTCATCTTTGGCCATTTGATTCCATCCCCAGTGAGCTCCAGTGTGTGCGCGGGAGTGACAGCTCGCGTCCGGTGCTGTCGAAGCGAGGAGAGGGAGCGTGACCACTGATCCGGCGAAGCCTCGCCGCCTTGCTCCGCCACCAGCAGGAGCATCGAGCCTTGGAGGGAGACGCTCCTCGAGGCGACGACCCAGAGCTGCGCAAGCTCGTCCCCAGTCTCACCGTTTGCCCAGGTATCCCCGTCGTCCATTCTTTTCCTTTAATTTCTAGTTACCCCCAAATCGCCGCTCCGCCATGTTACGCCGATTCCGACCACTCCGTAGCCCTATTCGATCATAGGAATCCATATTCATCATAGCCTCCTTCCCGTGCACCTTCTCCATCTCTCCATCCAACCCAGCTCACACAGGAGCTGGGATTCGAGCTCCACCGTCCCCCCCTTCGCCGGAGCTCGCCCATATCGCCCCATCGTCCATCGTCACCCCGCTTAACCGGGTCGAGGCAGTTTGCCCTCGACCCGCGAGTCTTCTGGACGTCTTTGCAGGTACCACCCAGCCCATCTGAGGGCTTGGGTCATTCGGGCCAGGAGCCTCGCCTCCGCCGACCTCGCCGGAGCTCCCCAAAGCTCGGCTGGGCCATCGGAGGCCATCAGCAGTTGCGCAGCGTCACGCCGGAGCTTCTCCGATCCTCAGGCGCAGTAGGGGAGGTCAGGAGCGCACACACTGGGCCAGCAAACTTCGCCGGCCACCTGTTCTTCCTCGACCTTCAGCCGCCGTCCGATCAGCCCTCCAGCTCCAGTTTGTATCTGGGTCGTCCGTGCAGGAGCAGCAGTCAGCGTTCGATCTGAGGAGGAGAGATCTGGACCGTTCGATGCTAGAGGGTTAGCCACCTGCGCCCTACACCATCCGATGCACCACGTGGACTAGCCCCCGCCGTTGGATCACCCCGAGGAGCGTAGCTTTGCAGCCCCTGTCGTTCGCCACTGTTAGATGCTACACGTGGCATCCATCCAGCCGCTCCATTAATAAAGGGTAAACTACCCTTAGGCCCTTCTGTTTATTTGATTTCGTCTTTAGTCCTGTAATTAGTTAGTTTAGTTGTTTAGTTTTTGGGATATTTGCATAGAGACCCTGGTGCTTGCATTTATTTGCTGATATGCCCCTGTGCGTTGTATGACATGTGCATCAACACGTGACTTTCTGGTTTATTTGCATTACATGCCCTTGTATTTCTGGTTGTTCCTTAATGAATGAAAGTTTTTGATTATTTGCATTTATACCCCTGTGCGTGAGACATTTGAGCATGTGCGGATATTTTTGGGTAATTTGCGAATAGGTCCCTGGACTTTTGGTACCTGTTACCAAAAAGCCCCTGGAACTTATTTTTCTTACATTTGGGTCCCTGAGTGCCCTAGGCACGTGCGTAGCATGTGTTTCGCTGGGTTAATTGCACTAGACCCTCCAGACTCCCGGGTATTTGCACTTTGGTCCCTATACACTATGCCCCTTCTTTATTTTTGAATAAAATAGCAAAATATCTCCAAATCCAACGAAAATTGGACACATGGCTCCTGCCATGGTGTAAAATTTTCGAGGATTTTTGAGGACATTTTTGTTTTCATTTGATATTTTTAAAAATTAAAAAACCTCCATTTTCGCTACTGTCTAAGTTTAAAAATCACAAAAAATATTAAATAGTGTCTAAAAATTACAAAAAAAAATTGTCTACTGTGTGTTTTGTTGTGTTTGATTTTCTAGCCAATTTTGGCTATTTTTCATTACTGAAAACCACTAAAAATTGAAAAACACTCAAAATCTTATAAAAATTCTAGTAAATAAATTAAAAATCCAAAAATAATAAATTAGGTGCCTAAATTTTCCTTGTTTTATTCTCTTTACAGGAAAATTACCTCCAAGCTAATTTGGGGCCTTTAGATATTTTATCTAGGCCCTTTTAGCTCGGCTGGACAGTACCTACAGTTTCAGCCCTTATTTGATTTTTAGAAAATTAAATAAACATCAGAAAATTCTCAAAAATTCACCAAAAACACTAAAAATTATAAAACACATAAAAATATTTTTGTTAGAATTTTTGGTTTATTTTTAGTGCATTTAATAAATTGTTGAAGTGTGTAGTTTCTTTGCCTTTATTATTTTCTTAACACATTAAAAATCCAAAAAAATATAAAATATTCAAAAACCACCAAAAATATTTCTTTTATTTTCTTTTATCTCTTTTTGACTACTTCGTAGGCCGAGAGGCCAACCCGTGCTCCTTGTGTTCGACCCTGGTCGCTGTACCAGGTTAAACTAATAGCAGGACCGCTATCTTGTTTTTGATTGATTTTATCTCTATTGGTGGTCTATTTTTCTTGATTGTCCGCACTTGATTGCTTGGGTCGCAACGACCGATTAGCACCTTTATCCTGAGTGATCAATTTAGCGAACATTCAGAATGGCACCGTTGCCGGGGAGCACGGCTTAGTAGTTTTATTTTATTTTCATTTTTGTTTTCGCGGCTTTTCGCGGCTCTCTCAGAGCTCGCGGCTTTTGTTTATATCTTATTTTTGTTTTATTTTGTTTTATTTTCTTTTCTTTTGTTTTTGTTTTTGTTTTATTTTGAGTGTTTATTTTATTTTGCATTTTTGCATATATACCCTCATTTTATTTCCATTTATTTTTCTTATCACTATTATTTGATTATTTTGGTCTGACCACTTGTCTCTGTTTCTTGCGAGGGCCCGAGGACCGCGGAGGTGACTTTCGAGGAGCCGACGCAACCGCAGGACTTGGAGGCGGCTCGCTTCTGTACGGAGCTGCAGGAGGGAGCGAGAGAGAGAGAGATGAGTGAGAGAGGTTTTATTTTTATTTGATCATTATTGTAATAATACAGGTACTCAGAGACTGGACTTTAGACTTGGTTGACTTAGCGGGTCTGTTTCGCCGAGCACCGGTGTGCTCAGGGGACCCTTAGGAGTTTTTCGCGGTTTTCTCGCGGCTTTGGTTTCTTTTCTTTTTACTGCATTTTCCAGTGTTTACGCGGTTTTCATCGAGCCCCTAGATTTAGGATTTCCTGCCTACTTGTGCCGTAATTAGTAGGGTCCCCACACTTAATTATCTGCCTGTTCCTATAGTGTGTTTAATTGGACCTACTAATAATCAATTAATAAAAATAACTGACTCATCTCCTTCGTAGCCTACGTGCCGCAGCCTGCCCCGTAAAGCGCTTTCTCCTACCCCCGATTTGTCGGGCAGAGGAGGGGTGGGCCAAGACCGGACCCTTTGGCTTGGAGGTCGGTGACCAGTTAGACGGTTCTGCGAGTAGAATTGCTGATCTAGGACTCGATTTTCATCGCTGCATCATTTAGGTAGTTTACTTTCTGTCTTTACATTTATGCGCGGATCATATTGCATGTAGAGTGCTGGAGACAGGTACGCCTTTCTGACTTTGCATGCATCATTGATTTATCGTGCATCGGCTCTTTCGTCTTCTCCCCCTGTTTTTGACTTAATAACCAGGAGAACCAAAAAATTCGTTAGGCGTTTGTTTTTATTTGAAAAATATTAAAAAGAAAAACCATAAAACTGGGACTGGCTAAATTATTGACCCTAAAAGACACCTCACTTAAAAACTTGTCTTGGGGAGAGCAACCCCCTCATTGTTTGGTTTGCTTGTGCGAGAGAGTGACCCGCACCCTAGGTAGAGCCCTCCGGTGCTATTTCCAGCTGACTACCGACTCTTCCGTGCGGGCCAGTCGGTTGGGGTAGTATCCGGTATCCTAACAGGTCACGTAAGCGCTCTGATATCTTGTGTGTTCACCTAATAAAAATTGACAAGATAATTTGACCGAACTTTTACGGTCTTCAGCTCGAGTTGCGTTGGTGAACCGGGGGTTTTCATTTTGATCATAGTTTCTCCAGATCCCATCCGCACTACTCGACCAGATCACGATGATGGGTAGACGCTCTCTTAGGCAGCCTTTGGCTGCACCGCTTCCGGGCACGTCTACCCAATCATCTAGGTTGGCCTGCGAGAGCCGAGACCAGTTCTCCGAGCCCGAGTACGATTCCGCTCTGTTCCCCCTCGACCCCCTTTCTTTTGGTTCTGAGAGATATGAGCCAGAGGAGAGAATAACAGATTTGACAGCACCTGAGTATGGCTCATTTGATTTTGCAGACGTCATGGCCGGTAGTTCAGAGGATCGCTCCAGGACAGAGCACATTGTGATGGACCAGGGAGCGATCAACTCCACCCTGATCGCCTCATTAGAGACAATGTAGCAGCAGCTGAGGGATCAGGGAGCTTTCATGATTGAGATGAGGAGAGAGTTGGAGCGACTCAGAGCAGAGAGAGATCAGAGCGAGCCTGAGGACGGACCAGATGCAGAGGCACGAGCAGCAGCAGCCGACGCCGCCGCAGCGGCAGCCGCCGCGGCAAGAGGACCACCGAGACCGATGCGGGATTTGCACAACCCCGGATCTACACTGATGCATCATTGGGCGGTGGTTCCAGCTATCGTGGGGGACTTTAAGTTCCCCCCGAACACCCTGCAGATGCTTCCCCGTTTTCACGGACTTGCCACCGAGGAGCCCTATCTCCACCTCCAGGAGTTCTTGATGATCTGCAGTACTGTTCACGACCGCCATGTGGACCAGGATACGATTCGGATGATCGCCTTCCCCTTTTCCCTAGCAGACAGAGCAGCCACCTGGCTGAAGCATTTGGGGAAGTTTGTTTACACCTGGGAGCAGCTCCGCACCGAGTACTTGAACAAGTACTATCCACTCGGGCGGACCAATGCAGCGAGGGCCCTGATCAGCAACTTCTCCATGCTCCCCAACGAGCAATTCCATGAGGCATGGGAGAGGTTCCGAGAGCTCACAGACCGATGCCCGCACCATGATATCTCGAAGCCGAACCTTGTGCAGAGCTTCTTCAGCGGGCTGACACCAGAGCTCCAGGGCTTGGTGAACGCTTCTTGTGGCGGGTCCTATTTCGCCAAGGATCACGACCAGGTCTGGGCCATCTTCGAGGAGATGGCCGAAAACTATATGGTGATGTCCCAGACCCGGTTGTATACACAGGGCAGACCCCAGCAGCAGCCAGGACCCGTGCAGTACCAGAGGATAGCACGGGTCGATGTCGGTCCATCCAGTTCATCCGCAGTTGCAGCAGCACAGGCAGAGTCGTCCGCTGCGGATATGGGTATCATCAGCGAGAAGTTGGACCACATGGAGCTGATCGAGAATAAGCAGTGCCAGGGCATCACGCAGATGAAGCAGATGGCACAGACTCTGAGCGGCATGAAGACCCAGCTCATGTGTCTCCAGGAGGCACAGACGGCTTCCCAGCCCCGTCTTCAGTCGCGAGGCGATACCGGCGGCAGCAGCAGCTCGTCCCAGCGCTCCAGCTCCTTTCAGCAGCCTAGACAGGTTCACCTTGTACAGGCGGAGCCGTACCAGCAGCAGCAGCCCTCTTACCAGTCACCACCATCTCCAGACTTGCAGATGGTGGTATACCAGCCGGATCAGCCTCTGGCAGTACTCCCGCCAGCCCAGTTCGATGCAGAGCCGTTGATGGATGTCAATGGGATTTGGTATGATCGTCCCCAGCCTGAGATCCGACGAGACCATCTCGGATTCAGGTGGGGGAGTGGTGGTACCCAGCCCCAGCAGCAGTCATCCGGTCAGGGAGGGCAGTATAGCCAGCAGAGGGATCACTAGCAGCAGCAGCCCCCAGCCTACCAGCCACACCAGCAGTCGTCCTTCGTTCCTCGTCCCTATCAGCAGCAGGGACAGCCTTGGAGACGTGAGCAGCAGGCTCACCAGCAGCACCAGCAGCAGCATCCTTCCTCCTACCCCTCTCAGTGCCAGCAACACCAGTTCCAGCAGCCTCAGCACCAGAGAGGCTACCCGTCGGGCTCCCATGAGAGCCCAGCCTTGGAGACATAGCCCGCCTCCTCACGGATCAGCAGGCTACCTTTAGAAGGGAGATGGATGAGTTCCGCCAGGAGATGCGGGACCTGATGAGAGGGAAGGCCGCCATCCCTGCACAGATAGAGCCGAATCCCAACAGCCTCAAGAGGAAGTCTGGGCAGGTAGTTTACACTGAGCATGCCACTCCTAGTGATCCATTTGATGATATGTCTTCAGATCTGTTTGATGCTGATTTTGTTACACTTAGGAGCGGTAGAGCACCAGCAGGCGGCGCCTCATCTGAGCGACGACTCGAGGATCCACCCAGGGCGCCAGATGAGGAGGAGGAGAGCGGTACTGAGGCCGCACATTATGATGATGGTGGCACTGATGCCACCAAGGATGCTGAGTCCACCGGCGGTACTGAGGTCGCCGCTTCACCAGTTCGAGGAGGTGGTACTGACGCCACCAGAGTAGCCGAGCCAGCACGCGGTACTGAGGCCGCGAGACGTCTAGCAGAGCCAGCCCGAGGTGGTACTGAGGCCACCGGTGTTTATTCTGAGAGAGATGTTGTTTTTCCTTCTGTTAATGTATCTCAGAACACTGTTTTGAATAAAGGAAAAGGTTTAGTTTCTTCTGGTCCCACTGTGGTGATTGATGTAGGTGTGGATCCGGCCGTCGAGCCGTCTAGGCCTTTTCCTAGTCCTTCATCTGAGAAGGACCCTGTGATCCCCTTCCCTAGAGCTCTTCAGATGGGGAAGGGGAAGAAAAGAGAAAAAGACCCAAAAAAGAGAGAGCAGGAGGAGTTCAGCCAGAGCATGATCGACAGATTTCACATACAGCTGACCCTTCAGGAGGCTTTGCAGCACATCCCCCTTCTTCAGCGATCTTTGAGAGATAGGACCACAGTCAGGAGGAGGAGGAGGAACCATCATTCAGAGATACATGTGCTGACGAAGGCCACGTGCTTCACGATCCAGAATCGTCAGCCGGCCAAGAGGCCAGATTCAGGAGCCCCGTATGTCAGATGTCAGATTAGAGAGCAGAGGTTCAACCGTACTCTATTAGATAGCGGATCGTCTATCAACCTCCTTCCGGCAGCCCTTCTCGACCGCTTTGAGTTGGGCACTCTTAGACAGAGTAGGACAGTCCTTCAGTTTGCTGATCGATCTGTCAAGAGGCCGAAGGGGTTGTTGCGAGATGTTATCATCACTATTCAGGGCCTGAAATCCCCGTGGACTTCGTAGTGTTGGACATGGAGATCCTTGATTCAGTGGCAGATACCCCCATCATCCTCGGTCGTCCGTTCTTGGCCACAGCCAATGCGGTGACTGATCATGATAGCGGGAAGGTATACTTTCGCGTCGAGGGCGAAAGTGTACAAATAGAGACGGTCGAGGACTACAGAGCCAGAGAGAGAGCATGCTCAGAGACCAGCACAGATACAGAGCAGCTGACAGATGTCTGGCTAGACATCCACCAGGACTGTGATTTTGTGATCACAGATGATGAGGCAGCATGGGCAGACCCTTCAGCACAGGCCATCCTCTCATTTCCAGATACCACTGATGCAGAGATGACAGCAGAGGAGAGCTTGGAGAGCACAACTCTAGTTCAGGATATTTCAGTGGCAGCAAAGCCTGTCCCCGATCGCGACACAGAGTCTAGTGATGGTGGTACTGAGGCCACCTTGTGTGTTGGTGGTACTGATGCCACCTTGTTTGATGCAGATCCCTCAGATTTAGAGTCTGATTGGGCAGATTGTGATGACCAGATACCAGACCTGAGTCCACCTGAGCCTACAGATGAGGAGGAGGTAGAGGCAGAGCAGATCAGAGACAGCACAGTTGAGCAGCCTCCTCCAGATCCAGTTTGTGAGAGCTCGTATTCTTTCTCCCAGGCAGATTTGGCAGACTTAGCAGCATTCACACACCTTCTTCCGAGGCTTGATTTGCCAGCACCTAGCTGTCCAGAGCTGAAGCCGCTCCCTACTTCGTTGAAGTATCGGTTCCTTGCGGGCGAACCTGAGATGTACCCAGTCATCATCTCCGCCGATCTGACTGGAGAGCAAGAATCCCGTTTGATGGGGGTTCTTGAAAAGAACCGCAAGGCAATCGGATGGAGCGTAGCAGATCTCCATGGGATTAGTCCATCAGTGTGCTCCCACCATATTTATCTCGAGGAGGGGGCGAAGCCGTCGCGTGAGTTCCAGCGGCGACTGAACCCCAACCTGAGAGAGGTAGTGATGAAGGAAATATCAAAATGGTGGAGTGCAGATTTTATTTATCCCATTTCTGACTCCAAGTGGGTCAGCCCCTTGCATGTGGTGCCCAAAAAGACGGGCATCACGACTGTGATCAGTGAGTCGGGAGAGGAGATTGCTACACGAGTACCCACCTCTTGGAGGGTCTGTGTTGACTACAGGAGACTCAACCAGGCCACCAAGAAGGACCATTTCCCCCTGCCTTTTATTGACCAGATCATTGAGAGACTAGCAGGGAAGAGCCATTATTGCTTCCTGGATGGGTACTCGGGCTACAACCAGGTGGCCATCGCTCCTGAGGATCAGGAGAAGACCACCTTTACCTGTCCCTTCGGTACATATGCCTTTCGACGCATGCCATTTGGACTATGCAACACCCCTGCGACTTTTCAGAGGTGCATGCTATCGATCTTTTCGGACATGGTAGGGGAGTGTTTGGAGGTCTTCATGGATGATTTCTCGGTCTACGGCGACGGATTCGACTCCTATCTTGACTGCCTAGACCGAGTACTCCAGTGATGTATTGAGTACCATTTGGTTCTATCTTGGGAGAAGAGTCACTTCATGGTGACTCAAGGGACGGTGCTTGGCCACATCATCTCCAACAGGGGCATGGAGGTTGATCCGGCCAAGGTTGATGTCATTAGAAAACTCGCACCGCCGTCCAATTTGAGGCAGCTACGGTCGTTCTTGGGGCACGTTGGATTTTATAGGAGATTTATTCAGGATTTCAGCAGGATTGCCCGGCCGTTGACTGACCTCTTGACGAAAAACACCGAGTTCCTTGTCGATGACAAGTGTCTTTCGTCCTTTGCGACTCTCCAGCAGTGTGTTATTGAGGCTCCTGTCCTCCAGCCGCCTGATTGGTCTCTCCCATTCGAGATCATGACGGATGCCTCCGATTTTGCCGTAGGGGCCGTGCTGGGACAGAGGAGGGATGGAGTTCCATTTGCTATCCACTACGCTAGCCTCACATTGGATTCCGCCCATCGGAATTATACGGTCACAGAGAAGGAGATGCTAGCCGTAGTGTTCGCCCTAGATAAGTTTCGATCTTATATCATTGGATCTAGAGTGACTTTGTACACAGATCACACCGCCATCAGGTACCTCATGGCAAAGAAGGATGCCAAGGTCAGACTCACTAGATGGATCCTTCTACTCCAGGAATTCGACATTGAGATCAAGGACAAGCCTGGAGTCAAGAATGTGGTGGCGGATCATCTCTCCCATTTAGAGCAGCCTGAGGAGTCTGAGCAGATTGATCCCATTCGAGATACCTTCCCAGATGAGGCGATCCTTGCTATCGCCTCACTCCCATGGTATGCCGATATTGTGAACTTTCTCGTTGCTGGGAAAGTCCCAAAAGATTGGCCCAGGCAGAGACTTGAGACCTTCCTTGCGAAGGCCAAGTCCTACCATTGGGAGGATCCCATCCTTTACCACGAAGGAGGGGATAGCGTCTGGCGTCGGTGTATTCCTCAGGAGGAACACCATAGCGTCCTCACTTACTGCCACAAGCTTGAGGCAGGAGGACATCATTCTGGGAGGAGAACGGCACAGAAAGTGCTCCAATCCGGCTTGTGGTGGCCTACCCTCTTCAAGGACTCTGATGAGTTCGTGAAGAGGTGTACTGACTGTCAGAGGATGGGCACTTGTGGACAGCGTGATATGATGCCGATGCAGCCCATTCACTTATGTGAGGTTTTTGACGCATGGGGCATCGATTTCATGAGTCCATTCCCTAAGAGTCAGGGATTTGAGTACATTCTGTTGGCCGTGGATTATGTTAGTCGTTGGGTTGAGGCTATCCCCGCCCGAGCCACTGATGCGAGGACAGTTTGCAGATTTTTGAGGAAGCACATCATCACGCGGTTCGGGGTTCCACGAGTTCTGATTTCTGATGGGGGGTCTCATTTCATCAACGACCAGGTGAAGGCCCTTGCTAGCGAGTTTGGCATAGACCATCGTGTTGCTACACCTTACCATCCTCAGACGAATGGTCTCGCCGAGGTGTCGAATAGGGAGATCAAGACTATATTGCAGAAAGTCGTCTGCCCTGACCGAAAGGATTGGTCACAGCTTTTGGACTCAGTCTTGTGGGCATATAGGACGTCTTTCAAGACACCATTGGGCACATCTCCCTTTCGCCTCGTTTATGGCAAGCCGTGCCATTTACCTGTTGAGCTGAGGCACAAGTCACTTTGGGCAGTTACTGATATTCTTATGGATTCATATGGTGTAGGAGACCAGAGGAGGGCAGAGTTAGCAGCCCTGGAGGAGCTTAGAGACACTGCTTTCTCAAACAGCCTACAGTATAAGGAGAGAGTGAAGGAGTGGCATGATTCTCATATCAGCCACAAGCATTTTGAGATTGGACAGAGAGTATGGCTGTTTGATGCGAGGCTTCGTTTATTTCCAGGGAAGCTACAGAGCAAATGGAAAGGACCCTACTTGGTCAGAAAGGTACACGACAACGGTAGCATTGATATATCCGAGTTGTCTTCTGAGAGTACCTTTCGAGTGAACGGCCAGCGGCTCAAGCCATTTCTAGATCATGAGCCGCGGGTCGCTGATCTTGCCCCTATTCATTTTGCGTGAGAAGTGGTCTTTGACTCACATCTAATGCATCTCACGCCTGGGTTTCACTGATCTTCCGCCTTGTATAGATCCAGATGTCTATATCATTACATTCTTTAGTCCCACATCCCTTTCTTCATCTTGTGATTATGCTATACTTAGGGTGTACTTTACCCTAAGTATAGGGGGGATGTGAGACCTTCGGGTATTTCTTTTGCTTCTTTCTACCCCTGTTTTGCTGCCTACACTTAGGGATATTTTTACCCTAAGTATAGGGGGGTAGACCCTGTACATTCTCCACTCGGTTTTTCTCTTAGTATACAGCCTGCTATACTTAGGATTACTTGATCCTAAGTATAGGGGGAAGACCCGAGACCCTCTTGACTTTCTATTTCATTTATTCGTCTTTGTATATAGCCTTCCTTTTCACTTCCCTATACCTAGCACGAGTTATGTCTTCTTCATCGCTCTTGACTCTGAGGACATCGTTCGAGCTAAGTATAGGGGGGTGTGTATATATTTCATATATACTTTAGCCATAACTCGTATTTGTGTGAGTGTGTTAATAAATATAATGGCTAAAAATCACAAAAATTAAAATTTTTCATGTACAAAACTTCTTTTATTTGCACATAAATAGCTAGTGTACAAATTATTTTGTAAAAATGATTTCAAAAATCTTTTGTGTAAATATTTTCTTATCAAAATTATGTATATAGTACAAAATTTTTCCAAAATGTTTTGAAATCAAAAGTTTGCAAAAATCTTGTGTAAATGTGTGTAAATATCTTTTTGCAAAACTTGCACTTCATGCATCATTCATACATGATTTCAAAACATTTTTCAAAAATTTTGCATGTTTGAGAAATTTGTGTAAATAGCATCTTTTGTACATATGTATATAGTTTTCTGGATTATAGTTGACACTTAAACTAGCCTGGAATCAAATTGAGAAATGGAGCTTCATTAAGATCTTAATCCACCTAATTTCTAAGAGGAACCTTATAGGGCTTAGGTTTAAGGCTTTTCAGGTCCATGGTGACTTAATTCTTTGAGTCCACTAGCTATGATCACATGTCATCTCAATGAGCTAAATAGAGCACTTAACAACAACACATGACTCATATAGATTATGGCTTTACTTGGACACCAGCACTATGCACCGAGCTCTCTACGGATGAGGTGGTGAGGAGGCAGTCTTCCTTGACTTGGGGTAGCATATGAGGGTAGTACTTCTAGGCGGAACCTCTCTTCTTCTTTTAGTGAAGGAAGTGCGTCTCAACTTGGTCTGGTTGCCATGAGGTCTAACGACGGGAGTTGTGGGTTGCAATAAAGCTTCAAAAGAGGGATAGTCTACTGGCTCAAGAGGAAAAACTCCTTGCATATATGCTGCACATGTAGATATTGTATAGATGCACTTGAAAAAAATGTGCAAAAAGAAAATAACTCCAAAAAGTGGTGGGTCTGAGAGAAAATGATAATACCACCGGAGTATGTATATAGAGTGCAATAAGCAAAGCTTGGTTTCATGATCCACCTGATGTAGCTTGCAGCAGGGAGACTTGGCTACACTGGTCAAGCTCCCAAGGGTACTTGGCTACACTGGCCTTGACCCATTCTCTTCTTCCTCCTCTTCTTGAGCTGGTTGAACTTGAACTTAGAAGGGAATACCCCGCTCCTCGAGGAAAGAGTGGCCAGATTGAGGTCATAGAGTTACCTTGTTGGGGAGGGTTGTCAAGTTACCATTTCTGAGGTGGAGAGCTTAGACCTCACATTCACAGGACAAGGAAAGATTCATGGGTCTTCAGGGTTTGTGATTGATGACTTGTTCTGATCTGGAGCATTGAGGAGTCTTGGTTATAGAATAGTGGAACTTAGAGGCTGTTGAGTTTTAGACTTAAGTCCAAATAAGGTTCCGACACATTAATAATCCAAAGATCTGATCGAGCTCCATACCTTAATTTAATAAAGGCAAGTTTAATAATCAGTCGTGATCCATGTACATTCTCTTTTTCTTTATTTCTTTTTCACTTCTTTTTCAAATAAGTGTTTGCTAAGGGACTAGCAAATTTAAGTATAGGGGGTGATGAATACTCATTCATCACTCTTTCTTCTTATATTTTAGCTACAAAAACCTTTGCAAATGCATGTAGATATGTGTAAATACAAATAATTACCAAAAGCATGCATTGTGTAAAAACCTATAATTAGCATGATTTTGTGCAAAAATAAAAGAATAAAGATTAAAAAGAAAAGAGGGAAATAATTTAGAATAAATATTGAGCAACCCTAACCCAAGGGAGGGCTCAGCATGGGCCTGACCGCCATAAAAGCCAAAGTAGAGGGAGATAGGGGCTCATGTGTGTAAATGTTTATGTAAATAAAATAAAAGTATTTTCCTCACAAAAATAGGCTTATAAATATTTGTACATATTTATAAATATAAAATCAAAATAAAAATTAAAAAATTTTAAAAGAAAACAAAAACACCACTTGTATATAGTCATCTTGTATATAGACCATTATACCTATATTTATTTAACCTTATAAATAAATAAAATTAATTTTCAAAACTCTTGTAAATATCCTATATTATATAGTGTAAATAAATAAAATAAAAATAATTAAAACAAAAAAATAAAAATAACAAAATTAAAAACACAAAAATATATTGTAAATATACCATGTATATAAATGTATATATGTATTTATTTCACATATGTAAAATAAAATAATACAAATAAAATAAAAATATCCTTTTATTCCTCATTTTATAACATGAATAAATAAAATATAAAATAGGAATAAAATTGTACAAAAATAAGAAATTAAAAATCAAAAATCAAAATCCTATATATTGTATATATACCTATATATGAACCTACTATGTAAATACACTATTTTTACTTTGAAAAATTAATTAAAAATCACTAAAAAATAGAAAAAAATAAAATAAAAATATTTCATGTTTTAAGTTTTCACTAAATCGGCCATTTGCTACCCTTAATTTTAATTTCAAAATCCAGCCACGTGGCCTTCTTTCATTGGTCCTGGGGATTGTTGAACGCCCGGTTAACTACCCCCCCCCCCCAGGACCACTTCGCACGGGTCCTTAGTGGGTACCCATCTTCTCGGATTTTTCCCCGCTAAACCCGATCATGCCTTGCTCAAACCCGGGTCCGAATTAATCTTGAGATATCCGTCACCCTCGCCGGAGCCTTCGCCTTGGGATCCGCGCTCCAGATTGCCCTACCCGCGCGTCCTTTCCGGACCCTCCATGATATATATTCTCAGCTCCGCCACCTCGAATCTCATCTTTGGCCATTTGATTCCACCCCCAGTGAGCTCCAGTGTGTGCGCGAGAGTGACAGCTCGCGTCCGGTGCTGTCGAAGCGAGGAGAGGAGCGTGACCACTTATCCGGCGAAGCCTCGCCGCCCTGCTCCGCCACCAGCAGGAGCATCGAGCCTCGGAGGGAGACGCTCCTCGAGGCGACGACCCAGAGCTGCGCAAGCTCGTCCCCCAGTCTCACCGTTCACCCAGGTATCCCCGTCGTCCATTCTTTTCCTTTAATTTCTAGTTACCCCCAAATCACCGCTCCGCCATGTTACGCCGATTCCGACCACTCCGTAGCCCTATTCGATCATCGGAATCCATATTCATCATCGCCTCCTTCCCGCGCACCTTCTCCATCTCTCCATCCAACCCAGCTCGCACAGGAGCTGGGATTCGAGCTCCACCGTCCCCCCCTTCTCGGGAGCTCGCAATATCGCCCCATCGTCCATCGTCACCCCGCCTAACCGGGTCGAGGCAGTTTGCCCTCGACCCGCGAGTCTTCTGGATGTCTTTGTAGGTACCACCCAGCCCATCTGAGGGCTTGGGTCATTCGGGCCGGAGCCTCGCCTCCGCCGACCTCGCCGGAGCTCCCCAGAGCTCGGCTAAGCCATCGGAGGCCATCAGCAGCTGCGCAGCGCCACGCCGGAGCTTCTCCGATCCTCAGGCGCAGCAGGGGAGGTCAGGAGCGCACACACTGGGCCGGCGAACTTCGCCGGCCACCTGTTCTTCCTCGACCTTCAGCCGCCGTCCGATCAGCCCTCCAGCTCCAGTTTGTATCTGGGCCGTCCGTGCAGGAGCAACAGTCAGCGTTCGATCTGAGGAGGAGAGATCTGGACCATTCGATGCTCGAGGGTTAGCCACGTGCGCCCTACACCTTCCGATGCACCACGTGGACTAGCCCCCGCCGTTGGATCACCCCGAGGAGCGTAGCTTTGGAGCCCCTGTCGTTCGCTACCGTTAGATGCTACACGTGGCATCCATCCAGCCGCTCCATTAATAAAGGGTAAACTACCCTTAGGCCCTTCTGTTTATTTCATTTCGTCTTTAGTCCTGTAATTAGTTAGTTTAGTTGTTTAGTTTTTGGGATATTTGCATAGAGACCCTGGTGCTTGCATTTATTTGCTGATATGCCCCTGTGCGTTGTATGACACGTGCATCGACACGTGACTTTCTGGTTTATTTGCATTACATGCCCTTATATTTCTGGTTGTTCCTTAATGAATGAAAGTTTTTTATTATTTGCATTTATACCCTTGTGCGTGATACGTTTGAGCATGTGCGGATATTTTTGGGTAATTTGCGAATAGGTCCCTGGACTTTTTGTACATGTTACCAAAAAGCCCTTGGAACTTATTTTTCTTACATTTGGGTCCCTGAGTGCCCCAAGCACGCGCGTAGCACGTGTTTCGCTGGGTTAATTGCACCAGACCCCCAGACTCCCGCGTATTTGCACTTTGGTCCCTGTGCACTGTGCCCCTTCTTTATTTTTGAATAAAATAGCAAAATATCTCCAAATCCAACGAAAATTGGATACATGGCTCCTGCCATGGTGTAAAATTTTCGAGGATTTTTTAGGACATTTTTGTTTTCATTTGATATTTTTAAAAATTAAAAAACCTCCATTTTCGCTACTGTCTAAGTTTAAAAATCACAAAAAAATATTAAATATTTGTCTAAAAATTACAAAAAAAATTGTCTACTGTGTGTTTTGTTGTGTTTGGTTTTCTAGCCAATTTTGGCTATTTTTCATTACTGAAAACCACTAAAAATTGAAAAACACTCAAAATCTTATAAAAATTCTAGTAAATAAATTAAAAATCCAAAAATAATAAATTAGGTGCCTAAATTTTCCTTGTTTTATTCTCTTTATAGGAAAATTACCTCCCAGCTAATTTGGGGCCTTTAGATATTTTATCTAGGCCCTTTTAGCTCGGCTGGACAGTACATACTGTTTTAGTTACTTTTTGATTTTTAGAAAATTAAATAAACATCAAAAAATTCTCAAAAATTCACCAAAAACACTAAAAATTATAAAACACATAAAAATATTTTTGTTAGAATTTTTGGTTGATTTTTAGTGCATTTAATAAATTGTTGAAGTGTGTAGTTTCTTTGCCTTTATTATTTTCTTAACACATTAAAAATCCAAAAAAATATAAAATATTCAAAAACCACCAAAAATATTTCTTTTATTTTCTTTTATCTCTTTTTGACTACTTCGTAGGCCGAGAGGCCAACCCGTGCTCCTTGTGTTCGACCCTGGTCGCTATACCAGGTTAAACTAATAGCAGGACCGCTATCTTGTTTTTGATTGATTTTATCTCTATTGGTGGTCTATTTTTCTTGATTGTCTGCACTTGATTGCTTGGGTCGCAACGACCGATTAGCACCTTTATCCTGAGTGATCAATTTAGCGGACATTCAAGACCCCCAATCATTGGAGATAATCTCAGATCATTCTCGAGCGGCCCTTCCTTAGGATCGCAGGCACAGCTTTTGATTATCGTACGGGAATGATGAAGTTTCTTTCTCTAGGTGAAGAAGTGAACCTTGAGATGAAGCAAACCAAGTGTCAGCGACCTGATTTAGAGAGTAGCACAGAGTACTCATCTTCAGAGACAGATTGCAGAATGATTAGCGCCGTTGGGATTTGGAGACAGGTTCCTTCAGGACAGAGCGAAACCCTTTTATCTGGAAAGGACATAGTGTATGATGCAATTTGCCACATATTTCCTGATCTTGTTAGGGATGCATCTACATATTCCCGTGGTGACGTAGAGATCCATCTGGATCTGTCAGTTCCATCCCCTTTGAAACGATCATGGGACATAAATGATGAGTTGGACATGGCTTTGTCCGAATTATCGCGTTTCTTTAGCGATCTGACTCCTGATACTTCAAAGTTGGTGGTGAGTACTACACAGTTGAGCCCACCTTCATGCAGCATTAGAACCAGATTCAGTTCAGCCAGATTTGCTTGATGACACCACAATGCCAAAACCGAAGTCGCTACCTCCTACACTCAAATACGCCTTTCTTGCGGGACCCAAAGAGAGATATCTTATTATCATTAGATCAGACTTGACTTTAGAACAAGAGTCTAGGTTGTTAGAGGCCTTAGAGAGGAACCACAGAGTAATATGCTGGACAGTGTCGGATCTCATGGGGATCAACCCCGATCTATGCTCGTACCACATTTTTGTTGAGGATAATGTGAGACCTTCCTGTGAGTTCCAGAGGAGACTTAACCCCAATCTATGGGAAGTAGTGAAGAACGAGATTGAGAAATGGTGCAAGGCAAGGTTTATATACCCTATTTTTGACTCTAAGTGGGTTGCCCCACTTCATGTTGTCCTGAAGAAGTCAGGAATTCAGATGGTCACAAGGAGGAGGGGGTAGAGATTGCAACACGAATACCCACGTCGTGGCTCATCTATGTCGACTATAGGAGCCTGAATGTCGCAACCAAGAAAGACCACTTTCCCTTACCTTTTATCGATTATATTTTGGAGATACATTCATGGAAAGAGTTCTTCTGTTTTTTGACGGGTACTCAGGTTACAATCATGTAGACATAGCCCCTGAAGACCAGGAAAAGACCACATTCACAGTTCCATTAGGTACTTACGTGTTCAGGCCCATACCATTCGAGCCCTGCAATGCCTCGGGCACTTTTCAGCGATGCATGAACGCCATATTTACCAAGATGGTGGGAGATTTCCTGGAAGTGTTCATGGATGACTTTTCGATCCATGGTGATTCCTTTGATACATGTTTAGCGCACTTGGACCGAGTCCTCAAGAGGTGTAGAGAGGTGAATCTGGTACTCTCCTGGGAGAAGAGTCACTTTATGGTGGCGGAGTGTTTCGTGTTGGGGCATGTCCTCTCTAAAAGGGGAATGGAGGTTGACCCTGCCAAGGTGGAGGTGATCAAGAATCTCGATCCAACTACCAATATTAAGTCAATGCGATCGTTTCTAGGGCATGTTGGATTTAATAGGAGATTTATTCAGTATTTTTTGAAGATTTTCAACCCACTGGCTGAGCTCTTAGGGAAAGACACATAGTTCGTTGTAGATCACAGGTGTCTGGAGACCTTTGAGCTCTTGAAGATGAAAATTTGTGCCTCGTCTATCCTACAAGCTCCTGACTGGTCTCTCCCCTTTGAGATCATGACTAACACTTCAGATTTTGTTATAGGAGCTATGTTATGACAACGGCAATAGGGGATCTCATTTGCGATCCACTATGCGAGCAAAGTGTTAGACCCTACATAGAAGAATACACCGTGACTGAAAAAGAAATGCTTACTGTAGTATGGGCCATCGAGAAGTTCAGGTCATATATTTTGGGCTCTAAGGTGACAATCTACACTGATCACACAGCCATTCGATTTAATGGAAGGACGTGAAGGCACGTCGTCTTAGGAGGAATTTACTCCTCCAGGAGTTTGATTTGGAGATAAAATATAAACCTGGAGTGAAGAATGTTGTAGCCGATCACCTTTCTTGGATTGATCTTAAGGACTCTCCTGATTATGAGCGGATTAGAGAGACCTTCCCAAACTAGTCAATTTGTGTTATTGACTCACTCCTGTGGTATGCCAACATGGTGAACTTTCTTGTCTCCAAGCAGGTTCCCCATGGTTGGACTAGGAGCAGTATTGACCGATGAAGTCGGATTCGAGGAGATACCACTAGGACTATCCTTTCCTTTCCTTCGAAGGTCCGGATTGTGTTTGGAGAAGGTTTATTCCTCAAGAGGAGTACCAAAGTGTCCTCGCATATTGCCATTCACTTGAGGTTGGAGGACACAATTCAGAGAAGAGAAACGCTCACAAGGTATTTCAATGTGTATTGTATTGGTCAACCATGTTTCGAGATGTTATTGATTATGTACGGTCGTGCCCGATTTGTCAAAGGATGGGAGGGACAGTTAGATAGAGAGATGAGATGCCCATGCAGCTAGTGATTATTTGTGATGCTTTTGATGCATGGGGCATATATTTTATGGGTCCTTTTCCCAATAGCCAAGGGCATGAGTACATCTTGTTGGCGGTTGAATATATGTCTAGGTGGGTGGAGGCTATCCCAACTCTAACCACAGACAGCAAGATTGTCTGTAAGTTTGCGAGAGACCATATTATTTCTAGGTTCGGGGTTCCACAAGTTTTGATATCAGATGGGGGTACCTACTTTGTGAACCGAGATGTGATATCTTTAGCTAAGGACTACGGATTTGAGCACAGAGTTACTAGTCCTTACCACCCACAGACCAATGGCATGGCAGAGGTTTCGAACAGAGAGGTGAAGAGTATTTTGCAGAAGTTGGTTCGTCCCGATAGAAGAACTGGTCCCAGCTCTTGGACCAAGTTCTGTAGGCCTATAGGACAACCTACAAGACACCGTTGGGCACTTCACCATTCGGAATGATCTATGGCAAGCCATGTCATTTGCTTGTAGAGCTTATTCACAAATCCGAATGGGCAATTAAGCAGATTAATTAGAGTCGTCACCTAGGAAAACTTTGTCGAGACTTGAACTTGAACGAACTCGTGGAAATCTAAAACAGGGCAACACAATTTGATTTATTAGGATAAAGTAAAGAGATGGCATGATCAACACATTAGGTGAAAAGACTTTGTCCCTAAGCAAAAGGGAATGCTAGGTTGAAGATGTTCCATGGGAAGCTCAAATCTAAGTGGGCAGGTCCCTTTATTGTTAAGAAAGTGCACGGGATTGGAAGTGTAGAGATAGTTGATCTCACAGATGGTGCACAATCCCATGTAGTGAATGGACAACTGTTGAAGCATTTTGTAGATTCTAAAGAGCAGTTAGTCCAAGTTGAGGTCATCAACTTCATGCAGAGTGAGCATAGAGCATATACATCATATTACTCTTCATGAAGATGCAGTATCAAGATTTAGCAGCTTAGAAGATTTATTCACTCTTGTACATTCTCACTTCTCTGTATATTCTCCAAATCACATTGGTTATCACACTTACTCATGTTCTATACTTAGGCTGACTAGAGCCTAAGTATAGGGTGGACTGATGCCCTCCATGTGTATATACTCATCCATTTCTCCTCTTGACCTCGCCTGCTCCATTTTTTGCTCTTCTTCTACACTTAGGTTGACCAGAGCCTAAGTATAAGGGGGCAGATAGACTTCTATACTTTTTGTTATTTTAGCTCTCTTACGCTTACCACGAGCTGTCTTTTTTCTCGCTTCTTGTGCTCTGAGGACATAGTGCATGCTAAGTATAGTGGATCGTGTATATATTACATATATAATTTACCCATAGCTCGTACTTTCACGTATTTTTGTATATATTATACAATAATTACGGGGTGGGTAAAATTGGTAAAAATGAAAAACAAAACAAAGACCTTTTCCTAACAAAATCTTCTTCCTCTTTATTTTCAAAAAAAACTTTTGAAAAAAATAAAAAAAAAGCAAAAACCTTTTTAAAAAAATCTTCTTTCTTCCTTTGCTTTCTTTTTCAAAAAAAATCACAAAAATCAAAATCACAAAAAAACCTAACTGATGAGTTGGTTTAGTCCCTGACACTTACACATTCACACAAGACTAGTGAAGTTCAAGATCACTTGGTTTATGAGGTCTTGAGATTTTAAGTTACCATCCTTGGTCATTAGGGTCTTTGACTTAATTATTCACATTTTCCTAGTTTGAAAGATTTGTACGCTATATCGCACGCTTAGTCTATACCTTAAGAATATGATCAGCATCCCACATACACGACTGCAGTTCTGATGAGATGAGGTGAAATTTCACTTGATGAACTGGGATGAGGGATTTGAGTTTGGACCTGATTTTATGATGCTCGAGGATGGGAAAAAATCAATGAAGGCTTCATGAAACTTGAGTGTCAGCACCTTTAGACAGTATGAGAACATGGTTCTTGTACTATCTCTTGACATTTACCTATGTGCCAGGGTGTGATGAAATCTAAAAATTGTTGATCAGTGTGCGACAACTTTTGGCAAACGCAATGGAGCTGGCCAAAATTTCAGGAAAAAAGAAAAGAAAAGAAAGAAATGTTGAAAGAAAAGCTCTCACCATACAAAGTCAAATATCAAAGAGCTTCCACCAAAGGCGAGCGCTCCCGACCATTTCAAAGTGTCCACTTGGATCAAATGCTATTAGGACTAAGGAGTCGGACTAGCACCCAAAATGGGCTCTGCATCGTATGGTGATACAAGTCTGGGTATCGAAGGTATCTTGGATACTCAAAAGAGACACACCCTGGTGTACACTCAGGAAAACAAGTGAAGACGACTCCAAATTCTCTTGATGGACACACTGATCAATAACAAAAAAATACATGTGTTGAGTTAATAAGGCACTCGAGAGGATCCTTGTTCCAATGAGAGGGAGAGAAGAAATGACACAATCCTATGCCCTCCAACAATTGGCCTTCCATGTACACTTTTAAGTCTGAAAACTAAAGAGACGGTGGATTGGATGCAAGAAATGATTTATTCCCTAGTGTTGAGGATCAGGTTCTTAGGAGAGTCTCTTGGACTGGAACCTTGGGTGAAGTTGCGACTCTACTCTTGTAACTGCAGTCTGCACTTAATGTCATATCCCTATTATATATGTATACAGAGAGAGTGCGATGATTAGGAAATTGGTTACCTTTTGACTAGAGATTGGTCTTAGAATTTTAGGATCGCTAAAACCAAGAGTTATTCAGCAGATCAAGTCTTGTATTCACATGCACAGTCATGGGTTAATCCAACTTATTCATTCTTTATTTGCTAGACTAGCAAAGTTTAAGTATAGGGGGTGATGAATCCACGATTCATCATCTAAATATATTAATCTTAGCAAAATCCCTGGGTAAAATCTCAAAAAAATGTCCATAAAATCAATAAATTAATAAAATAACTCTTGTAAATATGATACACTAGTTATTATATATTATATTGTACAAAATAAATTAGCAATAAAAGGCCGTAAAATAAAGGAGTTTTTCACCTGTAAATAGCCCAAACTTCATGTATTTTTAGTAAATTCATTTCAACTCCTTTTAGGCTAATTCTTTCTCTAACTTGTTTATAAAAAATATATATATAAAAATATAAAAATATAAAATAAATTTCACCTCAAATAAATACTCCTAGATTCCAAAGAGAAAAAAAACGTAAAGTCTAACTTCCCGGCCAAATTCCTGTCCGTATGAACTCCAAATTCATCAAACTCACTTTTAAAGTTTAAGTTAGAAATTATCTATCCAATGAAAGTAGTTTCATTAAAATCGGAGCTCGTTTGCAAAATTTAAGTGTTGGGACCTCATTGTATATTGTACATAATTCAATAAATGTGTCTTTGATTTTTTTTCTTCTACAAATCTAACCCTTTTTATTTATCTCTTTTTCTATAAATTTCTTTATTATATATTTTAATAAATAACATAATTAAAAAAATCTCAAAAAATATTTTGTTATTGAAAAAAGGTAAAGTGACTTTGTATATAATGTACATATTTTCTTTCTCATTTTTTATTTATTTTTTTCTTAACTATTGAAAAATCCAAAAAATCATCTTTGTTTTTTTATTTTATTTCAATATTTTATTTTATTTATTTTTATTTTGTAAATATCTGTTATTAAATTACAAAAAGAAATTAAAATTAGAAAAGTAAAAAATATTGTACATATGGTCTATTTTATTCGTTGTTTTTTCTTCTCTATTTTGTTCTTTTATTTTATCTTCTTTTTTTAGTAGCCTAATTTATTTAATTTCTTTTTCTTTTATTCAGCTTCATTCTCTACACTTACTTTTCTTTTCTTCCATTAACCACCAAGTCTCCATCTAACTTCCGATCCAACTCCACCATTTCATTTAACCTCCCATTCAACTCCACCATTCCACCATCTTTTTTAACACCCATTTTCTTCTCTTTTTATACATCTCATTCTCCTCATTTTTGCCTTTGATCCACTTTTATGTGAGAGAGAATCGAGAGCTCCGACCACCCATCTTGGTGACAGCGAAAGAAGAAGTAGAGCGACGACTGACCTCCTCTACGTGAGATCCCTTGCGTTCTGGCCAACATCACAGTCGCCCTCATGCGCTGCTCGAGCTCATCGCTTGCCGACAATTTGAGTGAAGATTGTGCTTCTCATGAGCACACTACGTGCACACGCTTCCATCATAGGTAATTTTTTTCTTTTCATTTTTGTCATCATTTTTATTTTCCTCATTTTTTATCACGTCACATCACCACCACCTTCAAAACCAACTCATCTCCTCTTCTTGTTTGATTTCCTGAGATTGAAAAAAAATAAAAATCAAAAACACAGCAGAAACAAATTTCAAAAAAAATTAAAAAAACAACGACCACGCCGCCTAGCCTGGTCGCTGCTCCCCTCCTCCATCCGCCCTCGGCCAGACACACCAGTACACCAGTGGTGCCGCCTAACCGACCAGCCCCACCCATGCACGCAGCCGTTGGCCAGCTCCGCTCACACCGCTCCAGTCTTGCAGCTCCGCGTGGCGACTGCCACCCGTAGTCACCTACGGTCGATCGCCTCCATGCACACCCATGCTCCTGGGCCACCTCCGTCGCCAGCATGCCACCACATCGTCGCACGCTAGTCCTCCTGCACCATAACCGTCGTCCGTCGCCAGCATCCCCCTTCGTATCTTAACTACAAACGAAGGAAGAAGGTCCTTGTTTTTTTAGTTTTTTATTTTAGTAAAAATTGCATTATTTTTACTTTAAGTTTTCATTATTAAAAATGAGTCCCTGTGCATATTTTAGTTCTGCTCAAGTTAAATTCTGTTTTGCAAGAATACCCTATGTTTGCATGTTAATTTTGGCATCTATTGCATCATTTATTTTAATGAAAGATAACATGTAGTTGAGCAACTAATTCTCTATCCTTTGGATATTTATTTGGATTTTTGTGAGCTTTGGGTAATAAATTAAAATTATTTTAGTGAAAAATTGCATATTTTACCCAATTTGTGGTCATAAATTCATATGTAATTTACAACTTCTCTGAAAATCCTCAAAAAACAGAAATGATGCCATGAAATGTGATTTATTTTGTATTCAAATCTCATCTAAATTGGAGTTGTCTTGTACCTTA
This sequence comes from Ottelia alismoides, assembly GCA_037367405.1. Taxonomy (NCBI): domain Eukaryota; kingdom Viridiplantae; phylum Streptophyta; class Magnoliopsida; order Alismatales; family Hydrocharitaceae; genus Ottelia; species Ottelia alismoides. Next base: position 316,070 of record JAZKJV010003741.1, on the reverse strand, counting down.
ATAAATTATAAAGGGATTTTAGTAAATGATTTTTAATTAAATTCACACACATTATTTTTGTGAAATTCTAATTCTCAAGGATTGCATATTAAAATAAGTCTTTTAGATAATTCACTCTCTGGATAAATTGATATTATGGATTTATTATGAATTAAATACTTGTACTCACTCTATTTTCATTAAAAATTTCATAAAAATTCATATATTGTCAAAAAAATCCAAAAAAATATTGTAGCCTCATTTCATCATGTTTGAATTTCAGTAAAATTTTCATAATTCTTGCATTCTTTTTATGTGAAAAATTACGTGAAAATCCACAAAAGTGTGCATTTTCTTTATTGCATTTTAATCCTTAAAATTCCAAAAAATGTGTTTTGCATTCATCACTGGATTAGGTTTCTAAAGGAAAATATAATTTGTCTCAATTGGATTAATGTCACATCAAAATTAATTTGGCTAAGTTGTGTGTTTTCTTATTAACTTGATTCAACCACATTTTGCATTCGCATTGATATTTGCATATAAAAAATACAAAAATCCGCATTGGAAACCTAGAATAAATGTTCTGATTAACCCAAAGTTGTTCCTTTCCTCTCTGTGTTCGACTCTGGACTTGCTCAGGATATAAATTTAAGCCGAGACACTCTTCGTGGAGATCTTTTCTTGGTTCTGATTAATTGGCTGAGTGTCGTGCTACAACGCATACCTAATATACCCACTCAGGCACATTCGTCTTGTGGTTCTCACAACCAGCTACTTGGTGAGTTGTATGCCATCTTCTGTTTTAGGAGAAAAGGTACCTTTCTCGATTATGTTTTCTGAGAAGGACATATTCTCCCTTACACCCTGATTGTTTAGTTCAGTGGCTTTTATTCACAATCTGGCGCATGATCATGAAAAGTTCTCCACTAGAGCTGTCAAAATGTCTCTTTCTTAGCTACTCTCGTACTGAAAAAGGGAACCAGTGTTTTGATCTGCTTTGGTGAAAGTACTTTGTCAATGTTGATGTCACATTCTTTGAGTCTATTATGTATTTCTCTCCCACAGGTGACAGGATGACCCCGTCGGACTCTAGTGAGGAGGTATACATACTGATGAATCTCCATTTCATCACCTTTATTCTATCATTTTGGCCTTAAAATCCCTAGCTAATGCATGCAAATAACATTAATTTATACAAATTATCATTCATTATTTATTCCTTTAATTGTATATAAAATACAATTTTTAATGTCAAAATTATAGAATAAAGAAAATAAAAGAAAAAGAATAAAAAGCCAAAGGTATTTTATGACACTAAGCCCTGAGACCAAGTTAAGAATTGATTTGGTCAACAAGGATTAAAGTAGGGGGAAATAAGGGCCAAAATCCAATAAAAACCTATTCTTTTATTCTTTAATAAGTCCTATTTGAGACCTATTTTATTCTTTATTATTTACACATCAAATAAAAAACTTTGTGCATGAAAGTTGTAGATAAAAATACATAGAAAAATACAAAATTGATTTCATACAAAAATAATATATAGTGTACATTTTACAAATAAAATAAAATCCCAAAATCCAAATTTCACAAACTCATATCTCCTCAATAAAAACTCAAAATGTATAAAAATTACCTTTAATTATATATATATATATATCTTTCAATAAGCTATTTAATGAAGTTTGTTTCATTTAATTTCGAGTTAAAGTGTGAAGTTAGGTTTTTGACCCCTATTGTATTATATATCAGTATCAAATATTCATTTTTATTTATTATTTATTATTTTTATAATTTTATAAATATTATTTAGAATCTATTTATATATTTAGAATCGAATACATAGATAACCAAAGTCCTATATCGTATAAATAAAACATTAAAATAAAACAATATACAAAAATACATAGATGAAATACGTATACTTATACCTATATATTTAGTACCCCTATTTATTTAAGTATACAAACTATATCATAAAAATAAAAAAAAAATTGTATATAAAAATAAGTTATACATATATAAAATAAGAAAATAAAATAATAAGATCAAAAACATAAAATAAAAATAAAGCATACAAAACATAGGTAAATATACCTAAAAATAAAACCCTTAAAATTAATTTCTAATAAATAAACTCAAAAAAATAAATAAAAATCATATGAAAATATTATAGAAAATAATAAACATTTTTTTATTTTAAAACTTTAATTTAATAAAATCATGTATTATTTATTAATGAGTCTATAAATAATTTAGGGTTGGTTTTTCCTGGTTGGTCCACGTAGACCAACCAGGTTGCTTCGCTGGTTGACCTTGGGTCAACTGGCTGACCTAACCTTAGCCCTTGTTAGAACCTCATTTTTTGTCCGTCTTCTCGATTTTCTACCCTTTGCTACGTCGCTCGAGGAGATTTAGACTCCTTATACGATATCTTCACTATGCATCCATGATTCATGCCAGGCAGATCTCCTTAGCCATGCCTTCTTCCTTCACCCATGATCTCACCTCGAAGATCCCTCCATCATCGCTTGTACAAAAGCTTCTCCACCATTTTCTTTGCACCTTGGTTCCCCATAACGCCAAATTCTTCCTTAAGATTATGCCCTAGGTCTAGAATATCGTGACAGGAGGCTCGACCGAGCGATCTTGCAGTGAGGAAGGCGACGCGAAGGTTTCCCACCATCTCCGGCGAGGTTCATCGTCGAGGTCTACCTTATAGCTCTGTCTGCTAGAGGTCTTTCTTTCATTGCTTTTTAGTTAGGTTTTGCTCTTAGGTTTATTTTTAGCAATTTATTTCATGATTTGACTACTGCTTTAGCCTAGATTAGGCTTAAGCTCTCGCCGAAGCTCTTAAAGCTCTGACCACTCCACAACATGCCAACCACCCGCCAATAATAGGCAGGTCTCTGCTCCCTTGTGTTGTTGTGCTTTTTATTATGTTTGCAGGATCTAAAGGAGGCATCTGAGCCTCACATTTTTCCATAGAAGCATCTCCAAGACCACTGTCGACCCTTCGGGCTCCAAGGATCTTCCAGGGGTCCCTGGACATATATGAGGTCCTTGGGTGACGTGGGAAGGTTGCACAAGCGAATCAAGATTATCAGAGGAGTCCCAAGTGCACGGAGGCTCGAGCCCTAGCCGATTCAAACTCGTTGAGCATGAGTTCTTCGAGCATTCAGTTCTTCCCGAGAAGCAGTTGACGTCTGATCTCTTCGAGCCCCCACCATCCAATCCCTGCTGGAGATCTAATCAGAAGCATCCAAGCGCAAAGTGGTATCCGTCGTTCTCTAATCGACATGTGTCTCAGTGAGCACCATCTGATCGTCCTCCCGCACCCTCTGACTGAGTATTTTGCATACTTGACCCAATAGTTTTTGTATTTAAATTTTTAATTTATAAACTTTCATCTACATTATATTTTTGTAATATTTGCAAAAGAACCCCTACCTTTATTTTATTTACAACTAGGTCTAGTCTACGTCAACTCAAGTGTCGTCCCACGTGAGATGGTGATTTTGCATAATAGACCTTGCAGCTTTTGTATTTTGTCTTTAGTCCTAGAACTTTAAATTCTAGATACATATTTTTGGGATATTTGCATGTAAGCCCTCACCTTTATTTTTAATTGTAAAAATACCCTTTTCAGGCCATTAATCTTCGTGTATGTTTTCCCTATATTAAAATTAATATTTTTGTTCCAAAAATTCTCAAAAATTAAGGTTAAGCTCCTATTGCAGTATACTTTTATGATATATTTTTAGATTTTCAACTTATTCATTATTTTATAAAAATAAAAATCCCTTGTTTAGCTTTAAAAATACCTAAAAATTTAAAAAATGTTTTTAAAATATTCCAAAAATTATTATTTTGTCTATTTATTTATTTTACAACTTCAAAAACCAAAAACACTAAAAATAGAACAAGAAAAGGCATAAAAATTGAAAAGCTCCAAAATCCATTATAAAAATAAAAAATCCTAAAAATATTTGTTTCTATTTTAGAATTTTATTTATATTATTATCAATTTATTAAATTTGATTTGAAGAATTTTGGATATTATTTGCTATTTTTAATCTTCATTTCAATTTGATCTATTTATTTTATCCCTTATTTTGGATATTTTGACTTTAAAAATCCATAACATTTAGAAAATTATCTGGAGTATTACAAAATAGTAAAAAATATTTAAAATCCAAAAACATTTTATTTCCTGTATTTTGACTATTTTTATTAGTGTTTATAATTGTATTATCCTATATTGTATATATATCTCTATGTATTCCTTTATTATGTAATTAAATGATAAAGAAATTAAAAATCAAAAAATATAAAAAGAAAATAAAAAATTTATAAACTAAAAACTAAAAATATGTATATAAACACAAATAAAAAATTGTAAAATTAAAAATCCACAAAAATAGTAAATTAGGCAAGAAGAACACACAAATGTTGCGCACTTTATTGCACAATCTATCCATTATGCTCCCTGAGTTTGACCTCTACAGTACTTAAAGCTATACACATACATTGTAGAGTTATAATAAATTTTTACTCCACATTTATTTTGCCTTTATTGCTTCAATCTTATTGTGGCTTAATTGATGTCTTAATTGGGGATTTGTAAGTGGTCATTACATCGACTTGATTTCTCGCCTTGTGAGATCTCTAGACCCTTGCAAAAAACTGCTTAAACAAATGGTGTCGCTGCTGGGGATGCAACTACGTATAGATTGGTTTGACTTGATTTCTTGCTTGTGAGATATCTAGACCCTCGCAAAAACCTGCTTCAACAATTGGTGTTGTTGTCGGGGATGCAACTACGCATAGATTGGTTTTATTTGATTGTGTCTTTTTATCTATGTTTTCTATATTTTTCCTCTATTTGTCGTTATTTTATTTGATTTTTATTGTTTAATTGTCTATTGATTCTCCTTGTTTGAATTTGTTGTGGGGAACACGGATTGATGGACGCTCTTCTAGGAGCGCATGTGCACCCACATGAGGCAGTTTCGCTTTTCTGACCTAGTTATCAGAAGGGAGCACCAAAGGAAACTTGGAGAATTTTTTAAGACATTTTCATTTGTATTTTTATTTCATTTATTTATTGTAATTTAAAGTGAGAGAGGGATTTTTATTGTAATAATCAGGACTCTCTAGGATACTCTTCACACTTCACGAGGTCCACTGCCCGAGGGGTTGTTCCCTTGGGGGCCTCGACAATTTTTCTCGCATTTTTCATCGCTTTCTTTTTATTTGTTTTTCGAATTTATTTTTATTTATTTTGTGTGATTGAGCTCTAGTTGTAGGATTTTCTTGACGATAGATTAAGGTCCAAAGCCCTAATTATCATTCCATGTACCTATATAATCGGTTTTGGACTTGATCAAATTTAATTGTCAATTATTTGGACTTGAGACCACGTGCCTAGAGAGGCCGTATACAGTGTTGGCAGGACCCATTGTGGCGGGCACCGAGTGGCATCGAAGACCGGACCTTTGGTCTTACTTCTATATTGTTAACATCGTGTGCTTCATGTTAATAGCAATTCCTGTACTTAGGGAGATTTCATCGACTTTGCATTGCATGTAGATAGGTTTCAATTCTGTATAGCATCCTGCATGAAGAGAGCTGGAGGTAAGGTGAGCATTTACGATTTAGCATTCATCATCGATTTGTCGCTTACATTGCTTTTCTGACTCTCTCCCTCTGATTTTGATCAATTATGAGCTAAAAGGAATTTATCCCTCGTTAGGACTCATACATTCCTTTTAACAATACAAAAAAAGTGATAATCAATAAAATTGGGACTGCTAAGTTTACTCGACCCTGAAATCAATCAAAAAGAAAATTCCTTGTTTTGGTGACAGTAACCCCCTCATTGTCTTCGCTTTTAATTACTCAAATACACACCAAGGACTAGTGCCCAAATCCCAGGCCTTAAGTGTTTGTACAACTTTGTCTTCTCGCCTAACTCTAAAACCGAAAAGATAAAAAGATCGAACTTTTTCGATCCTCATTATGTTAAGTAGGTGAATTGAGGGGTTTTTTCTTGTGTATATTTGTTTGTGATTGCTTGTGTGCATACTCGGTCCTTCTGTGCATTTGTTCCTCTCTCTCTGCATATCTTGATTTGTCTCTGTGATATCCTGATCATTTTCTTTTGTTTCGGAGATGGCTAACTCGAGTAATTTTTATCCGAACTTTGCAAATTCCTCGCACCCTCAGCTGGTCCACCTCCATTTTTCCAAGAGGAATTCCCTCCTAATTTTTGTACATATCTGGCCCAGCTACAGCATCAGGCCTCAGACATCTATCTACCACCACCCTCACATTTTTTACCATCACAACCACCCGAGACTGGCTTGTTGGAGTCACCTTTCATGGACACCGCTCTTAAGTACATGACCCTATTAATTGAGAAGATGAATCAGAGGATTGATGATCTCACTAGAGTAAATAAGGACCAAAATGTCGCTCCACTATTTGAGGATATGGATTCACTTGAAGATGTTAGTGAGAGCTTGCAATCGCCTAAAATACAAAAAATAAATGAGAAAAATTCAAAAAGAATTTGGGAGAAACATTGTTGAGTCATCTAGTGAGGAGAGGGCACCCATGACAGATTATTTGCCCACACATTCACTCACCCCATGTCCCATCTTTGACCCCAAGGATGATATTGTACAGTCTGCTCTTAATTTCCCTTGTGTAGATGTTGATTCCAATCTCCTCCCTTGTACGGAGGATGTCCAAAAAATAAAAAAATTGTTATCTGAACCTGAAGTGGTGGCAGCCATTCATGATATTATTATGGCCCCACTTCTCCAGGTCATCATCGATTTATCTGCTCCTCAACCCAAGAAGAGAAAGCAAAGGGGCATATCCGAACGACACATTCTGACCATGGCCACTGCCCATGCCATCACCCATCGTCCATCCACTAGGAAAGGGAACACTGTTACACCTCTTGTGAGTTGCACCATCTCCGGTCATTCATGTGATAACACTCTCCTTGACGTGGGCCTTGTTGGACATGCGAGCCCACGGCGAGCCATTATGCAATAAATGTTATTGCAATTCACTCCTTGATCTGAAATAAAGAGTATATAATTTGCATAATAGGTCCCTTAGTACAATTAGGGTTGTGTACCATGGCCATCTTGATGATCATACAGCTGTTGATTCAATTATTGAATCATAGAGGCTGGTGCTTGGATGAATATCTAAAGAGTTAGATTGAGGACTCATCAAGCACCATCAAATGATTATTAAGAGATGATCTCTAGCCTGAGAAGGAGATGGCAATCCTTTCTCTGAAGGCTGATATCTGACCGACCTCTTGATGCAGGTCCTCTGCATAGGAATAGAGATTCGGAGGTGTCAGATTAGTTAGGTCAAAGAGTTGACTTAACGAGATCAAGATAACCAAAGTCCTATATCGTATGCTGTCACGATACAGGCACGCATCCTCTGACCGGAGACAGATGTGTTACTATATGTTTGAGTATGTACATTTGGCAGACCAATAGGTTGATGACCTAATCAAGGTCTATACACCAGCGCGCTGGTGTGCATATAAGGGCATATGAGTAATACGATCTCTCAAAGGGATCATACAGGTTCAGTTACTGAACCGGAAGACATGAGCTCACTCATGAGATATTGGGAAGAATCAAATTCCATGCGCATGGTCGTCTCGCTTTGGAAGCTTGACTGAATTTGTAGGTTTGATATATACTTTTGGAAAGTATATGATCAACACCTAGGTATGATATATGCTTTTGGAAAGTATATGATCGATACCGACTCCCAATGATCGAATGAGAAACTTACTGATAAAACCCTAAAGTAGACAGTGTAAAGTTGATCTCATACTTCGGGTTTACTCTGAGTCTTCTAGTATGCAGGATGTACAGGTATTAGGAATACCTGAGGGTGATGTGATCATAAACGATTGTATAACGATGATGCTTCCATTCCTAGGGAGTGATGAAACGGGTCTGGATTTTAGTGACTCCTCTCAGTAGAGAAGTAATCTGATCTTAGTCCAAATGTTGGACATTGATCTGAATGTGATTCAGATGCAATGAGAAGATTAGATTTGCGGTCTTGATTTAATCAAGAATCTATGAGAGGCCCGCGATCTGGATTTGAGATATCATCTCAATATCCATGTCACTATACGTGGAACAATACAATCGCCCCGTCCTTATCTCCAAGTATTCGTGGAGAAAGCGCATTATCCTTGAAAGAGTTCATGGATAATTCTATCGTTGATATATGTATCCGAGCATTGAGAAAATGGATAATTAAATGTGATTTAATTATCATGAATAATATGAATTTGATTCATATTATAAAGAGAGTTATCTTAGATAATTAAATGTGATTTGATTATTAAAGATGTAAATAATATGAATGTGATTCATATTATTTGAGCACATGAGAATAAGTTATCCAATATAATTAAATGTGATTTAATTATTATGGATAAGAATAATGTGGATAGTAATATCCAATTATTCATAATATATTATAAATGTGATTTATAATGTATTGGAGAGAGTTAAATATAATTTATATTAGTAGATTAATTATTAATGTGTATTGGATACACATTGTCTAATTAATTGAAAATGTAAATTACATTTTGTTTTGGGTTGTGAATGTGATTCACAATTTTCCAATGGCATGATTGCAATGTTCACAAAATAAATTGCATTTATTTTTGTGAAATAATATTCAACAAAAGTTGTTGAGAGATATTAGAGAGAATTATGAGATAATACAATCTTATATAATAGGAGAGGCATCCACCTTCCATATAGGAAGAGTGGACGGCTACAATTCCCACAAGGAATGTGGTGGCCGTCCACCCTTCTTATGGAAGGAGGCTTGCCTCCTTTCCTATTTCTCTAATTGAGATTGATTTAATATAAATCAAATTATATTCTACATATATTTGATTTTTATTAAATTAATTGTTGTTGGTTTTTACCAACATGAATCTTATCCATTGAAAGAAACACAATCAATGAGAACCATTGGATTTGTGTTGACCCATGGATTGAGATCCATGGATCCCAAAACCCTATAAATAGAGAGGCATACCCATGCTCTCTCTCTCTACACAACATGTGCTATTGTAGCACATCTCTCTCTCTTTCTCTCTAGAGGTCAGCCCTCTCTCTCTTCCTCTCATGGCCGTCCACCATGGATGCCATGGAGAGGTTCTCCATCGCCGCAGCATCATCGTTATGCTGCCTGTTCGTCTGCTCGTGGATCTCCGTCTCCTTCGGTGCGCCTCGCTCGTGAAGAAGACGTCGGATCTCGTGTGTCGAGATCAGGAGATCCGCCGCTTGGATCATCAACATGGATTGCGAGAAGCACGCGGTTCATCCCCGCGCTCGCAAGCGTCTCCTCCGTCGGATCGGACTTGAGACAGGAGGTCTCTTCGTTTAGAGACTTGATCGCAACCACGCTTCAAGAGGTAATCCTATTACTTGTTTGTGGTTTAGACGAGACGATCCGAGAAGTGTTCTTTGATCATGTGGTCTCGTCGTAATAAAATTTTTTTAAATTCCGCTGCATCGAGCAACTAGTGCGACTAGTCGCTCCTCGTCGTATTCGATACGACGCTCACGCTTCCGTGATGCGCTTGAGGATCTAACCACATCCTTCAAGTGGTATCAGAGCCTCAGGTCGACGGTTTCGAATATGATTCGCTAACCGAGGACGACTTGGGTTCGTTAAGGTCGCGAAAGTTTTTATCGCATTTGATTTCGCAGATCTGTTTAGTGTATTTTTTCGGCCATGTTTACATTGTTTAAACACGAAAATAGCACTTGGATTTTGTTCCCCATTAAATAAGGAAACCATAGGATCTGATTTGCGTAAATCGGATTTCGTATGCTCTAGATATGGTAGTTTTAATGAACATGTATCCACTGTTACGGGAACTGCGAATCTTAACGTAATTAAAGAGTTAATTACTGTTTAGAGACGCCTCGAAATGCGTGAAACATCATTTGGTTTCTGTTCTAAATCAAATTAGCAAACTTTAGAAATTGACTTTGCTTAATTTGGATTAAATTGATTAAGATATGCTAATTTTAGTGAGTAGGGGTCACTGCTGAAATTACTTTCCTAATCAAGACCATGTGATTGTCAATTAATGAAATTAATTGTTAATTTCGAGAAATAATTATGGAAAATATTTGTGAAATATTAGAGAATGATTATTTCCTTAATTGACTTGGCCCAATTCAATTAATTTATTAGATTTGATCTAAATCATAATTGAAATCACAATCATCAAACTCTTGCTTGAGTAGGATTGGGAATTTGTCTAGCAAATTTCCTTATAATCAAAATTGTTTTGATTACTATATGGTATAATTTCGGTTGAAGAACCGATATTTATCTCAAGTATAAATTAATCAATTTGGCATTATCCTTTCCCGAGGTGGATATGGTGTCTAGTCGGGTTTCGCTGGGGTAGCGGGTTGCAACGTATGCGGTCCGTCCCACTCCCGCCGGTACTGGCCATGACAGCGGGTAGGGCCGGGATAATGTCCGAGGGATTAAGAAGTATTTTTCTAATTATTAAAATACGAATTAATACGTACTTTGAGAATAATACCATATATATTCAAGTAAGACAATCAAGTTTGATTGATTGAATTGGATTGATAATTAATTTAATATGATTGAATTGATTATATCCAATTATACTCTAATATGATTAGAGTTGATATTCCCTTGGAAGAATTAATTGTATGAATGTGATTCATTAGTAATTAATTAAATTTGAATAAGAGATGGAGGATCACATAAGTGACATCCATGGTCTCCCGTCAAGGCGAAGGGTTTCGTCGCCAGATATTATATGTGGGAGACGCCTGTCCGAAGTGACAGCTCCTGCATATGATCCATTTGGATCGGGCTCGTCGCTTCTCGAAAGAGTAAGGACGTATGCGTAGTGACCCCAATATCGGGTCCTCATATTTATTGGGGCGATATTGGATTGCGCATAGCGAGTTGTATTCCTGTTGAGTTCAATTAATGACGGGTCAACATCACCTTAGGGGTGGTGGGCCTGGGTATTAAAGACCGAATTGGGAGATGCAAGTTGGACTTGCAAGGCGGAATGTGTTCCCGCTTCTTTTTATCCGAGTTGTAGGTTCTCATATTATTGAGATGCAACAAAGATAAGGAAGGAGATCCAGATCTTGCTTGAGATATTATGGTAAGTATATCTCTTACATTGAAAGTGATTAAGGGAATGAACTTTCATTGTTGACATGGCAAGACAACTTTGATATAAAATTCCTAAATCAAAGTAAATTATATATTATATATATATATATATATATATATTTATGCAAATTTCTTATTTCAGATAATCCTTCATTAAACCCACTCAATATTATACTTAATAATAACCAGTAAAATATCGTGGATTGGACCCTATGATCCAGATATTGTACTTGCAATTGACACGCAATGTATGTGGTTGCAATATGCAAGTTTCTCATAATAATGAGAAGTGATAATTAAATAGACAATAGGACTAAAACCCTAGGTTTATGTATGTCTCTATAAGTCTTGATCTCATCGAATGTACTTTGGAAGTGACATGTCAATGATGATCGTAATTATCAAATAATCCTTATAAAATCAATAAAGATTTTCTGGCATACATATGTGCTCTTGACATTTAATCATGAATGATATGGTTCTCTACATCATGTAGAATAGTAGCTCTATGAGAGATGATGTATTCAAATTGTTTGAGTACCTACCTGAACCTATGTTTTAAGAGTTTTAAATGGATGTAGATGATGAGTGTCATCATTCTACTGTCTATACTCTAGTCATTCATTAAGCTTCATAATATTCATATTGTATGAATTGGGTGAAGCATGTATAATTGTCAAAATGCTTTTACATTAAATTCTTTTGAATTTAACATAAGAGATCCTTAGTCTTAAGCAATGGTTGCTTATAGATAAAGGGAGCGCAGTAGAAGCATGGGTTGGACCCAAGCAAGAAGTATAATCAAATAGTTGATTGTACTTCTGTGACTTCCATATGACATCCAAAGAGTTGGATGAATGCCAATACTGCAATATGTTGATGTGTTGATAGTATGACTATCAAATCTATCTAGAATCCTTAGAGAAGGAATCAGATAGCACATCAGATTAATCTACATATAATCGTTGATATTGACTTACTTATTTGATAAGGTAAAGTCTAATAATTGTATCTCAATCTTCTAATGACACTTGCAATTGGTTGCATATGTATTAGAATATTAGAAATTTGATCTTAAGGTTTATTGGTCAGTGATGCAAGTGTTGCAACAATTTCCATTGGATAGATAAACTTCATATTTTCAGTGGGATCCCTTAGTCTTAGAGAATGTCTCTGTGACCTAGATATTAGAATACACTAATTGTTTATTTCTAATTGTTGGATATAAACATAAGTTCTGTGATAAATCTATCATAAAGAGTTATGATGGAGGTATTTCAGATAGTAATCTAAAATCTAGTGGACTCTACAAAATTAGAAAATTAATGAATGGTTCATTAAGATTTCTAATACTGAAAATTAAACCTTTAAAGATCAATAGGAGGATAAAGATCATTTGACAATGATCCGGCATTAAGTTTTGGACACATGTCTATTGATGAGATCAATGGACTAGTAAGACATGAAACTTTAGATTGTCTAAAGATTCAAATCTCACATACTTGTGAATATTGTATTCAAAGTAAAATGTCCAATACACCCTTCCTTGGGAAAGGTGTAAGATTAAGGTATTCAAGATCTCATACATATTAATGTATATGAATCATCTATATCAGAATAAACATTATGGATATGTGATATCTATTAGTGATTATTTGATATGAGATTTCTTTTCTTCACTTAGAAAACTTTGAAATGTTCAAAGATTTCACAATTTTGGTTTAGAACCAAAGTTTGAAGGAAGATAAAATGAATTTGATCTAACCAAGGTAGCATGTACCTATTAGATGAATTCAAGAAATACCTTATGGAGATATGAATATCATTTCTATCTCAATCCTCCTAATAAACCTTAACTCAATGGAGTTGTAGGAAGATACAATTGATCATGTGTGACATGATTTAATCAATGATTAATCCTATCATAATTATCACATAGTTTCCAAGGTATATATGTAGTAGAGACTACATTATATATATATATCCTTAATAAAGGTTCCATGTGATTAAGCGGGAATCTAGCACCAGAGAGTGCTACTTCATTAGGAAATTAAAGGATGGTATTGGATACCTACTTTATGACCTTGAGATTCTTAAAGGATCTCATCTCTGAGAATGTGATTCTTGGAGGATGACTCTCTTGAGAATCAAGATGAAAATGAAGTAAAGGAACTCATTTAATCTTGAGAAGATAATGAGGCTCCTGAAATCAGAAACTAAAGTAGATAATTAAAGATGAAACATTAATACCTCTTCAAATAAGTTTGAGGATGGATTCCATGTGTCTGTTTAATCTGACAATGATCGGACTTCATGTGATGAAGCTCCTGAGGATCATGACATGGAAAGATGGATATTAGCAATAAAAGTCTAATGTAGACTTCATATACAAGTGTTGGATATGGACCCTCGAGGATCCACCTATATGGATAAGACCCATTAAGGTGTAAATAGATCTTCTAGAGAAAGAGGGAACCTGATGAGAAGGTAGAGACCTTCGAAGCAAGGTTCGTAGCCATGAGCTACACACCGAAGAGAAGACATCGCTTGCGATGAGACTTGCTCTCCAGTGACCTTGCTTTAACCCATCAGAATATTGCTAACTATAGCTAAACAACTTGACTATGACATCTTCATGATGTGAGTTAAGATTGCATTCCTCTATGAATACCTCTCTGAGGATATTCATATGAACTTGACCCAAGGCTTCGTGGTTAAGGAAAGCAAGGTGTGCAAGCTAAAGAACTCCATCTCTGGACTCAAATAAGCTTCTTGTAGTTGGAACATAAGATTTGATGAAATTATAAATGTTATGATTTCAGATAAAATCTTGATGAATCATGTGAAGCTTAGTGGGAGTGCCGTTGTGTTCATCGTGCTAAATATAGATAATATCTTAATCATTTGGAATGATCTAAGGATGATACTAGTAAGTATTTTATAATTTGGTTGTTCCATACCTTGAGATATGATCTCAAGGATACCTCTTAGATCTTAGTTCTGAAATTGTTCAGAAGCAAAGAGAAAGAGGATATTGGGACTGTCACATTTTGTAGTACACCTTGGATATATTCTATTCTTAGAATTACCAAGAAAGGCTTCCATCCCTTAAAGATATGGTACTGACCTATTTAAAGGGATAGCACCTCAACGAGTTGAGGAAGTGAATGCTAGAACTGCTTGCACTTGTGCATCAGTTATGAGAAGCTGAGTGTATGCTAAATGTGTACAAGAGCCAGATGTCTGCCATGCAGTGGGAGTAGTAAAATGTTACTAATCCTACTATGGAGATAAAACACTTGATTGCAGTAATAACAAAATCTTCATAGATGATAAGATTTTTGAGATAGTGATCTTAAAGTCTTATCTTCAAATACTTAAGACTATATAGATAGTGATCTAAAAGGTCTTAACTTTGGATACCTTTAGAGATAGTGATCTCCAGAGATAAAGGTATTTTGATAAGGATTATGGAAATACTGGTTATAACAAATTGTTAAGCTATAGTGTCAATGACCCTATAATAGCTTTAACAAAATTGAGTATTGGTTGCATGAGATGCAACATTCGCATTAAATGTGAGCACTGTTACTGGGGATATGCAAGTACCGTAAAAGGACTTGGTGTAGTCTCGCGGGAACAGAGTGACTGATCAACTTACCTAGCTATTTTCTAAATAGCCTATGATTGTCACATGAGTGTGTGTTTAAATGATTAGCCCATTAATGGCTCTTTGGGCTAGTGGGAGATAGTTGGACATGCGAGCCCACGGCGAGCCATTATGCAATAAATGTTATTGCAATTCACTCCTTGATCTGAAATAAAGAGTATATAATTTGCATAATAGGTCCCTTAGTACAATTAGGGTTGTGTACCATGGCCATATTGATGATCATACAGCTGTTGATTCAATTATTGAATCATAGAGGCTGGTGCTTGGATGAATATCTAAAGAGTTAGATTGAGGACTCATCAAGCACCATCAAATGATTATTAAGAGATGATCTCTAGCCTGAGAAGGAGATGGCAATCCTTTCTCTGAAGGCTGATATCTGACCGACCTCTTGATGCAGGTCCTCTGCATAGGAATAGAGATTCGGAGGTGTCAGATTAGTTAGGTCAAAGAGTTGACTTAACGAGATCGAGATAACCAAAGTCCTATATCGTATGCTGTCACGATACAGGCATGCATCCTCTGACCGGAGACAAATGTGTTACTATATGTTTGAGTATGTACATTTGGCAGACCAATAGGTTGATGACCTAATCAAGGTCTATACACCGGCGCGCTGGTGTGCATATAAGGGCATATGAGTAATACGATCTCTCAAAGGGATCATACAGGTTCAGTTACTGAACTGGAAGACATGAGCTCACTCATGAGATATTGGGAAGAATCAAATTCCATGCGCATGGTCGTCTCGCTTTGGAAGCTTGACTGAATTTGTAGGTTTGATATATACTTTTGGAAAGTATATGATCAAGACCTAGGTATGATATTGATGAATCCATGATTCATTAAATTTTCTGTCGCATTTTGTCTTAAAACCCTTAACAAGTACATGTAAATACTCACTAATTCTCATATTTTAACAAAATCCCATTCATGTGTAAATATTCACTTTTAACCACTAAATTCATGTAAATAAATAAAGAACCAGAAAAAGAAAAATAAAGACATATGGAATATATGTATATATATGTAATATGACTTAAACTATAAATATAACTGTAAGATATATTTATAGCCTAACCCCCGAGACCAAGTCAGCATGGATTGGTCGACAAACCAATAAGTAGGGGGAGATAAGGAAAGAAAACCAATAAAAATAATCTATCTCATGTATATACACCTTCCACTATTTATTAAATAAATACAAAACTTTAAAGAATTTTAATTATTTCATCTTAACTTATTCTTCACCAAATCTTTCTCCTAATTATTCATAAAAATGTAAATAAAAATATAAAAATAAGTTAAAAATATTACTTTGTAAATATGCCAAGAAATCCAGCTTACAAATTGTCAAAATCTCAACTTCCGAACATCATAACTTCCTCATACGAACTCCAATTTCACTCTACTCACCTTTAAAGTTCATAAAATAATATTATCTAATTAATAAAGGTGGTTTCACTGAATTCGGAGTCCGTTTGCAAAAAGTCGGTTTTGGGACCAAAAGACAAAGGGGTTTCTGGGCTATTTATTTTATGTAACACACCTTATTTATTATTTTCTTAATTTTATAATTTTTAAATTATTTCATGATCCTCTAGTTTCACCATAAATTATTTCATAATTTTTGGAAACTATTTATTATTTTTATAAAATCAAATACCCTAAAAAAATAGGTATATTTGACCTATAGAGACACTTCCTCTATTTATTAAAATATATAAATTAATTCATAAAAATCTATAAAAATTTGTATAAGTCTTATTTAATGACCTAATAATTAAGAAAATATAAAATTAATTTTTACTTAATTATTTATTAAATTAAAAAATTCAAAACCTATTTATTAATACATATTTATTAATAAAATATTTATATTTTAAATAATACTTATTATTTATTAAAAGTAATTATACCATAATTTAGAGAATATATTTATTTAACTTTCTTGTATTTATACCTATTTAAAATAACGTAATTTACTAATTTATATTTAATTTATAAAGAATTAAAGGTCTGGACGAACCAGGTGCTGACACGTGTCAGCACCTGGAGCTTCTTCTCCAAGAAGCTGTTCAACCCGACTTCTGTCCAACCACCCACCTTTCCCTATTTTTCCCGCCCACATCTCGAACCTTCCGACTCATCTCGATCCTCCATACTTTCCTCCTAACAACCACCAAGCTCGCCCACCGTCGATCTTGGCTTGGAGCCCACGCATCTTCCCTATAAAAGGCCTCCAAGGACGCCATTAATCAACAACTTCTTCCAACTACCTGAAGCTCAAGCTCCAGTGCACCGACTACCCAACTTCCTCACCCGAATCCAACCCATTCGAGCGGTGACAGCGCCACAGGAAAGGCTCGCGAGGGAGAAGGTACATCGGAGAAGAGTTCCAAGGCGGAGCTTCGCCTTGCATCGCCGCCAAGCGCCGCGTACAGCTCCGGTGAGGTCGACCGTCGAGCATCCATTTCCAGGTCATACACTTGGATTTCCATAGACCACTTCCTCCATTTCATGAATTTCCTTCTCGATAGTTGTGCCACGATTAGCGTGGCTAATCATTGTTTTAGGTAGACTAATAACCCATCTTTAACGCTACATCAAAATCCCCTTCAAATCGATTCAAATCCGTTTCAAATCATTCATCGAATCTTCATCTTCTTCGCATTTGGATATTTGGCTGGAAGTTTATGCATTTTCTTCACACTTCGAGGCTTAATCTATTAATCTTGTTGGCTGATTCGATTCGAATCGAGCATAGCACTTGATCGCTTGCAGGTCCAGGTTCATCGCGTGCCATTCTTTAGGATCTGGAAGATCCTCAACGTCATCAAGATCAAGTTTGAAGATCGAGCTCCAGATCAGCTACCCAGACAACCGTGCTGCGAGCTCATCTTCTTCGAGCTTCAGCCGCCGCTCGGAGCGCCGCCTCAGCCAACCCTACAGCGGGCGAGCTCGAGGGGTGGAGGAGCCACCCCTCTGGCCCCGCCGGAGAGCCAAAGACGTCGGGGATCGGCCGCGATAATTTGGAGAAGAGAGCCCGTCCGCCAGAGCTCCAACTGCTCAAGAACCGACAACGCACAGGCTGTCGACACGAGTCCGCGTGAAGACCGTCAGATCACGCGCGGACGTTCTAATCGGGACCGTCAACTACGAAACGGTGGAGAATTTGCTACATAAGCCCAGCTGAGTTTCCAAAATTACATTCCGCCTCCAGAGTTTTGTGTAATTACATTTAGGTCCCTCCCAGGGACTTAAGTGTAAGAATTTGTTAGTTTTCTTACAGAACAGTCCCTTAGGACCTTTTTGAGAACATTTTAATTAGAATTTTCTTACGCTTATGCCCTTGGGCTGTAGGGGCTATATCTTGTTCGTTTGACCTCGGATTTCGACGATTCTTGGAGGGTAGTTACACAACTACCCCAGCTACATAGTATAAAGTTTTCGCGGCTTTTCGACGAGTTTCCGACGTGCTTTGATTTTCTCGAAAACCGTCTCGTTTTGTTTTGATTTCTTGTGTAGTTCGAGTACGCGGCTCGAACCTCGATCACCTATACTATATAGTACCACCTATACTCTATTCACCTATTATATAATAAATAAATCTTTTGAAAAATATCCCTTTGTGAAAATTAAATAAAAATTTGAAAAGAATAAAATCAAATAAAAATTACAAAAATAAAAACCACTAAAAAAGCATTCTGACTTAGAGAAGAATTAAAATAAGATTACGAAGAAGAAAAATTAGGGAATATATTCTGCCTCCTTGAGTTCGACCCAGGAACACTTGCCTGGTTAAATATTAGTGAACGGTTTTCCGACAGGAAACCGTAAATTTTGTTTGATAAGTTTTCTTCTTGTTTCGCGGTTTTTCTGCTACAACCGACAGTCTAAAGAAGTGAAAGCCGCGAAACAAGCTTATCAAAATGGCGCCGTTGCCGGGGAGGCGTTAGATTCCTTTGATTTTTCGTTTTTCGTGATTTTATTATTTTTCTTCTCTTTGTTTTTCGTACGGTTTTTTGTACGGCTTTTTCGTGTTTTGTTTTCTGAGTTTTCCTTTCTTGTTTTCTTTACGGCTTTCTCGGCTTTCTCGATATTATTTTGTGCTAATCATCTTTGCAGGGCCTGCAGGATCAACCGGTTTCCTCGTAAGCCGAGTCAGTTGAAAGGGCAGAGGTCGGCTCCTTCTTCACGAGTCGACTGCAGAGGAGCAGAGATTTAGTATCCTCTTATCTGAGAGAGAAAGGGAGAGAGTTGTACTTAGCTTAATAAAAATTTTATTTTTTTAGGGGCTTGATTCATCGGATACTGTGTATCTGGTGAATCAAGGCACCCACCGCGGCTTTTATCGCTTATCGGTTTTCCGCGGTTTTCTAGATGCTTGCTTAGGTTTTTCGCTCTATCTGCTTGTGCCTCGTAGCTAGTTTTAGGACTTGCAACCTAGGTGCTTGCTCTAGGGTTTTAACAAAAAGACAAAAATAGACGTTGTTTGAAAATCCATAAAAATTGCAAAATTAAAAATTGGGACTGCTAAAAATATCTGATCAAAAACCGTAAAATCGATTCAATTGATTTGGGGAGAGTAACCCCCGCACATTTCTCAGAGTGCGCGAGTTGAGAGCCGACACTTAAGGATAGAGACAAAACCCCGTATTTCTTGCGGGATACTACTGGGTCCATACACCTGATCGCTGTTCCTCAGTGGGTAAGCTCGGGTAGCCGGAAACGGTCCGAGATTACTTAGCAGAGTGGGAGGTTTAGAGGACACTGCGCAAGGCTCCGTCCTCAAGTAACACGGGTAGCCGAAAACGGTCCGTACTTACTCCCATACTAGCTGAGTGCGAGTGGTCTCGCGTAAGGATTCGGGCCAGTGTCTTGAAGAAACTATCGGACTCCTATTGGCTTGCTCAGCCCGCGTAACCGCAACGATTGTTAAATCACAACCCTAAAACCGAAAAGATAAAAGACCGAACTCTTACGGTCTTCATCAGGGTTGAGTTGGTGAAAATGGGGTTTGCTTTGTGTTTGTTTGCAGGGCGTGAGTTTTCCGCGGCTTTCGCATTCCTTCTTCTCTTGAATCGTACACGTGCTCTCCCAATCTTCTCTTGACATCGAAGATGACGTCTCGACAGCTTTTCGGCTCAGACTCTGTGAGCTTTCAACCGTCCACCGTCGAGCGTATGTCTTCACAGGCTCGGGATGACCCTCTTCCCGAGCTGGTCCCATCCGATCTCGAGGTGAGTCAGACCTAGACTCCCTCGCCTCCTGGCCAGATCATTGAGGCAGACCTTCGCCTCAATACAGAATCCAAATCTCCTGAGTATTTCTCGATGAGTTCTTACGAGAGTTTCCATTTTACAGACGATCAGATGGCTCGTGGGAAAGCACCGGCAGCAGATGAGAGGCCAACAGCTGAGGATCATCCGGAGGGAAGAGCAGATCCGAACGGAGATGTCACGACAGGTATTCTCGACACACTTCAGCAGATGAATCTACAGATTCGAGAACAATTTAGAGTTCAGACCGAGCTGCAGGCTGAATTAGCCGCACTCAGAGCAGGGGCCGGGAACCAGTTACCGCCTGCGGTTCCCGCTACTTTACGGGACGAGTATGACCCGGGCGCTCGAACGCTCCATCACTGGATTCGGCTACCGCCGAATCAAGGGCCATACGAACTCCGACCGTCCTTCATCTCTTTGCTTCCCAAGTACTATGGGAATGCCGCAGAGGAGCCGTTCACGTTTTTACAGCAGTTTGAGATGATCTGCGGAACGGCCTGCTATCCAGGAGTGACACAGGAAGCCGTGCGCCTAAAGGCTTTTCCTTTTGCCTTAGCCGATAAAGCCCTTTATTGGCTAAGCCATCTAGGGAGAGAAATCTCCACTTGGGACGACCTGAAGTCCACCTTCCTGCGCAAGTATTTCCCTCTAGGAAGGACGAACATGATGAGGAGTCAGATCTCCAACTTCACGCAATTATCGAACGAATCATTCCATGAGGCATGGGATCGATTCAAGGACCTGACGGAGAGATGCCCGCATCATGAGATACCAATGAAGGTGCTAGTACAGAATTTTTTCGGAGGACTCCAGCCGGAAATTCAGGGACTAGTTAGTGCCGCATGTGGCGGCAGTTACTTGAACAAAGATGCCGAGTCAGTTTGGACCATCTTCGAAGGGATGGCTGAGAACTCAAGAGTTGTAGACTCTACTCGGGCATATCAGAAAGCCCCGCAGCCACCACATCGCCGAGAGCATCACAAGGTGGCGAATATAGCAGACTCTGAATCCAACACCAACATGAGCTTCATTGGTGAGAAATTAACGTTGGTGGACGTGATTCACAAGCAGGTCCAAGACCTACAGCCGCTGCGAGAGTTGGAGAAACTCTCATCTCTACCTCAGCAGCTGAGTGATCTTTCGAAGAAGGTCTCTGATCTTCAACTTCAGTACCAGCAGAGTCAGACTTCTTCACAGCCAGCACGGAGGATCGCACCCGCTCCACCCACCCGTCAGATACAATATGTTCAGAGCGAGCCCGAGATTCCGCAGATTGATTGGCATGAGGATCAGTCTCATGCCAATGCCGGCCAGGTCATCAGCACTGCAGAGATGGAGGTGGAGCCGCAAGCCACTTTCGAGATAAATGGGATTTGGTATACTCCAGTTCAGCAGCCGAGTATACCGAGTCATCAGCAGCAGCAGCCGTACGGTCATCCGCACCATGGACGTCCGCAATTCCAGCACCGCCAGAATTTCACGCCACCGCAGTCTCATCCAAACGTCTACAATCAGAGACCGCAGCCTACTTATCAGCACCCTGCTCAGTTTTCACCGAACTATTCTTTTCAGCAGCCGCAGCAATCTTCCTATACACCACAGCGCTACTCCCAGCCGTCCACCTCTCAGCACTTCACGCCAAAGCAGGAGAGAGGAGCAAGCCAGGGCCCCCATACCGAATCAGAGATGTCTTCACAGGCCCAGACGCTCAATCAGATCATGGATATGCTCAGCATGCTCCAGATCGCGCACAAGACAGAGATGGAGCAGGTTAACCGTCGTCTGGACGAGTTAACCGTGCCGAAGACCACTCTCCCAGCCCAGCCTCAGATGAATCCGAACAATAAGAGGAGGCATCCAGATCAGGTAGATACTACAGGTAAGATCTCGTTTCCTGAATTTTTGTCTAACTTCATTCGTCTCAGGAGCGGTAGATCACCGCAAACACCTACTGGAGAGGAGAGGGAACCAGAGGAGCACGAGCATGACCCAAATGCCGAGGAGGAGAAACCGCAAGAGGATGAGGACGTAGAATCAAGAGACGGGAGCAATGCCAACAGTTCAGATATGGATATTGGCGACTCAGATGACGATATCACGCCAGATCAGGCAGAATCCCTAGAGAAAAACATTTCTTCCCCTGTTTTAGAGAGTTTTGTAAATAATTCTGAGACTCTCGATGTACAAGCTGATTCCAATGATTTGAATAAAAGTTCTGATGTTCTGAATCCTGACTTTATTCCTTTTCCCGATGCTTTGTTTGGAAAAGGAAAGAAAAAGACCAAAAATAATCTTGAATCTCCACAGATTGAAAAGTTGCTCAAAGATCACATTTTTCTGAAGATTCCACTGCACGATGCCTTGGACCGTTTTCCTACACTCAAGAATCAGTTGAGGAACAGATGTATTACTCGTAGGAAAAAGAGATCACGAGTTGAGAAGCATATATTGACCAAGGCAACTTCATGTGCAATTCGGAACAAGGTACCGAAGAAGAAGAGAGATTTGGGAGCTCACTATGTCAACTGTCAGATTGAAGACACTACATTCCATCGAACTCTCTTAGATAATGGTTCCTCGATCAATTTACTTCCATCCTCTTTGTTTGATAAGCTCAAGCTAGGTCCTCTCTATAAATCACGAGCGATACTTCAGTTTGCAGATCGATCTATAAAGAGACCCAGAGGTGTGTTAAGGAACATTATCGTGACTGTTCAGGGCTCACAGTTTCCCGTGGACTTTACAGTCCTAGATATGACATGCCCTACACAGTTACACCTTGCTCCAATCATTCTCGGGAGACCCTTTTTGCAGACAGCAAAAGCACTCTTCGATTATGATGCTGGGAGAGTATCATTCCGAACAGACAACGGAGAAATACACATTGAGATGGAGAGAGAATGTAGCAGTCCGAGATCAGTATTGTCATTCACTTCAGAGGACACTAGTCTTGCGGAAGATTGTCAGAACATAGATGAGACACAGTCTCTTGATCTTGAGAGTATTTATTTTGATACCCAAGATATCCTACAAGAGGATAGGGTAGATCACTTGGTACCTAGTTCTTCAGATGATTGTTCACATACAGAAACAGATTTCATATCAGATTCAGATGAGCAGTCACCTGCGATAGATATCTCTGTGTCGCAGATTGAAAGAACACATATTACAGCACAAGAGTCCATCGAATACATTGCACAGATCATACAGTCTATTCAGCGTAGAGAGTCGGATGGTGTAATATTGACACATATAGACACCTTCTGTAGTCCGACTCCAGAGACGCATATTTCAGAAAAGAGAGCTATGCCGTGTACAGAGTTCACTTACAGAGAAGTCTCTATTTTTGCAGCCAAAGATCAGTATACACACGAGAAGCAGAAAATTCAGTATGATCCTGGTTGAGTAATCAGATAACCATTCGTGGTTAACGGGCAGATGCTGAAGCATTACGTAGAGACTACTGATCATCTGGCCCGTACTGAAGTGATCTATTTTGTACAGGAATCATAATCATTCTTTTACTTCTTCCTGTACAATTCCTTTTGAGCTATTCGGGAGATTCACAACACTTGTATATCCTTCATAGACCACAATCATCCCCATTTTTTTGTTCGTCTTCTATGCTTAGGATACCAGATCCTAAGTATAGGGGGGACCGATTGTCCGCTGATTCACGTTTTATTTTTGTACTAATTCTTTTGTATAGCCAGTCTTTTTCACGGATCACTGATCCCCAATTTTTGGCTACATTCTTTTTATACTTAGGATGCCTTATCCTAAGTATAGGGGGGACCGAGTGATTTCGATGATTTCGTATTCCTTCCTTTTGATTTCTTCGTTATTTATCCTTTTCATTCAGTCATCCCGTTTTTGCTCTCTCATAATACTTACGATGACCAGATCGTAAGTATAGGGGGGGTTGACTGACTTGACATCGATATCCCTTTTTCACCCACTTTTACTTAGCACGAGTTATGCCCTCCTTTTTCTCTTTTGACGCTATGAGGACATAGCTCAAGCTAAGTATAGGGGGGTGCGTATATATTGTATATATACTTTCGGTCATAACTCGTACTTTTATGTATTTTCTATATCTATAAAATCCATAAAAAGTGGGTACGGGTTAATTTAAAATACACTCTCTTATTTATAAAATTTTGGTAAATAAGTAAAATATGCTTAAAACTTGTAATTAAAAATTTGTAATTAAAATTTGTATTTAAAATCTTATTTATTAAAATTTGTATAAAACCCATTCAACCCTTGTAAAAAACTCTGTAGATAAAATTTGTAAAATACATTAGACATTTAACTTAAACAAAATTTATCTTGTAAAATTTGTAAAGAAAACCCTGTTTATAAAAATCATAAAATCCATAAAAAAATACAAAGTCCTAAAATTTGTAAAAATTACAAAATTCTTAAAATTCATAAAAATGAGTAAAATCCAGAAAATAGACTTCACAAAAACATGGTTGCATTTGCATTCGCATTTTTCAGAATAAGTTTGATTTCCGAAACTAAGGACTGAGTCTAGTCTGAAGGATGGAGCCTGATTACAGCCTTTAACTCTCATTGTAAGGAGCCTGATTAGGAACTGGAATTTAGACTCTTCAGGTCTGGTGACTTAAATCTTTGGGTTCCGTAAGACCATATTCGGGAAATCAAGTCATCTGAGCTTAAGTAGACCACTTGGAGTCATCCGTACAACTCTTCACCAGTGAACCAATCTTGAACACATGCACTCTGCACTTAGCTCAACTCGCATGGAGTTTCGAAGGATAGTACATCTTGGTAGTGCATTTCTATCCTTATCTTTGCGGCATTGACGTCTAAAGACGGGAGAGATTGGGGTTGCGATAGTTGCTTCGGATGAGGGAAGGATCTGCTGACACAATTTTTCTAAGACCTCAAAAAATGGACGGATTAAAAAGATTCTATAACCGTCGAGGCACAAAAGATGAATGCAGTGCAAGCAAATTACAAAGTCAACACAAAGCAGAAGCCACCAAATAGACCAAACTGGTCAAAGCTTCCACCAAACATGCCTGCACATCTTAGTGGAGACTCAGCTACACCGGTTGGGCTTCACAAGGAGATGCGTCTACACTGGTCGCACTCCACTTCTTTTCTCATTCTTCTAACTTCTCCCTATATTCGATTGTGGACATAGCAGAACTGAACTCAGAAGGGAATACCTCCCTCCCCGAGGAAAGAGTAGCGGGATGAGGAAACCATAGGAGTGTATAGCCGGGATTGACGGTTTCTTCGGTTCTCTAAGCAGGAAGAGCTAAATCAATTCACACACTGTACAAGTTGACTTCAAGGATGATAGAGTTTGCGATATGAATAAGTGAGTCTGAACTAGTCGATGAAGTGATCTTGAGTAAGGATTATGGAACTTGAAGACTGTTGAGGATGAAATCCTAATTCTAGTTAAGGTTCCGACAAAATGCTTGTTTCAGGCCTGATCGAGTTCTGTCCTTGGCTTGTTCTCATGAATTGGTTTAGGAAAACAAATTCATTCTAACTTTCTTTCTTTTTCACTTACTTTTTCAAAATAAGTGTTTGCTAAGGGACTAGCAAAGTTTAAGTATAGGGGGTTGATGAATCCATGATTCATTAACTTTTCTGTCGCATTTTGTCTTAAAACCCTTAACAAATACATGTAAATACTCACTAATTCTCATATTTTAACAAAACCCCATTCATGTGTAAATATTCACTTTTAACCACTAAATTCATGTAAATAAATAAAGAACCAGAAAAAGAAAAATAAAGACATATGGAATATATGTATATATATGTAATATGACTTAAACTATAAATATAACTGTAAGATATATTTATAGCCTAACCCCCGAGACCAAGTCAGCATGGATTGGTCGACAAACCAATAAGTAGGGGGAGATAAGGAAAGAAAACCAATAAAAATAATCTATCTCATGTATATACACCTTCCGCTATTTATTAAATAAATACAAAACTTTAAAGAATTTTAATTATTTCATCTTAACTTATTCTTCACCAAATCTTTCTCCTAATTATTCATAAAAATGTAAATAAAAATATAAAAATAAGTTAAAAATATTACTCTGTAAATATGCCAAGAAATCCAGCTTACAAATTGTCAAAATCTCAACTTCCGAACATCATAACTTCCTCATACGAACTCCAATTTCACTCTACTCACCTTTAAAGTTCATAAAATAATATTATCTAATTAATAAAGGTGGTTTCACTGAATTCGGAGTCCGTTTGCAAAAAGTCGGTTTTGGGACCAAAAGACAAAGGGGTTTCTGGGCTATTTATTTTATGTAACACACCTTATTTATTATTTTCTTAATTTTATAATTTTTAAATTATTTCATGATCCTCTAGTTTCACCATAAATTATTTCATAATTTTTGGAAACTATTTATTATTTTTATAAAATCAAATACCCTAAAAAATAGGTATATTTGACCTATAGAGACACTTCCTCTATTTATTAAAATATATAAAGTAATTCATAAAAATCTATAAAAATTTGTATAACTCTTATTTAATGACCTATTAATTAAGAAAATATAAAATTAATTTTTACTTAATTATTTATTAAATTAAAAAATTCAAAACCTATTTATTAATACATATTTATTAATAAAATATTTATATTTTAAATAATACTTATTATTTATTAAAAGTAATTATACCATAATTTAGAGAATAAATTTATTTAACTTTCTTGTATTTATACCTATTTAAAATAACGTAATTTACTAATTTATATTTAATTTATAAAGAATTAAAGGTCTGGACGAACCAGGTGCTGACACGTGTCAGCACCTGGAGCTTCTTCTCCAAGAAGTTGTTCAACCCGACTTCTGTCCAACCACCCACCTTTCCCTATTTTTCCCGCTCACATCTCAAACCTTCCGACCCATCTCGATCCTCCATACTTTCCTCCTAACAACCACCAAGCTCGCCCACCGTCGATCTTGGCTTGGAGCCCACGCATCTTCCCTATAAAAGGCCTCCAAGGACGCCATTAATCAACAACTTCTTCCAACTACCTGAAGCTCAAGCTCCAGTGCACCGACTACCCAACTTCCTCACCCGAATCCCCAACCCATTCGAGCGGTGACAGCGCCACGGGAAAGGCTCGCGAGGGAGAAGGTACATCGGAGAAGAGTTCCAAGGCGGAGCTTCGCCTTGCATCGCCGCCAAGCGCCGCGTACAGCTCCGGCGAGGTCGACCGTCGAGCATCCATTTCCAGGTCATACACTTGGATTTCCATAGACCACTTCCTCCATTTCATGAATTTCCTTCTCGATAGCTGTGCCACGATTAGCGTGGCTAATCATTGTTTTAGGTAGACTAATAACCCATCTTTAACGCTACATCAAAATCCCCTTCAAATCGATTCAAATCCGTTTCAAATCATTCATCGAATCTTCATCTTCTTCGCGTTTGGATATTTGGCTGGAAGTTTATGCATTTTCTTCACACTTCGAGGCTTAATCTATTAATCTTGTTGGCCGATTCGATTCGAATCGAGCATAGCACTTGATCGCTTGCAGGTCCAGGTTCATCGCGTGCCATTCTTTAGGATCTGGAAGATCCTCAACGTCATCAAGATCAAGTTTGAAGATCGGGCTCCAGATCAGCTACCCAGACAACCGTGCTGCGAGCTCATCTTCTTCGAGCTTCAGCCGCCGCTCGGAGCGCCGCCTCAGCCAACCCTACAGCGGGCGAGCTCGAGGGGTGGAGGAGCCACCCCTCTGGCCCCGCCGGAGAGCCAAAGACGTCGGGGATCGGCCGCGATAATTTGGAGAAGAGAGCCCGTCCGCCAGAGCTCCAACTCCTCAAGAACCGATAACGCACAGGCTGTCGACACGTGTCCGCGTGAAGACCGTCAGATCGCGCGCGGACGTTCTAATCGGGACCGTCAACTAGAAACGGTGGAGAATTTGCTACATAAGCCCAGCTGAGTTTCCAAAATTACATTCCGCCTCCAGAGTTTTGTGTAATTACATTTAGGTCCCTCCGCAGGGACCTAAGTGTAAGAATTTGTTAGTTTTCTTACAGAACAGTCCCTTAGGACCTTTTTGAGAACATTTTAATTAGAATTTTCTTACGCTTATGCCCCTGGGCTGTAGGGGCTATATCTTGTCCGTTTGACCTCGGATTTCGACGATTCTTGGAGGGTAGTTACACAACTACCCCAGCTACATAGTATAAAGTTTTCGCGGCTTTTCGACGAGTTTCCGACGTGCTTTGATTTTCTCGAAAACCGTCTCGTTTTGTTTTGATTTCTTGTGTAGTTCGAGTACGCGGCTCGAACCTCGATCACCTATACTATATAGTACCACCTATACTCTATTCACCTATTATATAATAAATAAATCTTTTGAAAAATATCCCTTTGTGAAAATTAAATAAAAATTTGAAAAGAATAAAATCAAATAAAAATTACAAAAATAAAAACCACTAAAAAAGCATTCTGACTTAGAGAAGAATTAAAATAAGATTACGAAGAAGAAAAATTAGGGAATATATTCGGCCTCCATGAGTTCGACCCAGGAACACTTGCCTGGTTAAATATTAGTGAACGGTTTTCCGACAGGAAACCGTAAATTTTGTTTGATAAGTTTTCTTCTTGTTTCGCGGTTTTTCTGCTACAACCGACAGTCTAAAGAAGTGAAAGCCGCGAAACAAGCTTATCAGATATATGCTTTTGGAAAGTATATGATCGATACCGACTCCCAATGATCGAATGAGAAACTTACTGATAAAACCCTGAAGTAGACAGTGTAAAGTTGATCTCATACTTCGGGTTTACTCTGAGTCTTCAAGTATGCAGGATGTACAGGTATTAGGAATACCTGAGGGTGATGTGATCATAAACGATTGTATAACCATGATGCTTCCATTCCTAGGGAGTGATGAAACGGGTCTGGATTTTAGTGACTCCTCTCAGTAGAGAAGTAATCTGATCTTAGTCCAAATGTTGGACATTGATCTGAATGTGATTCAGATGCAATGAGAAGATTAGATTTGTGGTCTTGATTTAATCAAGCATCTATGAGAGGCCCGCGATCTGGATTTGAGATATCATCTCAATATCCATGTCACTATACGTGGAACAATACAATCGCCCCGTCCTTATCTCCAAGTATTCACGGAGAAAGCGCATTATCCTTGAAGGAGTTCATGGATAATTCTATCGTTGATATATGTATCCGAGCATTGAGAAAATGGATAATTAAATGTGATTTAATTATCATGAATAATATGAATTTGATTCATATTATAAAGAGAGTTATCTTAGATATTAAATGTGATTTGATTATTAAAGATGTAAATAATATGAATGTGATTCATATTATTTGAGCACATGAGAATAAGTTATCCAATATAATTAAATGTGATTTAATTATTATGGATAAGAATAATGTGGATAGTAATATCCAATTATTCATAATATATTATAAATGTATTTATAATGTATTGGAGAGAGTTAAATATAATTTATATTAGTAGATTAATTATTAATGTGTATTGGATACACATTGTCTAATTAATTGAAAATGTAAATTACATTTTGTTTTGGGTTGTGAATGTGATTCACAATTTTCCAATGGCATGATTGCAATGTTCACAAAATAAATTGGATTTATTTTTGTGAAATAATATTCAACAAAAGTTGTTGAGAGATATTAGAGAGAATTATGAGATAATACAATCTTATATAATAGGAGAGGCATCCACCTTCCATATAGGAAGAGTGGACGGCCACAATTCCCACAAGGAATGTGGTGGCCGTCCACCCTTCTTATGGAAGGAGGCTTGCCTCCTTTCCTATTTCTCTAATTGAGATTGATTTAATATAAATCAAATTATATTCTACATATATTTGATTTTTATTAAATTAATTGTTGTTGGTTTTTATCAACATGAATCTTAGCCATTGAAAGAAACACAATCAATGAGAACCATTGGATTTGTGTTGACCCATGGATTGAGATCCATGGATCCCAAAACCCTATAAATAGAGAGGCATACCCATGCTCTCTCTCTCTACACAACATGTGCTAGTGTAGCACATCTCTCTCTCTTTCTCTCTAGAGGTCAGCCCTCTCTCTCTTCCTCTCATGGCCGTCCACCATGGATGCCATGGAGAGGTTCTCCATCGCCGCAGCATCATCGTTATGTTGCCCGTTCGTCTGCTCGTGGATCTCCGTCTCCTTCGGTGCGCCTCGCTCGTGAAGAAGACGTCGGATCTCATGTGTCGAGATCAGGAGATCCGCCGCTTGGATCATCAACATGGATTGCGAGAAGCACGCGGTTCATCCCCGCGCTCGCAAGCGTCTCCTCCGTCGAATCGGACTTGAGACAGGAGGTCTCTTCGTTTAGAGACTTGATCGCAACCACGCTTCAAGAGGTAATACTATTACTTGTTTGTGGTTTAGACGAGACGATCCGAGAAGTGTTCATGGATCATGTGGTCTCGTCGTAATAAAAATTTTTTAAATTCCGCTGCATCGAGCAACTAGTGCGACTAGTCGCTCCTCGTCGTATTCGATACGACGCTCACACTTCCGTGATGCGCTTGAGGATCTAACCACATCCTTCAGGCCTCTCAAGAAAACCAGGATGATTGTTTAGTTCATTGATGGATCAATAAAGAGGCCTAGGGGTATTCTTGAGAATGTCGTCATCCAGATTCAGGGCATGGGCTTCACTACAAACTTCGTTGTATTGCCCAGGGAGGCCTCCACCCTCGTGGAGCATCCTCCAATCATCCTAGATGACCCTTTCTCGCCTCTGCGAGAGCCGTCATTGTTTGTGGATCTAGAGAGATTCACATCCATTTTGATATCGGGAGTGCTGTGTTGTTCACTGCACCCACTGTTGACCAGAGACCTACATCCCATGAGAGTGTACTCGTGTTAGGGTACCCCGAGGCTTATGACCTATCTGCTGAGATCAGAGAGGTTTGCTTTATGACTGGTGATGAGACCCTAGAATTCCTTCGCATGGAGGAAGACTCGGAAAGCATAGACCTTGGAGTTCCCTCTTCTAGCGATCGGCGATGTGTTGATGCCATTCGCAGTATTTATCGCATAGATACCTTAGAGCAGAGGGCAGACTTAGTAGAGAATGCAGAGGTCAAATTTTATCTTACCGCTTTTGTCAAGGAATTCAGGCCTTTTGATGATGACTTAGCTAAGACCTCGCAGGATGAACTTAACCTTACTTCTTTCATTGATGAGTACGAGCCTTTCCATTTTGATATATGTGAGACTTCACACGACGGACCTAACCTGACTACTTCCAAGGATGAGTTCGTTCCTTTTCATTTTAACCTAGCTGAGACACCCAAGGTCGAACCAGACCACATCTACTGACCAGTTCATGCCTTTCTGCTTTGAGACCATTGAGGACCTTCACCACGTCGATCTTGATCGGTGTGTGTCTACTGAGGACCCTGATATCGACCTACAACATGTTAAATCCATTCCTCAATGACCTTTCAAGAAGGTCCGCTTTCTACCTTCTTAATCTTTGTATATCCATATCTTTGTACATTCGTTATTGTTTACTTCCTTCCATTTCTCGTTTTGCTCATCCACCCCATTCTGTATGATTGCCTAACTTAGGACGTACTTTTTCCTAAGTATAGGGGGTGGACGAGCCGAGTGTTCTTTCTTCATTCTGTTTCATCACTCTTGTTGTTGCTTATACTTACGGATCTTTTACCCTAAGTATAGGAGGAGTGATGTGTATATTCACCCACCTTATTTTCCTTTTTTATTCAGTTTCTTTTAATTGATCCCCTCCACCGTCTCCTCTCTTGTTTGTATTTCTGTCTATACTTCGGAATATCTTACCCTAAGTATAGGGGGAGACAAACCGAGTTGTGATTTGTTCATTCCCACCCTTGACCCTCCTTGCCTTGTGTATAGTCTGCTATACTTAGGATTAGTTCATCCTAAGTATAGGGGGACTGTCGATTTCACTTTCATTGATTCATTTCTTTATGCATTATTCTTTAAGACTCTTCAATACTCAGTACGGGTTATGTCTTCTCTTTTTCTCTCTGACCTATGAGGACATACCTCAAGCTAAGTATAGGGGGGTCGTATATACTACATATATACTTTAGCCATAACTCGTACTTTCATATTTTCAATAAAGTATAGCTAAAATACACTTATATAATTAATATACTTGCATAAAATCCACTAAAATTCTTTGTATATACTGACTAATAAACCAAGTTGAAAATATTTTACAAAATGTTTTGAAAAATGATTTAAAAATCTTTTTGAAAAAACTTTTTCAAATTGTTTGAAAAATGTTGTGCAAAATGTTTTCAACTTTTGTAAAAATATTTTGTTTGTAAAAATTTTCTTTTCT
Organism: Ottelia alismoides; assembly: GCA_037367405.1. Taxonomy (NCBI): domain Eukaryota; kingdom Viridiplantae; phylum Streptophyta; class Magnoliopsida; order Alismatales; family Hydrocharitaceae; genus Ottelia; species Ottelia alismoides. Next base: position 283,460 of record JAZKJV010003741.1, on the reverse strand, counting down.
TTTTGTGAATAAAATCTTTTTGAAAATCTAGTTGCAAATGGTTTTGAAAAATGGTTGCAAAATTACTTTGAAAAATCTGTTTATAATGTTTGAAAAATCTTTGCAAAATGATTTTCAATTTTTTTTGTAAATGTTTGTAAAAAATTATTTTGATTTTCAAAATATAAAAATTTGCAAAATAACAAATTCTATAAAAATTTGCAAAATTTTTTTCAAAAAAAAACAATAAAAAGTTTGAAATTGAAAATTGCATTGCCAAAATATTTTTCTATATTGTACATAGCATTTGCATTTTTTCGGATTGAGTTTGATAATTGAACTAGTCTAAATAAAATCTGAAGATTGGAGCTTGGTTGGACCTTAAATATACTTAATCACAGGAGCCTTATAGGAATTGGAATTTATATACTTCAGGTCTATTTGACTTAATTCTTTGAGATCATGAGACTTGGCTCAGTGTCATCTTGACTGCCTAAGTAGGGTATTTCGGAGCACACACACGGCTCTTGTTGATAATAACCTAGCTTGAAAACATGCAACTTTCACTTTTGTTCACCTCAGTTGCAGTGGTAGGGGCTTGGATTTGTCGGCATGAGACACAAGTCAATGGAAACATCAGAAGTCACATATTTGTGGCTATTGTACCCCAACACGATCCAATGATGATGAGGTCTAAAGACAGAAGTGGTGGGTTGTGATAATGCTTCAAAAGAGGGATAGTCTACTGGCTCAAGGAGAAAAAGTCCTTATGTAAATTATGTTGTATATAGTATTTCAAAAAAATGAAAAAAAATCAAAAACTCCAACAAAGTGGACATGCTTGATTGAAAATAAAATACGTGACAGAGTGTACATATTTGTATAGTCAATAAGCAAGCTTGAGCTTCAAAATCATACATGTGAGCCTACAGCCGGATGACTTGGCTACACTAGTCAATTATCCTATGATAGGTAGCTACACTGGCTACCGTCCATTCTTCTTTCCACCTCCTCTTCTTGAGTTGGTTGTCACTTGAACTTAGAAGGTAATAACTCGCTTCTCGAGGAAAGAGTTGTTGGATTGAGGAATTAGGGCCACCATGTTGGAGAAGACTGACTTTTACTGCTTCAGCCGAGCAGAGCAACCCATCACACACACTGTCGAAGATAGATTCATAGTCATAAGGGTTTCTGTGTAGTTGAAGTATTCTTACATGGCTATTGAGGACACTTGAGCAGGGTCTTGTGAATCTCGAAGGTTGTTGTGTTTCAAATTCGATTCCCAATAAGGTTCCGACCAAACCTAACTGCCCAAAGATCCGACTGAGCTCCAAACTTTGATGTTGTTAAGACAAGTTTGAAAATTAAAATCAATCCAAGTTCTTTCTTTTTCTTTTCTTTGTTATATTTTTCTGCACTTATTGCATAAGTGTTTACTAGGGACTAGCAAAGGCAACTATAGGGGGTGATGAATCTCCATTTCATCACCTTTATTCTATCATTTTGGCCTTGAAAACACTAACTAATGCATGTAAATAATATTAATTTGTAAAAATTATCATTTATTATTTATTCTATTAATTGTATATAAATTATAGTTTTTAATGTCAAAATTAAGGGCTAAAGAAAAGAAAAAGAATAAAATGCCAAAGTTCTTTTATGACCCTAAACCTGGGGCACGGTCAAGAATTGATTTGGTCGATAAGGAATAAAGTAGGGGGAGATAAGGGTCAAAATCCAATAAAAACCCTATTATTTTATTCTTTAATAAGTCCTATTTGGGACCTATTTTATCCTTTATTATTTACACCACAAATAAAGAAAATTTGTACATAAAAGTTGTATATAAAAATACATAGAAAAATACAAAATTTATTTCATACAAAAGTAATATGCAGTGTACATTTTACACAAAATAAAATCCCAAAATCCGAATTTCGCAGTCCCATATCTCCTCAATAAAAACTCAAAATGTATCAAAATCACTTTAATTGTATATAACTTTTAATAAGTTATTTAATGAAGGTAGTTTCATTTAATTTGGAGTTAAGGTGTGAAAGTTAGGTTTTGGACCCCTATTGTATTATATACTTGTATAAAATATTCATTTTTATTTATTCCTTGCTATTTATATAATTTTATATTTGTATAATTTTGTGAATGTTATTTATAATATAGAATAAAACCATAAATAAAACAATAAAATAAAATAGTATACAAAAATACGTAGATGAAATACATATGCTTGTACATGTATTTAATACCCCTATTTATTTAAGTGCACAAAATATATTATAAAAATATAATAAAAATATATTTATGATTATAAAAATAAGTTATACATATATAAAATTGGAAAATTATATAATAAAATCAAAAATATAAAATAGAAATAAAACATACAAAACATAGGTAAATATACCTATAAATAAAACCCTAAAAAATATCTTGTAATAAATAAACTCAAAAAAATAATAAGAACCATGTTAAAATACTATAGAAAATAATAAACATTTTTATTTTATAACTTTAATTATTAAGATAATTTATTATTTATTAATGTATTTATAAATAATTTAGGGTTGGTTTTTCCTAGTTGGTCCACATGGGCCAACCAGGTTGCTCTACTGGTTGACCTCGGTCAACTGGATGACCTAACCCTAGCCCTTGTCAGAACCTCATTTTGTGTCCCTCTTCTCGATTTTCTCTCCTCTGATATGTCACTCGAGGAGATTTAGAGTCTTCACAAGATCTCTTTATTGTACATCCATGATTCACGTCGGGCATATATCCTTAGACATGCCTTTTTCCTTCGCGTGATCTCGCCTCGAAGATCCTTCCATCCTCGCTTGTACAAAAGCTTCTCCACCATTTTATTCACACCTTAGTTCCCCTTAATGCCAAATTCTTCCCTCAGATTGTGCCCTAGGTCTAGAGTATCGTGACAGGAGGCTCGGCCAAGCGATCTTGCGGCGAGGACGGCAAAGTAGAGGTGGTTTCCCACCATCTATGGCGAGGTTCGCCATCGAGGTCTACCTTCCAGCTCCGACTGCTAGAGGTATTTCTTTCATTGCTTTTTAGTTAGGTGTAGCTCTTAGGTTTATTTTGAGCAATATATTTTGTGATTTTACTATTGCTTTAGCCTAGATTAGGACTTAAGCTCTCATCGAAGCTCTTAAAGATCCAGCCACTCCACGACACGACGACCACCCACCAATAATAGCCAGATCTCTACTTCCTTGTGTTGTCGTGCTTTCTGCTATGTTTACAGGTCCTGAAGGAGACATCTGAGCCTTGCATTTTGACAAATAAGCATCTCCAGGACCTCCGTTGACCCTTCGAGCTCCAAGAACCATCCAGTGGTCCCTGGACATATATAAGGTCCTTGGGCGACGCGGGAAGTTGCAGGAGAAAATCAAGGTTATCGGAGGAGTCTCAAGTGCATGGAGACTCGAGCCCTGGTTGATTCAAACTCGCTAGGCATGATTTCTTGTAGCTTTCATCCAGATCCATCCAGCACCATCGGATCGACCCTCGTTCTTCCCAAGAAGTAGCTGATGTTCGATCTCTTCGAAGCGTCGGATCCCTGTTGGAGATCTAATTAGAAGCGTCCAAGCGTGAAGCGGTGTCCGTCGTCCACTAATCGACATGTGTCTCAGTAAGCACCAGTTGATCGTCCGCATGCGCCCTTTAACTGGGTACTTTGCATACTTAACCCAGCGATTTTTATATTTTAATTTTTTATTTATAAACTTTCATCTGTCATTATTATATTTTTGTAATATTTGCAAAAGAACCCCTGCCTTTATTTTATTTATAACCAGGTCCAGTCCACATCACCTCACATGTCGTCCCACGTGAGGTGGTGATTCTGCAGAATAGTCCTTGCAGCTTTTGTATTTTGTTTTTAGTCCTGGAACTATAAACTTCAGTTATATATTTTGAGATATTTACATGTAAGCCCTCTTCTTTATTTTTAATTGCAAAAAAATACCCTTTCCAGGCCATTAATTTTCGCGTATGTTTTCCCTGTTTGTGTGCTCCAAAAAATCTCAAATCCTAGGGTTAACCTCTTGTTGCATTATACTTTCCCGCTATATTTTTAGATTTGCAACTTAGGACTTTTTATTATTTTATAAAAATAAAAAAGAGCACAAAAGCCTCTGTTTAGATTTAAAAATACTAAAAAATATAAAACATTTATAAAAATTCCAAAAAAATATTTATTTTATTTAATTATTTATTTTACAACATTAAAAATCAATCCATTATAAAAACCTAAAAAATCCAAAAATATTTACTTTTATCTCTGAATTTTATTTATATTACTATCTATTTATTAAAATTGATTTGAAGAATTTTGGATACTATTTGTTATTTTTAATCTTCATTTCCATTTTGTACATTTATTTTATCCCTGATTTGGGCTATTATTACTTTAAAAATCCATAAAAATTAGCAAAATTATCTAAAAAATTACAAAAATCGTAAAAAACCAAAATCATTTTATTTCCTATAACTTGACTATTTTTACTGTGTTTATAACTGTATTATTGTATATTGTATATATAGTTATATAAATTCCAATATTATATAATTAAAAGAAAAGGAAATTAAAAATCAGAAAATAAAAAAATAAAATAAAAAATTTATAAATTTAAAATAAAAAATTTATAAAAACAAAAATACAAAATATTTATAAATTAAAACCCACAAAAATAATAAATTAGACAAGGAGAACACACAAATTCTGTGCACTTAATTGCACAATCTATCCATTCGGCTCCCTCTGTTCGACCTCTACAGTACTTACACCTACACGCATACATTGTAGAGTTATAATAAAATTTATCTCCGCATTTATTTGCCTTTATTGCTTAATTCTTATTGTGGGTTAATTATCGTATGAATTGGGGATATGTGAGTGGTCATCATTACATTGACTTGATTTCTCGCCTTGTGAGATTTCTTGACCCTCGTGAAAACCCTCTTCAACACATACCTCCTCCTCCTACGGTTGCACCACCTCCAGTACCTGCACCACCACCTCCACCACCTTTGCCACCTCCACCGTCACCATCACGACCACCAGTACCTACACATGCTCCTCTGGCTGTCCATGGACCGCCACCCCATGCTTTGACCTACACTTGTGTTTACTCAGAGGTCTCGCTCTGTTCCCCCTACTCATAGGCCTTCCCCATCATCCAGTATGCCTCAACTATGTAATGAGCACATTGTTTCTCCTGATGGTACTTCTGAGTTGTCTATTGTAAAACTCAAATTTGAAATCGAATCCGACCCGATTAGGGTCCATATGATCCGATAAAACTATTAGTCGATATTAACTGATCTAAATCGATCCATAGATTGTAAATCAAATTCCTTTTGGGATTAATCAACCAAAACTCGATTGAATCATAATTCGTGTCATCGAAAAAATTGTGACGTGGTTGGAACCGTAAAAATAAACTGAGACCATCATAAAATTCACATCGTCAAATCGAAATCAATCGAATCAACCATTTGTCGATTGGAAGTCTTTTAACCCTTTTAATCGCAAAATGTAGTCACAAATAAAAAATGCAATTCACCATTTATGAATCCATCTTAGTTCAGAAAAAATAAAAAATATAAATACTATACCCACTTAATCGTCATTCCGAGATGGTCGAAATGGCCATTATTCATTTGAATCAGAGATTCAGAGTGAAAATGGGGATAACTTTGATAATTTTAAATAAGTTATATATATACACACAAATCTCAAATTACAGCACAACATCTGACATCCGGATCCGAATAACCCAAACCCGATCTGATTAGGGTTCAAATACCAATAAAAAGTACATTTAATATTCAATTAATATTGAATAAACTCAGATTGATCTGGTTATCACAAATAAAATTTCGTTTGGATGTAATCGACCAAAAGTCGATTGCATTGTAATGTGTGCCATCAGAATAAGTCGCGATGCAAAATCTGAACCATAAAGCAAATTGAGACCAACACAAAATATGATTCAATAAAATAAGACTAATAAAATCGACCATTCGTCGATTGGAGGTTGTTTCATCATTTAAATCACAAAAAAGTCGATTCAAAATCAAGATCGTATTTCACCAATTTCTTTATCCATCTTGGATCAGAAAAACGTGAAATTTATATCGTTTCATCATAATGCATAGACGGTCGAAACTAGCTATTGTACATCAGAATTCGAGACTTGAGGTGTAAATGCGGATGACTTTGGTAATTTACAAGAGTGGAAGATAAAGTTTAAAAAAAAATAAAAAAATCACAAATTTCCAGCACAACTGTAGCCAACAAGTGACTCTTATCCTCCCTTCCATTTGACACAAAATCCTCCACATGTCAACAACCTAGTCCACTTCTCTTAATTTATATAAACTCATGCTTCTCCTTACAAAACCTCCAAAATCCCAATTATAACCCCACCGAAGAGGGTCTCAATTCATCTTCAATATCTCTAGCTAAAGGAGAAATTCCAACCATTCTAAGCTGCTACCTTGTTGCAGCAGCAACTGCTGCTATTGCAGCAACACCTTTTGATGTTATCTTCTTCAACTGGAGCAATGTCCAACATGACCCTACTGTGTTGCTCTCCACTACAGTTGGAGCAACTGCCCCTTGTCTCATGGACTGTTGAAACCAGAAGTTTGATGTTGTTGCTACTGTAAGAGAAGCAGCCATCTACTGCTCCCCTCCTATTCCCCTTCAACAACTTCTCCTAACAGTCACTCCAGTCGATTGGAGCTCCAACAACCCCCCTTGCTGCTGTCTCCAGACAGTTAGAACTTTTGCTATCTATAGCCCCTTGATACCACTGCAATTGCAGCAATCATCTAGTGCATGCAGCTGGAGGAGCTGATGATCTAATACTCCAGGCAATCCTGGCAGCTCTGATCAAGCTACTGATGCTCCAAATTGGAGCCGCTGCCCCATTTCTCCTTCCAATCAGGAGGACCAAGGTACGATCTTCCCCCTCCTCTTGTTGCCTTCCATGTATGAGTAAAGCCAATTTCAAAACCTATTTAAATTGCTTCCATTGTGAAGTTATACATAGAATTGATCATGATTTCAAATCACTTAACATGCTCTAGTTTGCATGTTTAAAAGAAGATAAATTTGGTGATAATGGCATGTGTAAGATCTGAAATCAAACCACTTAGTATACATTAATCTCATGATGAAAAATGTGAAGAACTGGTAGGTGAATTGCATATATTTAGATCTGAAATCATATCATTATTATACACAAATTTTAGGTTAAAAATGGGAAAAATTTTGGGTGATTAGCGTGTGATTTAAGACTAGCTACATATTTCATGCTTAAATTGTGAAGGATTTTGGGTGATTTGCATAAGACTTAAGTCTAAAATGAGACCACGATAACTACAGTTTTCATGATTAAATTATGGAAGATTGGGGATGAATTAGCATAATATTGAGTCTTAATTCAGACCGCTTATCAACTAAAGATTTAGGCTTGAAGGAGGAAGAATTGGGGATGTTTGGTCTGCATTTAGCATTTAATTCAGACCATTGTTATAATTTGATTTCATGTCAAAAAAATCTGAAGGATTTGGGAGTGATTTACATATGATTAGAGTCAAATTTTATAACACTGATAGTTACAGATTTTATACATAAAATATGATGATTTGGGGATGAATTAACATGCAATTTGAGTTTAAACTTCAAACCAATAAATCATAGATTTCCATGTCCGAACTATGATCCAATTTTGGGATTTTTGTATAAAGATATTACTATCTAAAAGTTATTAAATTGTGAATCTTAGATCTGATCTTGGATTTTTTTTTGATCAAAAATTGAGGATGAATTGCAAGTATTATGGTCTAAAAATTAGACCAATGTTTAAGATCTGACTTCATAATAAAATGTGAGGATTTGATGGCAATTTTCTTCTGTGAATAGAGAGATTTGGGGGTGATCAACAAAATTTGACCCAAATCACTTACTTAGCCACTGAGTTAATGATTTAAAGACCTAAAAGAATTGAGAATTTTGTATAGTATTGAATTTAAATTCAAATCTAATGAGTAGCCTTAAATATCATTATTTAAAAATAAAAAAGTTAGGTATCCTGGCATGAAATCAACTCGAATTTCAGATCACCAACTGGTTCTAGAATCCAGATATAATAAACAAGCTTCTAGTCTCATGATTTGATAATTGAGAACATTGGGGTATTTTCATATAAGAGACTTATAAAATACAATCAATAATCATGCCACTATTTTAAGGGTTGAGTAAGAAAAGTTTGGAAATTTTTGCATTGAATTGAACCTAAATCTAGATCTAATGAGTAGCTAATAAGCTCGTGATTTTAGAAATGATAACATGTGACAACAAGGACTAATCATCTTCATGAATTAATCTTTTAGGTATACATCACTAACTATAGATCACTATTGACAGAATTATTGACAAAAGACCTAGATATGTACAGTCAACCACAAAAAGGAATGAGAAAGGATGAGGAATCAAGTCAGTGATGGTGATTCGGTAATGATTGATAGTTAAGAGTGCTAGTCATGGTGACCCTTACACCTGACCGTGTGAGGGTGTCGTGTCTCTCAGTTGGGCAGGAGATAGGAAGCCCAATTAGGGCAACGGTTGCTTAGTGTGTGGGTCTAGGATGTTAATCTTTTGCTCGATTTTTCACGAGCGCTTGCAGGTTTACGCCTCTCTAGGATACACATGTTCTATTTTAGACCAGTTCCGCTGACCTGTGTTCTTTAGGGTGCCTAGGTTGGAGGAACTTCGATTTTGGTTTTCTTTACGAGCCCGTTTGTCTGTACCGGTGGGGCCCATTTTTGGAGTCACTTGTTCTGGAATGTCTCTCCTTCGTCATAGGGGCGTAGTTTTGGAGTAGACCTAGCCCTTTCCTGGATCGTACTTCCACTGGGAGGGTGAGCCGGAAGGGTCTCTTCAGAGGCTTCCTCACCGCTTGAGTTTTGATTATTGTTCTTGAGAGCTTGATTACATTTGTGCTTGGTTACATTGAGTTGGTTACAGTTGAACTAGGTTATAGTTGAGCTAGTTATTGTTCTTCCATTAGGTCATGACAAAGAGAAAGTACTATATCATGAAAATCATCCTTATCAGACTAAGAGATACTACTGTAATTGTTAGATGGAGCTAATGGACGTGTTGGGAACTTAGTTAAGATGCATTACATTGCACCACATGCCTACAGGGGCCCCCCAATCCTAAGGCACTCTTCACGCCTTAGAGCAATAGTGTGAGATCTCATCCAGACCAAGATCATAGACTATCCATTGAGCTTGAGAATTTTAATAAGAAAAGAATCAGAACACGAGACACATCATCTACACTTAATAAAATCCATCTATTGGACTCATAAACATTGAAAAGAGATCTGGATCACCTCGATCAAAATAAGCATTTAATAAATAAAATAATTTGAAATATGATGGGAAAGAATGGAAATCTTATACAGTTATATACTGGAAACTACGGTTGTTAGATGAAGATAGTGGACGTGTTGAGAACTTAGTTAGGATGCATTACACTCCACCGCATTCTTCACGCCTTAGAGTCATAGTGTGAGGTCACACTCATACCAAGATCATAAACTATTCATTAAATCTGAGAAATTAGACGAAGACAAAGATCAAAACAGGGACCCATCATCTACATTACTAAGATCCGTCAGACATAAATTATAATTAATAGAAAAAGTGATAGCTTAAATATAGATCATATAATCAATATATATAAATATTAAATATGGACAACTGAGGTAGGATGAGTAAGTTAGGGGATTCACACACAGAACAACTTGAAAACCAATTTCCATGCAAGTAGCTCGTTAAAGTTAATTGTCAAACCCTATCTACTTGCTTTCTTTTGGAGCCACTGAATTACATGTTGTTTTTAATTGATTAGATTGTGCTCAACTTTTGTTGATATTTTTTTCTCCCTACAACATGGATAGCAGGTAAAGCACATGCATCGTAGTAGTCCATCAACTAGACCTTGAGCTTCCGTAGTTACTTTTGATGGTACACATGTTTTAGATTTTGTTTAGGATAATGTAAATGATTTTCTTTCTCTTCTGCTACATTTTTGAGATACATATACATAATGCAGTTTCTTTTATTACATGTAAAATTATATGGAAGTTAAAGCAATATGAATTGGTGACACATTATTGTTTTCGTGGTTGGATAGTTAAATTTGATAATGTCATTCGAAACGTGAAAAATTTTCCCTCATTTTTGGACATAATGCAAACTCTAGCAAACATGATACTATGAGTGCTATGTAAACGAGTATCCCAGATCTGCAGGCGTCACACAACACATGTCTTTCTCGTTTCTTTAAAACTTGACACCTCACCCCCTCTTTTCCCCTCCACTTGTAAACACCAAAATCCCTTTTCCTTCTGATTTATATCACCTCCTCCTTATTTTTCTCATCTCCCCCCCCCCTCAAATTCTTCCTCTCCACCCGAAGGAGCCTCGACCCCTCTTCTTCAAGTTGTTGCTACTACAATCACAAACGACATGTGCTACTCTCCTCAGGCATTCCTTTTGTCCAGCAGCTACAACAGGAGCTGCTGCTCCCAGAGTTGTTGTTGTGACTACTTCCAGTAGCTGAAGGTCGTGCTGGAGCTACTGCGAAGCAATTCTTTACTACTCCTGGAGTTGCTACATGCAAGAACTTCCTCTAATTTTTGAGGATCATCAAAGGTACAATCCATCCCTCTCTTGCTGCCATCTGTGCAATTTAGATTCTAAAATCAAACCACATAATTAGCTCACAATCTCTTAGTTTTAAAGATAAAAATTTGTCGAGTAGCTCATATTGCTTCGTTCTCGATTCCCTTTCCTGAATTGCCCCTGCGGATGTTTTGCATAAAACTGATTTTAAAATCAGGACAAATAATTAGCTCCCGATCTCTTAGTTTTAAAGATAAAGTTTTGATGTTTTGCATGCAATTGATTCTAATTAGACCAAATAATTAGCTCCTGATCTCTTAGTTTTAAAGATAATTTTGATGTTTTGCATGCAATTGATTCTAAAATCAGACCACATAATCAGCTTTTGATCTCTTAGTTTTCAACAACAACAACAAAGCCTTTTCCCACATTAAGTAGGGCCAGCTACATGAATTCTTTGCCTCCATTCAGATCTATCTTGGGTCATTCTCGGGCTTAGATCCAAATAACTATGGTCCCTTCGTATAGTCTCATTCCAACATTTCTTAAGCCTTCCTCGCCCTCTTTTAGCCAGCTCAACATTCCAAACTCGCATCTTCTCACCGGTGCATCAGTTGGCCTCTTTTGCAAATGGTCAAACCATCTTAAGCGATTTTCTTGTATCTTATCCTCGATTGGAGCTAGACCAACTTTCCTTCTGATGACATCATTCCGAATCTGATCTTTACACGTGTGTCCACACATCCACCTTAGCATTTTCATTTCTGCTACTACCATTCTCTGCACATGTCTATGGTTCACAGGCCAACATTCAGATCCATAGAGCAGCAGGTCTCACGACTGCTTTGTAAAACTTTCCTTTAATTTTCAAAGGAGTTTTCTTATCACAGAGAACAGTATATCACAGGGAACAGTAGAGGCTCCTCTCCACTTTAGCCAACCTGCATTTATTCTATTTGTAACATCTCCATCAATTCCCCCATCATGTTATAAAATAGATCCCAAGTGTCTAAAAGAATCGCTCTTCTGAATGTTATCATCACCAATCTTAACCATGATTCCTTCACCATTGCTTCCATCAAAAGTACACTCCATATATTCAGTCTTAGCCCTACTTATATGAAATCCTTTAGTCTCCAATGCTTGTCTCCAAACCTCAAGCTTCTCATTTAATCCATCTCTAATCTCATCAATCAATGCAATATCATCAACGAATAACATACACCAAGGTATCTCATCCTGAATGTGACTTGTCAACTCGTCCATAATCAAAGTAAAAAGGAATGGACTCAAAGTTGAACCTTGATGCAGATCAATGTTGATGTCAAGATAGTCAGTCTTCCCTGACTGTATCCTTATACAAGATGAAGCCTGATTATACGTATCTTTTATTAGGCTAATGTATAGGACATGTACTTGTCTCTTCTTCAAAACTCTCCACAATATCTTCTGTGGAACAGAATCATAAGCCTTATCTAAATCGATAAAAATCATATGGAGGTTCTTCCTTTGAGCTCTGTAAATCTCCATTGTTCTCCTCAACAAGTGGATGGTTTCTGTAGTTGAGTGACCTGACATGAATCCGAATTGGTTTTGTTCTACTTTGGAAACTTGCCTCAACCTTCTTTCGATCACACATTCCCAAATTTTCATAGTGTGACTCATCAGCTTGATATCTCTGTAATTTGAACAATTTTGAATGTCTCCTTTATAATAAAGAGACACCACGATGCTTCTCCTCCATTCTTCTTGCTCCGTTAAATAGCATTGAATAAATTTGTAAGCCAAGTCAAACCACGCTCACCTAAAACTCTCCAAACTTCTATAGGAATGTTATCAGGTCCTACATCTTTCCCATGTCTCATAACCTTCAAAGCCTCACCTAGTTCCTTCCTTTGTATTTGTCTATAGCTTGCACAATTCAAGTAACTTTCACTACTAGCTAGATTTCCCAAAGTGATCTCTCTATTTACTTCCCTGATGAAAAAGCTTATGGAAGTATTTCTTCCATCTAGTCTCTATATCCTTATGAGCAATAAACACGTGACCTTCCTCATCCTCAATGCATCTCACTTGATAAAGATTTTTTATCTTTCTTTCGCTTGCTTTAGCTAGTTTGAATATATCATTCGCATTCTCCTTAGAGTCAAGATGTTTGAAGAAAACTTCATAAGCTTTTAACTTAGCTTTGCTTACCGCCTTCTTTGCTTCCTTATTTGCTATTTTGTAGTTTGTGACAGTTTCATATGTTTTATACTTAGACATAGCTTTAAAGAAAGCTCTTTTAATTTTAAGCTTTTCTTGCACCCCTTTACTCCACCACCAAGCCTCCTTTTGGCATGGAGCTCCTCCCTTTACTCGCCTAGCATCTCTTTGGTTACCATTCGTATACAAGATGCTACCGCCTCCCACATCTGATTTGCACTTCCGTTACAATCCCAAGATAAGTCTTTTAAAACCTTCTCCCTGAAGCTTGATTGCTTTAATTTAATATTCCACCATCTAGTTCTAGTGATCTTGGAAACCCTCCTTTTATTTGCACATCCATGACTAATAAGTGATGTTGGGTGGCCAGACTCTCTCCTGGGATTACTTTACAGTCTTTGCAACACAATCGATCTCTTCTTCTCAACGCAAACTAATTTATCCGTGTTCTAGTCGAGACACTCTTATAAGTAATTAAATGCCCTGCTCGTTCTTGAAGAGAGTATTTGCGCTTAAAAGACCATAAGTCGTTACAAAATATAGAATGACTTTTCCCTCTTCATTTATATCCCCGAAACCATGTCCTCCATGAACACTAGCATACCCTGAAGCATCCTTTCCCACATGTCCATTAAGATCTCCACCTAGGCAAATCATCTCTCTTTGTGGTATTCCTTGCATAATTTTATCCAAATCCTCCCAAAAAGCGTATTTAATCCTATCATCTAAACCAATTTGCGGTGCATAAACTGCAATGATATTCAGAATTTCTTCTTTGAGCACCACTTTTAGCAAAATAATCTGATCCCCAGATCTTTGCACCTCAACCACATAATCCTTCAAATCCTTATGAACAACCACTCCAACACCATTTCTGCTCTTATATTTTTCCTGAATACCAAAGTTTAAAGCCAGTCTTCTCGATCTCCCTTGCTTTCTCTCCAACCCATTTTCTTGTAGTCATAATATCTGAATCGTTCTTCTTTCCATCGTATCAACTATGTTCATCGATTTAATAGTCAATGTGTCAATATTCCAACTACCTATTCACAACTTCCTTTGCAACCTCTTTTGGACTAACTTCTTTACCCGCATGTGTCCATCATGCGAGAACCCTTATAAATTTTGGATTGCATACGGGCAGCGATGCAGTGGAACTAGCTTACTTACCCGCATGTGTTCCTCATGCGAGAACCCTTACAAATTTTGAATTACATCCATGCGACGATGTAGCAGCCCTTATCAACTTCTCATTGCATTCTAGCGATGCAACGCGTCGCAAGTAGGGAACGTCCCAACAAAATCTAGATGTTTGCTTAAATTCATGTTTAAAAGATCCGAACGGGTTCGAGATAAAAATAGTACTAATAAAATATTAGTTTGTCTATATCAAGGAAGTTCACATACTCTTAAAAAGAAATAACTCAGAAATGACTGAATAAATCTATAATTTTCATGTGATCATTGTGACTAAAAATCCTCATCAAATGATCCTTTGGTGCAATCTAAATGTATTACTATCCATATTGATGACAAGAATCAGTGATGCTAGATAATACTACCGTTCATGGTGACCCTTACACCTGACTATGTGAGGGTGCGGTGACTCTCAATTGGGCTGGAGATAGGATGTCCAGATTGGGCATCGGTCGCCTAGTGCACATGTCTAAGATCCCGTTCTCTTCTACGGTTTTTCGCGAGCTCGTAGTTTTTATGCTTCTCTGGGATCCAGGTGTTTTCGTTTGACCAGTTCCGCTGACCATGTGTTCTGTTAGGGTGCTTAGGCTCAAGGACCCTTGGTTTTTCTTCGAGCTCGTTTAGCTCGTACCTACATTGGTGGAGTAGGAATGGAGTGACTCGGACCGGAGAGTCTCTCCCACCTGTCTCAGGGGCATAGTTGGAGTTTGCCTAGCCTTCTCATGGATCACACTTCCACTTGGAAGGGGAAACAGAAGAGTTTCTTAGGAGGTTTCTTCATCGCTTGAGTTTGGTTAATGTTACGCTAGCAGGTTTTGGCGAGGTTAATGATCAGATCATGGAAATCTTCATCAAACACTACATTCATTAAGATCTATCATCACATCAAAATTAACACAAATGAAAAAGGATGTACATTAGATATAGATCACCTCGATACTTATGATCATATAATAAATCAAGAAAATAATAAGTTGTTGATGTTTGAAATATGTTGAGTGGAAAAGTTAATTTTATACGGTTATATACTGAACAACTAGAAAACCAACTTTTCATGCAAGTAGCTTAACGAATTACAATACCACTGCCTATCCACTTGCTTTCTTTTGTAACCACTTAAATATCTGTTAGTTTTAATAAATTTGATTGTACTCGACCTTTGTTGACATCCTTTTTTCCAAACATGGATGGCAAGGAAGGTGTCTACGACATAATAGATACTTTCTATGGCTCTGAGCTTCTGAGGTTCAGTCGATGGCTTTTGATGGTACACATTATAGCCACCGTACAGATAACTGAAACTCTCTTGTGCTTAGCTTCTTTTCTATTGTATTTTGTGATACATGTATAGAATGACACTGTTTCTTGTTGATACATGTAATACTATTGGATATAAATGCAAAAGTTCTGAGGTGACACATGTTATGATGTGAATGGTTAACGGGAGTGTAAATGTCATTCAATAACGATTTTTTTACTCATTTTCATACTTAATACGATAAATCATGAATTCTATATGTGAATGTTGTGTGAATGGGTAACCCAGATCCTGGGGTTGTTACAGGAATGGTATCAGAACACTTGTACCACGCTACACAACATTCATAATATTTTTGATCGTATTAACTTCTCAGACAGGTTTCTAACTTGTCGCGAGTCTGAGAGGAAATGAATGACATTCAATAGAAAAGTGTCACATTTGCATTTAATATTCATATAGTAATCTCATGAAGAGATAAAGCACAATCAATTGTAATTGCAAACAATCACCATTATGACTAATAATATTGGTTCTTGTTCAAAACCATGGCGTCTTGGACCAGTTATGAGATAACATACCAGTTGGCACGTATCATGGCTACACCTATGGATCTCCAGCAGCAAACTGCCATGAGAGATCAGCAGCTGGAGTTGAGAGTCCAATAGGATCAGATTTTAGCTCAGCAGACAGAGATCGCTGACCGACAAGGAGATATCGAGATGAGATTTAAGGAGTTGTCTGATTTCACCTATCATCCCTCATAAGATGGAATATCACAGTAGGAGCCTCAGTCCGTGGAGGTTCAATAGCCTCAGATTGATGATCTGTGTGATGAGGTACTAGCATGGAGCAGATAATGGAGATTATGGTAGGAAGCAGGATCATGTACCTCTTACAAACGAGGGCGCACACGAGCACTCTGCCATACATAGGCATCAGTCGATTTTCACTTCATATCAACAAACCAATTTACCCGAGTTTGAGGGAACGTGGACACCAGATGAGACAGAGCAGTAGCTGAAGAGAGTGGTAATGGTACTTCGGATGATTCGCGTACCATGAGATGTGTGGTTACCTTTTGCGGAGTATTCTTTGACTGAGTTCGTCGAGAGATGGTGGGAGGTGATAGTTTCTGACATGGGATGTGAGACTACATCGGATGATTTCGAGACAAGCATCATATCTCACTTCTCCTCTGAGAACTGGAAGGAGTCCTAACGCTGACTTTTTACAGAGCTCAGATACGGTTGGATGACAACCATAGAATATTTTGTTCATTACACCGAGATATCTCACCACACACAAGAAACAACTGCATTTCCAGAGGAGAATCTGGAGAAGTTCATCAGAGGGATGAGGGAAGAGGTGCAGGAGAAGCTAGTCGGAATACGTCTTACTTCTATTTTTGAGGCTACTGATGCAACAAAGAAGTTTGAGGATATCAGAGAGAGACGTTTTGGGAGTTCTTCTGGAGTAGTACCTACACCACAACGAACATTTGGATCGATGCAGTGACCGTTTCAGCCGTAGAGGTTAGCCCTGACAATTTCGTCCTATGGGATTAGCATTTTCTAGCGATGCTCTCTCATTTCCATCGACTACTTTGGGAGGGTTACTTGCCAGACGTGGCACTAGTACATCACGACCATTTGGGTCATAGGGAGTGGAGAGATCTACAACGAAACCGACTCGGAGCATCGACACGACCGCTACGCCTACCCCATCTCTATCATGCTTCTTGTGCAATCAGTGAGGTCACTACTAATCTCAGTGTCCCCAAGCCTCTTGTGAGCCTCGACCGCAGCCACAACCTTTACAATCTCAGATACATCATATTGGGAGTTTCCGTGGAAGGAACACCAATTTGAGGAGGCCGCATAAACAGACAAAGTGTGGTCGGTTCATGTGCTATACCAACGAGATACAGAAAATTGCATGCAGTGACTCAAGAGCAAGCACGATCAATAGCTACTTTGGTGAAAGGTATGGCCTCAATTTTGAGTCGTCCTTTCCATGTTTTATATGATTCAGAAGCGATCCATTCATTTATTGCTTCAAGATTAGTAGCTTCAGTAGGTAGAGTTGTAGAGTCCTTAGATCCTCCATATCACATCCATGGACCAGGTAGCCAACTATTCATCATTTTCTTGATAGTCAAAGGGTTGACAGTGTTGATTAGTGGTCGTGATATGATCAAATATTGTATTTTACTGCAGCGTGATGGGGTTGATCTGATTTTGGATTTGGATTGGTTATCAGCTCATCATGCACTGATTGATTGCTTTCTAAAGACAGTTGTCTTCAGAATTCAGGACTTACCCCAGTTTACTTTTGATGGTACTTTACATGACTCCAATATGGAGTACATTCTCAGTATAGAGAGTGTTGGCATGCCAAGCAACTCAGATTAAGTAATATCACGGGTCGTTGCGACCCGAATCACCAAGCATAATCAACTAGAAAAATAAACCACTTGAGATAGATCAAAAACAATCAACACATGTGTAAGCGGCTCGCTATTTTATTTACCTGGTATAGCAACCAGGGTCAAACACAAGGAGCATGAAAAATCTTCGAAGTAGTCCAATCTCAGAAATAAAATAAAATATTTTTTAGTGGTTTTTAATTTTGCTAATTTTTTATTTTTAAAAAGGAAACAAAATCAACAATAATAAGGACAAACAAGCACAAAATTTTTTTTTGTATTTTCTTATAAAGCTAAGAATGCTCAGAAAATTAGGATTAAAATATTTTGGGAATTTTAGGTTTTAAAATATTTTTGGTAATTTTGTGGGATTTTTCTGGTGTTTTTGTGGTTTTCTAAAAATCAATTAAAGCTAGAAAATGTAAACAGTGCACAACCAGGACTAAATTGCGAATTAAATTTATTTAAAAAGCCCTAAATTCTAGACACTGATTTTGTAATAAAATGCAAATAAAAATCTACAAACAGGAACTAAAATTGCAATTTTTGGATTTTCTTTGATTTTGAATGATTTTTTATAAGATTTTAGGTATTTGTACTTTTTAGGTATTTTATAAGGGGTTTTCAAACAAAATTAATAAAGAAAAAATCACAAAAAGGCGACTACAACAATTTTTATGTAATTTTTAAAATATCTTTCGAATTTTAATGACTTTTTTAAAGCTAAACAGAAATGATTTTAAAGGTTTTTGAATTTTTAAAAATATAAAATGTAATTAAATCAACTCAAGAAAATCACAGCAAATTCTACACATCAACAGGAGCTAATGTTAATTTTTATGTAATTTTCTCAAATTAATTTAATATTTATTAAGTCCAAAACACAACATATAATTAAGCACAGTTCACATGGACCATTGTTCAAATAAAATAAATTCACAGACTAAAGAATAACATGGTTAAAAAGCCTAGGGTCTAATCTGCAAAAATCCCAATCAAGCACATGCGTCACACGTGATCTAGACTCACAGGGGCATATATGCAATTACTAAAAACATGCTAATCAATTCAGAACATATAAAAAGTGCAGGGCATACATTGCAACTAACCCAAAAGTCACATGCACATACACATGTTACAGACTGAGAAGGACTAAAATGTAAATAGCTAAAAATGCAAGGTCCAAACTGTAAAATGTCTTAACTACAATGTTTATTTAATGGGCTAAACAGGTAAACATAAACATGTAGGGGTAAAGAGGCAATATACCTTGGGGCACGTGAGTAGCGCGTGGGGACTCTAACGGCTCTGGTTGTCCACTGAAAAAGATCTCACAGCTTTGACGTGGTAGGGGACGTGCGTCTGTGATTCTCTGCTACAGTACAGATCTAACGGTTGATGGAGTTACATGGGTGAACGGCGCAGATATTTCCCAGAATCTGATCAAACCGTTACGAATAAGGCATGTACGTACGGTTGTGATCAGATCTGGGGTATATCTCCTGATCGAATGGCTAAAGAGGTAACTGGAAGAACCTCCTTCTGACGAGATTCCCCTATGCGTGGACGACGATCCACCACCCTGATTAAGCTGCGGAAGGTCTCAACACTGTCTTTGACGTGTTCCGCGTCGAGAGGAGGCCTCAGATGGAAAGATGGTCTGTGAAATGAGGCATACGATGGTCCTTCGCCTGTAGCTAGTTCGTTGGAGTTGCTTGGGCGTGATTCGTGCCTCCTCATGCACATGTACTTACAAGGGATATTCTAAGCTCAGGGAGAAGCTACGACTAGGGTTATTGAGCGTAAAAACAAAGGAAGCGAGGGTGAACGGAGTTTGGGATTCCGGCGGAGATGGAAGAAGGAAACCCGAGCCTAATCTCAACCAGATGGAGGAGCACTAGGATGATCAGACTATGTAAGAAGGTGATGGGTGAATCGAGGAATCGATCCGTGTGGATGGGTATAGGTATCAGGGCTCCGATCAGATGGTCGGAGCAGAGGAAACTACAGCGATGAAAGGGTAGATCGAATCGAAATGGATAATATAACTGGGAAGGATGTTACCTGAAGCTACCATCAGATGCACGAACTCTAGGCGGAGGGGGTGGACGGGTCGTGGCCTCGATCTGTTGCGATGGGCGAGAGAGGCTGCACGCGGCGGATGTCTCTGGCCACTTTGGTGAAATGCGGCCTTTAAGCCACCAACCTTCGCTCCTAGGGCTCCTCCAAGAAACTGTCACTCGGCTAGAGGTCTCTAGGGGTGAAGGAACAAGCGAGGCACAATCTACCCGACTGTGGAGGTAGATGAGAGAATTTATAGGGTTCCCAAGGGCCTGGAAAGATTGCAAGATGGAGCGTAACCCTAGGGGGATCCGGTGATCCTAGGGATCCGCGAAGATCATGGATGTTCGAGGAATCTCGGATCCCAAAATCAAGGTGAGAGGTGGCCTGAGTCGGGCAGGGAAATAGAGAGAAGAAGGTCCGACGAGCTAGAATCAGGTCTGACCGCGCTGGAAGGAAGGGTTGACCGAGGTCAACGATCCTAGGTGGACCAATCAGAGAGCAAAAATATACAAAATAATTGAAAATTCAATAAAAATAGCAAATGGATTTAAAATAAAAATTGTTTATTATTTTTCAAAGTATTTTTCTATGATTTTTAATTATTTTTATGAGAAATAAAATAATCTATATACAGTATATAGTATTATATACAGGTATATTATACCTATGTATTATATACAAGTATTTTAAATTTATTATTTTTACATAAATACCCTTATTTTATATTTTATTTATTTACAACATAATTTTAAGAGTATAAAATATTTTTTATTTTATTTTTACAAAATATTTAGGGCTACATAATAATTAGTGAATGTAATATATACATGTGCATTTTGTACAAGTAATTGAAGATTTTATTTTTATTATACTTTTCTGATTTTTATTTTATTTTGATTTTATTTCTAGGATTATATACAAGGGTGTAAAAAGAATAATTTAATTTTATTTGTTAAAAATAAATATATAAATAATATGTAAAAGTATAGGTCATATATACAATACATAGTGGACCCTATCTCTCTCTACTTATTTTATTTTGCGATCATGTCAAGGCTTGAGATTCTCTTGGGATTTGGTTCACTCTGTATTTATTCTAAATACACCATTCTTTTTCTTTTCTTTTATTCTTTTATTTAGCTAAAAATATTTTAATTATGCAATATTAACAAAGGCATGCAAGTTGCTAAGTTATTATTTATAAGAATTTACATGATGTTTTTCCAAGAAGAAGAGCTAAAATTAAATAATAAAGAGTGAGAATCATGGATTCATCACCCCCTATACTTTACCTTTGCCAGTCCCTTAGCAAATACTTATTTAAAAAAGAAGTGAAAATCAAAAAGAAATGAAAAGGAAAAAATCAAGGTTGATTATTAAACTTATCTTCATTAAATTGGAGTGTGGAGCTCAGTTAGACCTTTGGATTAGTAATTTATCGGAACCTTATTGGGAAATAGGTTTAAGACTCAACAGCCTCCAAGTTCTACTATTCTATGATCAAGACTCCTCAATAACCCAGATCAGAACAAGTCTACATATGCAGACTCTAATGATTGTGTGTATTTCCTTGTACTGTGTAAGTGGTATGTAGCTCCCCACCTCAGAAATGACAAAGCAACAGCCGCCCTCAATAAGGTAACTCTAACTCCCTAGTCTAGCAGCTCTTTCCTCGAGGAGCGGAGTATTCCCTTCTAAGTTCAAGTTCAACCAGCTCAAGAAAAGGGGAAAGGAGAGAATGGACTGTAACCAGTGTAGCCACGTATCCCTTAGAGCAAAGCCAGTGTAGCTAAGTCTCCAGCTGCAAGATTCCATGAGATGAAAAGATGGAATACATAAGCTTTGCTTATTCACTATATACACTCCGGCAGGCATTTTATTTTCAATCAGGCATGTCCCCTTTTTTGAGTTTTTCGTATTTTTGCACATTTTTTTCGATGTGCATATATACAACATATCTTAATGGTGCAACATGTACATAAGGAGTTTTTCTTCTTGAGCCAATAGACTATCCCTCTTTTGAAGCATTATTGCAACCCACAGACTCATGTCTTTAGACCTCAATGCTACTAGACTGGGTTGAGGTGCACATCCCTCCCTGAAGGAAGATGAGAGGTTCAGCCTAGAAGTACTACCCTCGTATGCTACTCCAAGCTAAGGAATTCTGACTCCTTACCACCTCATCCTTGTTGAGCTACATGTAAGGTGTGTGTCCAAGTCAAGCCATTGTCTCTGAGAGTCATGCGCGCATTGTTAAGTGCTCTACTTAGACTCATCAAGATGACATATGAACATAGCCTAGTGGACTCAAAGAATTAAGTCACTATGGACCTGAAAAGTCTTAACCCCAATTCCTATAAGGTTGCTCTGAAGTTAGGTGGATTAAGGTCTTAACCAAGCTCCATTTTCCAATTTAATTCCAGACTAGTTTAAATGTCAACTATGATTCAGAAGAATATACAAATAGATCTGTACAAGAATCTTTTTGTGTAATTTTCAAAATATGCAAATTTTTCTGAAAATTTTTGAATGCAAGGAAGAAGGGGAAGTTTTGCATAATATTTACAAACATTTACAAACAAATTTCTACAAACTTTTATTTTCCAAACAATTTTCAAAAACTTTTGTACTATGTACATAATTTTGATAAAAAAATATTTACAAAAGCTTTACAATCAAAACATTTTTTTACAAACATTTATACAAAAATAATTTTTACAAAAAACTATTTACAAACATGTATGTAATAGAAAATTTTAAAAATTTTGTGATTTTTAGGTTTATGATTTTTAGTCATTTTATTTTATTAACACACTCACACAAATTACGAGTTATGGCTAAAGTACATATACAATATATATGACACCTCCGATACTTCGCTCGAACGATGTCCTCAAAGTGATCAAAGAGCGATGAAAGGAAGACATAATTCGTGCTGAGTATTTGGGAATTGAAAAGAATACTATACTATAACGACAAATGAAAGAATACAATGAATAGAGGTCAGTGATTCCCCTATACTTAAGATCAAGTAATCCTAAGTATAACAGTCTATACACAAGGGGAAAATCGAGGGTTAGGATGTACAGGGTCTTCCTCCCCTATACTTAGGGTAAAATATCACTAAGTATAAGCAATAAAATAGAGGTGAAAAGAATCAAAAGAATAATCGCAAGTTTAATACCCCCCTATACTTAGGGTAAAACACACCCTAAGTATAGCATAATCATGAGATGAAATGAGGCATTAGACAGAAAGAATGAATGATATAGACAACGGGATCTATACAGCTACGGCAGAGAAGTGATAATCAGGCATGAGATGCAAATGAAGTGATTTAAAGACCACATCTCATGCAAAATGAATGGGGGCAACGTCAACGATCAACGGATCATGATCAATAAGGCTTCAGGTGCTGACCGTTAACTCGAAAGATGGATTCAAATGACAGATCAGATATATCAATGCTCCCATTACCATGCACCTTTCAGACCAAGTATGATCCCTTCCATTTGCTTTACAACTTCCCTGGAAATAATCTCAACCTAGCATCAAATAGCCATACTCTCTGGTTCGGCTCAAACTGTTTGCGGCTGATATGAGAATAATGCCATATCTTCACTCTCTTCTTGTATTGTAGGCTACTTGAAAAGTTTGTATCTCTCAGCTCATCCAGGGTTGCCAACTCTGCTTTCCTCTGATCTCCTATACTCTTTGGATCTAATAATAACTCAGTGACTACCCATAGTGACTTATGTTTGATCTCCATAGGTAAATGGCATGGCTTGCCATAAATGAGAGGAAAAGGGAGATGTACCTAAAGGTGTCTTGAAGGAAGTCCGATAGGCTCACAAGATCGAGTCCAAAAGTTGTGACCAATCCTTTCGGTCTGGACGGATAACCTTCTGCAAAATAGTTTTGATCTCCATGTTCGACACTTCAGCAAGACCATTGGTCTGAGGGTGATATGGTGTGGCAACACGATGGTCAATGGTGAACTCGTTAGCAAGGGTCTTTACCTTGTTGTTGATAAAATGAGTCCCCCCGTCAGATATCAAAACTCTAGGTGCTTCAAACCATGAAATGATATTCTTCCTCAAAAATCTGCAAACAGTCTTAGCATCTGCGGTTCGAGCGGGAATGGCCTCAACCTAATGACTCACATAATCCATATCGAGCAGAATGTACTTGAATCTCTGACTCTTAGGGAATGGACCAATGAAATCGATGCCCCATGCGTCAAAAACCTCGCAGAAGTGAATGGGTTGCATCGGTATCATATCACGCTGTCCACAAGTGCCCATCTTTTGACAATCAGTACACCTCTTCATGAATTCATCAGAATCCTTGAAGAGGGTAGGCCACCATAGGTTGGATTAGAGCACTTTTCGTGATGTCCTCCTGCCTCAAGCTTGTGGCAATATGTGAGGATGATGTAGTGCTCCTCTTGAGGAATGCACCGATGCTAGACGCTATCCCCTCCTTCATGATAAAGGATGGGATCCTCCCAGTAGTACGACTTGGCCTTCGCAAGGAAAGTCTCAAGTCATTGTATGGGCCAACCTTGTGGAACTTTCTTGGCGACAAGATAGTTCACAATGTCAGCATACCATGGGAGCGAGGTAATAGCAAGGATCGCCTCGTCTGGGAAGGTCTCAAAAATAGGTGCAATCTCGTCTGAACCCTCATGGTTCTCTAAACGGAAGAGGTGATCTGCCACCACATTCTTGACTCCAGGATTATCCATAATCTCAATATCAAACTCCTGGAGTATAAGGATCCATCTAGTCAATCTGTATTTGGCATCCTTCTTTGCCTTGAGGTATCGGATGGTGGTGTGATATGTGAATATTGTCACTCGGGATCCAAGAATATAAGATCTGAACTTATCCAAAGCAAATACTACGGCTAGCATCTCCTTCTCAGTCACAGTGTAATTCCACTGAGCGGCATCCAAAGTCCGGCTAGCGTAATGTATCGCATAAGTTAATCCATCCCTCCTCTGTCCTAGCATAGTCCCTACGGCAAAATCAGAAGCATCCGTCATGATCTCGAACGGGAGAGACCAATCGGGGGGCTGAAGGACATAAGCCTCAACAATTAATCCTTTGAGATTCTCGAATGATGCTAGATACTTATCATCTATAATGAACTCGGTGTCTTTCATCAGCAGATCAGTAAGCGATCAGGCAATACGACTGAAATCCTGGATGAATCGTCGGTAGAAACTGACATGCCCTAAAAAAGACCGCAACTATCGTAAATTGGACGATAGATTGAGTTTCTTGATGATATCCACCTTGGCCGGATCGACCTCCATTGCCCTGTTGGAGATGATATGGCCAAGCACCGTCCCTGGAGTCACCATGAAGTGACTCTTCTCCCTGATAATATAAGGTGGACCTCTATGCAGCGTTGAAGTACACGGTCTAGGAAGTTAAGACATGCATCGAACCCATCATCATAGACCAAAAAGTCATCCACGAAGATCTCTAAACAGCCACCCACCATATCTGAAAAGATGGACAACATGCACCTTGGGAATGTAGCCGAGGCATTACATAAACTAAAGGGCATCTGTCTGAAAGCATATGTCCTAGACGGAAAGGTGAATGTCGTTTTTCCTGGTCTTCGGACGCTATGGCCACCTGATTATAGCCAGAGTACCCATCAAGGAAATAGTAATGACTCTTCCCATCTAGCCTCTCGATAATATGATCAATAAATAGCAGTGAGAAATGATCCTTCTTGGTGTCCTGATTCAATCATCTATAGTCCACACAGACCCTCCAAGAAGTGGGTACCCGACTAGGTATCTCCTCTCTAGACTCGCTCACAACTGTAGTGATACCCGTCTTCTTGGGTACCACATGTAATGGACTAGCCCACTTGGAGTCGGAGATGGGGTAGATAAAATCGGCGCTCTACCATTTTGATATCTCCTTCATGACCACATCTCGAAGATTCGGGTTCAGTCGTCGTTGTAACTCACGCGATGGCTTAGCGTCCTCTTCGAGATAAATATGGTGGGAGCACAGGGTCGGACTTATCCCCTGGAGATCAGGTACGCTCCATCCAATCACCTTGTGGTTTCTTTCAAGAACCTCCATCAAATGAGATTCTCGATCTCCGGTCAAATCTGCTGAGATAATGACTGGGAACATCTCTGGCTCACCCGCAAGGAATCTGTACTTCATCGACTATGGCAAAGGCTTTAGTTCTGGACAACTAGGAGCTGGCAAATCTAGATTCTGGAATGTCTGAGTGAAGTCTACCAGATCTGCATGGGAGAACTCTCGTTGTATGTGAAGATCTGGCGAAGACGGCTCTGCTGGTGTATATGTACTCAGTGCTGGCTCACTCTCCGCCCTAGTTGTCAGCTCTGTGGGAATCAGACATGGCAGATAGTCATCAAAATCATCCTAATCAATGCCTGAATCTGAGGGATCTGAATTAGAAGAACAAGAAATGTATTCTGCTTTGCTATCCTGACCATGATCATCAACCTCAAATGTATACGGTGCAAAGAGTGTGCTCTCCGAACTCTCGTCTGCTATAATCTGTAAATACTATGTATCTGAAGGCATGACAAAGGCTCATGTTGTTGGGTCTGACCATATGGTTTCATCATCAGTGACCACAAAGTTGCACTCCTGGTGGACGTCTCGCTCAACATCTATCATCTGCTCTGTATCACTCGATTGCTCAGAGCATGTTGAATCTCTCGCTCTAGTCTCCTCTATCGTCACTATTTGTACACTTTCGCCCTCGACGTGAAAATATACCTTCCTACTATTATGGTCGGACACCGCCTTGGTTGTGGCCAAGAATGGACATCCTAGTATGATGGGGGTGTCTATCACAGACTCAGGGATCTCCATGTCCAATACAACAAAGTCCAAGGTTCATGCCCTGAATTGTGACAACCATGTCCTTCAATAACCCCTTCGGACTCTTGTCAGATCTATCAACAAACTGAAGGGCTGTCCTGCTCTGTCGAAGAGGGCTGAACTCGAATGGTTCGAGTAAGGCAACTAGAAGGAGGTTAATAGAAGACCCACTGTCTAATAGGGTATGATCGAACTGCTGCTCATGGATATGGAATCTGACAAATGGAGCTCCTGCATCAGGCCTCTTGTCTGGCAATCAGTTATGGATGGCGAAGCAGGTGGCACGAGTGATCACATGGATCTCTGCATTGTGATTCCTCTTCTTCCTGCGGATGGTGGTCTTCTCTCTCAAATTATTCTGGAAGGGACAGATGTGCTCTAGTGCGTCCTATAAAGTCAGTTGAATCCAGAATCTATCAATCATCAACTGACTGAACTCTAGCTGGTGCCTCTTTTTTGGGTTTTCTGGTTTATTCCCCTTCGCTAAGCGGAGTGCTTGAGGGAAGGGGATGGCTGGACCCTCCCCAGAGAGAGAGAGAGAGTCATGAATAGGCTCCTGTATATGTGAAGGAATAGAATCATACCAATATCATCATGCAACATATATGGACTTGAAGGATATACAGAAACCTTTCCTTTATTCATATTTTTGGTCTTTTCTATTTTTCTATTTTTTGTGCTTTTCTATCCTGAGATACAAGAGATGGTAACACAATTGAAGGAAAACTGGCGGCATCAGTACCACCCATGGCATATGTCTTTATGGCATCTACACCACACTCTAGCTCAGCAATTAAAAAATTGGTGGCATCAGTACCACTGACTGGATCTGGAATCACGACGACCTCAGTACCGTTGGCTGGATCTACATCCTTTGTGGCCTCAGCACCATCGTCGTCATCATGCGTGGCATTAGCACCGCTATCCTCCTCATCTGATGCTCCAGAATCTCCATAGGTTGTCTCTCAGACGAGGCACCACCGGCTGACATCCTACCGCTCCTAAGTGTCACAAAATCAGCATCAAATACATAGGAAGAAATATCACCCAAGGTATCACTAGGAGTGGTAGTCTCTGTAAACTGTACCTGCTTAGATTTCCTCTTCAGATTATTCGGTTTGGGTTCAATCTGACCATGTATGGCAGCCTTGCCCTTGATGATCTCCCTTATCTCTTGTCGAAACTCATCCATCTCTCATCGGAAGGATGCATGTTGGTCAGAAAGTATGCGGGCGAGGTTGTCAAGGGCTGGGTTCTCATAGACAGGTCCATGGGAACCGGACGAGTTTCCTCGCTGGGAATGGGGCTAAGTCTACTGGTAGTGAGGGGGAAGCTGGGAGTACTGCTGGTGAGGCTGCTGCTGCTGCCTCCACTGTTGTCCCTGGTATGAGGGACGAGGATCCTGCTGGTGCTACTGCTGATACTGGGAATGATGGGGTTGCTGCTGCTGTTGGCTGCTCTGTCCACCCTAAGCTGGAGGTTGCTGCTGGGATGAGGTGCCTCCGATAGTCCATCGAAATCTCGGGTGGTCACAACAGATCTCGGGCTGCTATTGGCACCGGTCATACCAAATCTTGTTGGCTTCCATCAAAAGCTCCTGCTCAAAAGGTGAAGGGGGAAGAACTGCCAAGGGCTGGTCCGGCTAATAGACCACCATCTGAGTGTCCTGAGATGGTGGTGGCTGGTGGTAGGGCTACAGCTGCTGGACCGGCTTTGCCTAGATATGGTGAAACTGGCAGAGGGCTGGGTGGAGCTGTTGCTGCTGGGATCAGCTCGAGACCTGAGACGGAGCTGTGGAACCGTCTGTGCCTCCTAGAGACACATGATCTGAGTCTTCAGGTCATTCAGCATCTATGCCAACTGGTCGATTTGTGTAAGGCCCTGGTACTACTTCTTCTCAATGATCTCGATGCGGTCCAGCTTCTTGTTGATGATCCCCATGTCAGCGGCTGAAAACTCGGCCTGTGTTGTTGTTGACGAAGTAGAAGGACCGACATCAACTCGTGCAATCCTCTGATAGGATACGGTCTGTGGGAGGGGCTTCCCTTGAGTGTAGACCCTAGTCTGGGACATCACCGTGTAGTTTTCTGCCATCTTCTCCTAGATGGCCCAGATTTGGTCCTCATCCTTGGCAAAATAGGACCCTCCACATGAGGCGTTAACTAGCCCCTACAGCTCCAGTGTCATCCCACAAAAGAAACTCTGGACTAAGTTGGGCTTGGATATCTCGTGATGTGGACACCAGTCGATGATCTCTCTGAATCGATCCCAAGCCTCGTGAAATTGCTCGTTCGGGATCATAGTGAAATTGTTGATCATGGCTACCGCTGTGTCGGTCCGACCGAGTGGATATTATTTGTTCAAGTACTCGGTCCGGACCTTCTCCCAGGTGGTAACATACCTCCCAAAATGTTTCAGCCAATAGGTTGCCCTGTCAACTAAGGAGAATGGGAAGGCGATCATCTTGATCGTGTCATCATCCACGAATCTATCATAGACAGTGTGTAGATCATCTTAAAATCCTGGAGATGGAGGTACGGCTCCTCGGTGGCTAGCCCATGGAACTTGTGCAGAAGTTGAATAGTCTGGGGGCGAAGCTCGAAATCGCCCAGGATCTCAGGAAGCTGAATCCATCGGTGGGTGAGAGTTGCACCTGGGTTGTGCAACTGTCTCATCGTCCGTAGTGGTCTAGCTGGCTCCTGTGGCTCCTTGGGTTGTTTGGCTCCTCCTCCAGTTGTTGGTATCTCTCCACCAGCTGGTCTCTGTGGCTCTACTCTGCCGGCTCTCATCTCCGTCATCTCTCGGCGTACCTTAACCATGAATGCTTCCTGGTCTTTAATCTGGCGCTGCATCATCTCCAAGGAGGCTAAGAGTGTGTTATTGATGGCGGCCCGGTCAAGTACGTATGCGGATCCCTGCGGCTTCTCATCAGTGTGTCCCTTACTGTTGGCCATCTCTTGGGCCTCTGCAAAGGCAAAAGATCCCAACTCAGGTGCCATCAAATGGACATATAACTGTAATGGCCTCTGCTCTAGCACCTCGGGATTGGAAGAAGGGTGATCGAGGGGGAACATGGTGGTAGCAAACTCAGGTTTAGAGAGTGGATTTTGGTTCTCTGAAACTGCCCTAGATGAATGAAAAGGAGTGCTCGAAAGCGGTGCTGTCAAAGGCAACCTAAGGGACCTCATTCCCATCATCATGATGTGGGGATTAATGATGATGAGATCTAGATGCAAACAAGATAAGAAGACAAACCCATTTTTCACCTACTCAACACTAGTGCTGATGATAGTGAAAGATCGGTCATTAATCTGGTCAATTTTATTTAGGTGATAAATCAAGATATCAGAGCAATTAAGCGGGTTGTTGGGAACCTGATGCTCCCAGGAGACTGGCCTGATCTCACAGCTAGTTTTTCCTGGCCAGTGTGGGTGTGGATCGTTTACTGGCTACTCGATCTGCTCAATCTGCTAAGGAAGTCCCGGACTGATTGTTGGCTACCCAGTAAAATCCTCACGGGAGAACAACCAACCGTAAGACCGGTAGTTTGAAAGGAGTTCAGGTATGGCTCTAGCCTAGCGTGTGGGTCACTCTCTCACTGTAGATAAATCAATCGATGAGGGGGTGACTCTCCCCAAAACAAGATGTTTTAAATGAAGTGTATTTTAGGGTCAAGTTTGCATTAGCAATTCTGATTTTATTTGTTTTCACTTTTTAGGTATTTTCTGAAAATAAAACAACGCCTAAAGAATTTTTCGATTTCCTGGGTTATTTTGAGTCTAATAAAACATGGGAGGAAGTCAAAAAAGCCGATGCGTGATCAAACACTATGATGCATGCAGAGATAGAAATGTGTACCTGACTCCAGCACTCTACATGCAGGGTGATCCACGCATAATTAAAAGATAGAAATAAAATTACATAAATGATGCACGAAGAAATCAACCTTAGACGAGTAACTTCTATTAATCGTGAAGAACAAATAGCTAACTAATCAGAGAGAGAGGCCTGAGTCCGGTCTTAGATGTCGATCAGTGTCCGTTACAACGGATCCTGCCAGCGCTGTATACAACCTCTAGCGGCGTGTGGCCTCTCAATCGATTATGTTAGCTTTTTTTTCTCTTATTGGTTATTAGCTAGGTCCAATTACGTTCTATAGGAACAGATGAGCAATTAGATGTGGGACCTTATTTAATTACGTCACAATCAACAAAATTCCTAAGTCTAAGGGCTAAAACTTCAT
Source organism: Ottelia alismoides (assembly GCA_037367405.1). Lineage (NCBI taxonomy): Eukaryota > Viridiplantae > Streptophyta > Magnoliopsida > Alismatales > Hydrocharitaceae > Ottelia > Ottelia alismoides. The sequence goes on along the minus strand of JAZKJV010003741.1, from coordinate 252,459 downwards.
GAATCAAATAGAAAAAATAGCGATGAAATATAAACCATGAAAAATCTGGTGAGGTCCTCCGAGTACACCGGTACTCAGCGAAACAGACCCCGATGAGTCTAAGTGTCCAAAGAGAGTCTCAAAGTCCAAGAGTCCACAATTATTACAATAACCAAGTATTTGCAAAAATAAACTAATCTATAAGCTATAACTAATCTCTAATCCTCTTTGCTCTTCTTTGGATGCGGGTTCCTCCAGAAGAAAACCTAAGCGTCCTCGGGAGGTTCCTTGCAAAAAGAGTGAAATAGAAATGTGTCTGAAAATAGTTATATCAAATAGAGGCAAGAAAATAATAAAAGAGAAATAAAAGAAAAATGACTACTAAGACGTGCTCCCTAGCAACGACACCATTCTAATGGCACGCCAGGCAACTCGGGTTAAGTAATTGATGACCGGCAACATCACCAAGACCCGGGTGAAGGTATAAAAACACGGGTCGTTGCGACCCGGATCTCGAGTCTCGGTTAATCAAGAGAATCAGAGACCACCAAAATATGAAATGAAATCAATAAAATCGAAAGCGGTCTTCGCTATTTATTTAACCTGCTATAGTGACCAAGGTCAAACACATGGAGCATGAATTGGCCGAGACGGCCTATGAAGTAGTCAAAAATGAAAACAAAATAAAAAGAAATGTTTTTAGTGGATTTTTAAATATTTTTTAAATTTTTTTGTATTTTTAATTATAAAGAAAATATAAAAACAAAGGGGAAAGCACCCAAACAACTATTTATAAAACACAACAAATAAATCCAAAAAATTCAAATAAAATTTTTTTATGTTTTTTTTATATTTTTAAGTGTTTTTGGTGATTTTTTAAGAATTTTTGAATTTTTAGTTGATTTTATAAAAATCAGAAAAGGGAAAAACAATGACAAAGTGTGCAGTCAGATTTGAAAGGCTAATTAAAAATAAATGATTAGCCTATAAAAATCTGATGGCAATTATTATGAAAAGTAAAAATCAAAAGTAAACTAAGGAAACTGAAATTCTAATTTTTTTTATTTTTATATAAGCTTTAATAATTTTTATAAGGTTTTTAGGGTTTTTTATTTTTATGAGTTTTATAAATCTAAATGGGCTAAAAATCAAACTGAAGTCAGAGAATAAAAGAATAATCAAGCCCAATTTTTTAGAATTTTTAGATGAGTTTTAATATTTTAGTTGATTTTCTCTTTCAAACAGTAGCAAAAATGAAGGTTTTTGATTTTTTAAAATAGCAAAAAGCAACAAAAATGTCCCAAAAATTTAGTGAAATTTTTACACAGTGGCAGGAGCCACGCATCCAAATTTCACTGAATTTGGATTTAATTTGATATTTTATTCAATAAAAACAAAATCTATAGCACACATAGGGACCTATACGCAATAAAAACAAAGTTTCAGGGCTGAATGAATAACAAGTGCGAAATCTATAAGGGTATCAGTGCAAAAATCGCATCAAATCCGCACATGTCCAATACTGTACATACAGGGGCATAAATGCAATATTCAAAAAGTAAATTTCAATCCAGAACAGTCACAAAACCCCAGCCCCAAACATGCAATTTTCCCACAAATATCACGTGCCTAGCACGTGGTTCACATTCACAGGGACCAAAGTGTAACTCCTATTTTTAAAAATACAAATTGTAACATCTAAAAACCATAGGATCAATAATGCAAAAGGTCCATATAATCACGTGTCGAAGCATGTGTCTCACACAAACATGGACTAAATAGCAAATATTCTAAACTAGAGGTCCAAATATGTAAAATAACCAAGTGTGCACATTTATTTCGTAGACTAAATAAAAACTAATAAAAACTGCAGGGGTATGGGCGCAAGTTACCCAGCCGAGGCGCGTGAGGGGCACGTACGTGCCAGGTGTCGAGCTGTAGATGGCGGCGGATGCACGGACCTGATGAAGCCCTCTGGAGGATCCAATGGTGCTGGCGCGAGGGCGAACATGAGGGAAACGTGGCCGTCAGATCATGGATCTGACGGTCTGACGGTGGCAGACTACGCGCGACTGTGATGAAGACTGGCACGAAAGGGTGATCCGACGGCTGCGAGATGATCTGGAAGAACTCCTTTTGGGCGAGCTTCTCCGGCTAGCTGGGAGGGATCCCGACGTCCGATGGAAGATCGGAGAAGTGGGTTCTCCTCGCGATGGCGTTCCGCGTCGGGTGGTGGCCCCCGATGAAGGCCCCAACGGTCGAATCCTCCGACGAGGGAGGAGCGACTTGGAGCAGCTCCGACGATGGGTGGAAACGCGTCCAAGGGGGGTCTCCTGCGCTTATTGACATGTAGAAAGAAGCTCGTGCTCGGAGGGGCTCTCCAGCATAGGTTATTGGCAAAACGAGGAAGAGAAGTGGCGTGAATGGGCTACGGTGGGTTCCGACGAAGGTGATGGATGGAACCCGACTTGATCTGGGCTCAGATGGTCCAGCTCGAGGTGATCAGATCGCGTAGGGAAGGTGGCGATGGGTCGGAGAGTCGATCGATGCGGCTAAGATGGGGTGGCGTAGCTCCGGCCACTGGGGCGGAGCTGGCGGAGCTAGGATGCGAAAATCAAAGCTAAACTATGCTATAGAGGCTAAAGAGGTTACCTGATGGTCGGGGTTGACTGGGGAGGAGACGTTGGTTCTCTGGTTATCTTTGCCTCGATGGAGCGTCACCTCCAGAGGCTCGGGCTCTGCCGGCGGCGGAGCACGACGACGACGGTCGCCGGACCTGGTCTACGCACCTCCAAATCCTCACTCAAACACTCGTACTCACTCGCTGTCACTCAAGGAACACGGTGGAGGTCCTGAGAGTCGAAGACGAGAGCCAAAGGTTTTGCAAATGGCGAAGGAAGACGACGCTATATAGTGCCAGGGGTCCGGCAAGAATGGTGTCGGGTGTGCAATCCAATGCACAGATCCCTAAGGAGATTGTCGGGTGCGGATTAGGGATGTTTCAAGAATAATCAGGGCCCGAGGTTAGAGAGAATGGCATTCGGATCGAGGCGTGAAAATGTGGAGAAGTCGGGTCTGCGCGAAGATCCGCGGGTCCAGTGGTATTGGGGGGAGAGTTGACCGAGGGTCAACATCCCCGTGGACCAATCAAGAGCCGCCAATTATTAATTATTTGTAAATTAAATTAAAAATAGTAAATGGCTTTTTTAAAAATATTTTCAAAATAAAAAATGTTTATTTATTTTCAAAGTATTTTTTAGTGATTTTTATTTTTTTTGAAAAATATAGTGCGTATTTACATTATGTTATTATTATATACAGGTATATTTACCTATGTGTTTTTTATTTTTTTAATATTTTATTTATGTACAATTATTCCCATTTTATATTTTATTTATTTACATCATAAAATATGGAATATAAAAAAAATTTATTGGATTTTTAGTAAGTATTTACAAGGGGAAATAAATTGGTCTTTTATTCTATATACATGGTATATATATACTGATGAGAGAGAATTTATTTGTCTTTATTTTTCTTTTATTTTCCCCATTTTTATTTTAGTTTTATTTTTATAAATATGTACAAAATAAAGGGAACACATAAATATTTTTATTTTTAGAAAATAAAATATTTACATATAGAGGGATATTTAGACCATGTTGAGTCACCCTATCTCTCTCTACTGATTTTATTTGCGGTCATGCCCTTGTGGAGCCCTCCCTTGGCTTCAGGTCACTCAATATTTAAACTAAATATTTCCCTCTTTTTCTTTATTTCTTTATTCTTTTATTTTTGTACAAAAATATGCTAATTATTAGTATTTACACAATGCACGCTCTTTGTCAATTTATTTTATTTACACAAATATACATGGTGTTTTGCACAGATTTTTAGCTAAAATAAAAGAATAAAGAGTGATGAATGAGGATTCATCAGTAATATCAAGGGTCGTTGCGACCCGAATCACCAAGTGTAATCAGCAAGAAAAATAAACCACTCGAGATATATCAAAAACAATCAACACATGGGTAAGTGGCTCGCTATTTTATTTACCTGGTATTGCAACCATGGTCGAACACAAGGAGCACAAAAAATCTTCGAAGTAGTCAAATCTCAAAAATAAAATACAATATATTTTTAGTGGTTTTTAATTTTGCTAATTTTTAATTTTTAAAAAGGAAACAAAATCAACAATAATAAGGACAAACAAACACAACAATTTTTTTTATTTTCTATAAAGCTAAGAATGCTCAGAAAATTAGGATAAAATATGTTTGGGATTTTGAGGTTTTAAAATATTTTTTTATAATTTTTTGGTATTTTTCTAGTGTTTTTGTGGTTTTTTAAAAATCAAGTAAAGCTAGAAAATGTGAACAGTGCACAACCAGCACTAAATTATGAATTAAAATAATTTTAAAAGCTTAAATCATGGATACTAATTTTATAATAAAATACAAATAAAAATCTACAAATAAGAACTGAAATTGTAATTTTTGGATATTTCTTTGATTTTAATGATTTTTATAATATTCTAGGTATTTTGTACTTTTTAGGGATTTTATAAGGGTTTTTCAAACAAAATTAATATAGAAAATAAAACACATAAAAAGGCGACTAAATGAATTTTGTGGAATTTTTAAGTATCTTTCGATTTTTTTATGTTTTTAAAGCTAAACAGGGATGTTTTTAAAGGTTTTTGAATTTTTAAAATATAAAATGCGATCAAATCAACTCAAGAAAATCACAGCAAATACTACACATCAACAGTAGCTAATGATATTTTTACGTAATTTTTCGAATTAATTTAATATTTATTAAGTCCAAAACACAACATATAATTAAGCACAGTTCACAGGGACCATTGTGCAAATAAAATAAATTCACAGACCAAAGAATAACATGGTTAAAAAGCTTAGGGTCTAATATGCAAAAATCCCAATCAAGCACATGCATCACACGTGATCCAGACTCACAAGGGCATATATGGAATTACAAAAAACATGCCAATCAATTTAGAACATATAAAAAGTGTAGGGCATACATTACAAGTAATCCAAAAGTCACGTGCACATACATGTGCTACATACTAAGAGGGACTAAAATTTGAATATCTAAAAATGCAAGGTCCAAACTCCAAATGTCTTAACTATAGTGTTTATTTAATGGGATAAACAAGAAAACATAAACATGCAGGGGTAAAGAGGCAATATACCTTGGGGCACGTGAGTGGTGCGTGGGGACTCTGGCGGCTCTGGTTGTCCACTGGAAAAGATCTGGCAGCTCTGATGTGGTCAGGAACATGCGTATGTGATTCTCTACTACAGTACAGATTTGATGGCTGATGGAGTTACGTGGGTGAACGGCGCAGATCTTTCCCAGAATCTGATCAGACCGTTACGAATAAGGCATGTATGTACGGTCATCATCCGATCTGAGTTTATCTCCTGATCGAATGGCTAAAGAGGTAACTGGAAGAACTTCCTTCTGGCAAGCTTCGCTTGAGCGTGGACGACGATCCACCACCCCGATTAAGCTGCGGAAGGACTCAACACTGTCTTTGACGTGTTTCGCATCGAGAGGAGGCCTCAGATGGGAAGATGGTCAGTCAGATGAGGCATACTGTGCTCCTCTGCCTGTAGCTAGTCCGCTGGAGTTGCTTGGGCGTAATTCGTGCCTCCTCGCGCACCTGTAACTACAAGGGATATTCTAAGCTCGGGGCGAAGCTCCGACTAGGGTTTGTTGAGCGCAAAAACAAAGGAAGCGAGGGTGAACGGAGTTTGGGATTCCGGCGGAGATGGAAGAAGGAAACCCAAGCCTAATCTCGACCGAATGGAGGAGCATTAGGATGATCAGACTATGTAAGAAGGTGAGGGGTGAATCGAGGAATCGATCTGTGCAGATGATTATAGGTATCAGGGCTCCGACCAGATGGTCGGAGGAGAAGAAACTGCGATGACGATGAAAGGGTAGATCGAATCGAAATGGATAATACATATGGGAAGGATGTTACCTCAAGCTACCAGCAGATGCATGAACTCCAGGCGGAGGGGGTGGACGGGTCGTGGCCTCGATCTGCTGCGACAGGCGAGAGAGGCTACACGCGGCGAAGGTCTCCAGTCACGTTGGTGAACTGCGGCCTTTAAGCCACCAACCTTCGCTCCCAGGGATCCTCCAAGCAGTTGTCACTTGGCTAGAGGTGTCTAGGGGTGAAGGAAGAGGTGAGGCACGAGCTACCCGACTGTGGAGGTGGATGAAAGAATTTATAGGGTTCCCAGGGATCAAGAAAGATCCCAAGATGGAGCGCAACCCTAGGGGGATCCAGATGATCCTAGGGATCCACGAAGATCACGAATGTCCGAGGAATCTCGGGTCCACAAATAAGGGCGAGAGGTGGTCGGAGTTGGGCGGGGAAATAGAGAGAAGAAGGTTCGACGAGCCAGAATCAGGGTTGACCCGACTTTAAGGGAAGGTTGACTGAGGTCAACGATCCCAGGTGGACCAATCAGAGAGCAGGAATATACAAAAAAAATGAAAATCAATAAAAAATAGCAAATGAATTTAAAATAAGAAGTATATAAAATAAAAAAAATGTTTATTGTTTTTAAGGTATTTTCTATGTTTTTTCGTCATTTTTATGAAAAACAAAATAATCTATATACAGTATATAGTATTATATACATGTATATTATTCCTATGTATTATATACAAGTATTTTAACTTTATTATTTTTACAAAATACCCTTGTTTTATATTTTATTTATTTACAACATAATTTTAAGAGTATAAAATAAATTTATTTTATTTTTACAAAATATTTAATGGTACATAATAATTAGTGAATGTAATATATATATATGCACTTTTGTACAAGTAATTGAAGATTTTATTTTTATTTTATTTTTCTGATTTTTATATTTTTATTTTATTTCTAGGATTATATAAAAAGGTGTAAAAAGAATAATTTAATTTTATTTGTCAAAAATAAATATATAAATAATATGCACAAGTATAGGTCATATATACAATACATAGTGGACTCTATCTCTCTACTTATTTTCTTTTGTGATTAGGTCAAGGCTTGACCTTCTCTTGAGATTTGGGTCACTATGTATTTATTCTTAATACATCATTCTTTTCTTTTCATTTATTCTTTTATTTAGCCAAAAACATGCTAATTGTGCAATATTAACAAAGGCATGCAAGTTGCTAAGTTATTATATTTATAGGTATTTACATGATGTTTTGCCAAGAAGATCTAAAATAAAAGATTAAAGAGTGAGAATCATGGATTCATCAGAGAGCTCAAAGATTTGCTGATCAAGGACGTGATACTTACCTAGCATTTATTCGAGAGACATCCGATAGGGAGTTGATGACCCAGGACATCAGAGTGGTATCCGACTATCGAGATATATTTCCTAATGACTTGCTAGGGTTTCCGCCTGAGAGAGAGAGAGAGAGAGATTGACTTCGAGATCACGTTGCTACAATATACACATCCGATCTCGATGGCTCCATACAGCATGTGATGAATCTGTGATTCATCACTCTAGAAGTTGAAAATAGAGCTCTGTTCCCGAGAAATTAGCTGCATATTTCCTTTTATTTTGCATTATTCGCATTCATGCATTTAGAAATAATGTTCGCATTTTAGCATTTATATGTGCATTAAACAAGAAGACAAATGCACTTGTACATAATCACCTGTATATTAGCATATTTATCCTATTTGTATTTACTTTATACTAACTTTAAATCCAATAAAATCAATTTATAGTGTATATATTACTAACTCTAATAAAAGAAAATTATCAAAAAAAAATACTAACTTGTAAAATTGATCAATAAAACATGAGCCCTAGTTTGAGACTAAGAACATGAAAATGTGCATATCTCTCTCTTACAATGTATGATTTAGGTCTACTCACTTTTAAAGTAATATACATTCAAAGACCCACAAAATAAGATCAATTCGTAAAATCTGAGTTCGTATGTGAAACTAGGGTTTTGGGTCCCTATTGTATATTGTACATATTGACTAAAATACCCTTCATTTTTTATCTTTTTAATTATTAAAAATCCAAAGAAATTAGATTAAGTTGTAAATATTCCATTCATATTTTCTTTATTTTTATTTTTTTTCTTATTTAAAAATGATAAAAAATGGTAAAAATATAATAATACAATATTTTATAGCTATAAGGTACCCCTAAAAATACTTTTTGTACAGATGACTTCCTTTGATTTTTGTCCTTCACAAAAGTTGTAGATCTCATCGAGACGAGCAACTTTCATGTTGACAACTTTTTAATTTGACCCTTTTGTTGTTTCTTTTTTTATTTACATTTAATTTTTGAATTTTCTCGAAGCAACACGTCGCAGCTTCTGGAGCCACCATGTGTCACCCCAATTTTTCTCTTAATTATTTATTTTTACTTATTTATTTTATTTCTTTTAATACTAATTTTAATAATTTTCATTCATTCATTCATTAATTAATTTTTATCTTATTTTATTTTTATTTATTTTTTCGTTGCCGCGTTGCCGCCTCCCTACGCGCCATGTGGAGCCTCCTCCTTCCACATGCTCATCACGTGCGACACACGTGATGGCACCCCTCCCCTTCCTGTTCCTCCGCTTGGTGCGACGGTTCCGCATGAACCGGCCGCCATCCAACTCCCTCCTCTAGTCCCCACGCGCAACCGTTGCGCTTCGCCCTCTTCTCGCGACAACCGCTACCCGCTCCTGCATGTGCAACCTCTGTGCTTGTCCTCTTCTCTCTCTAACCCTACGACCACTTCCTTCTCTCTCGCCATGGCCCCTGCTCTGTTTGACCCTCCCCCTCGCCCCTCTAGCTCTTCCTCTCCCGCTCGCCCAGGTAGCCCATATCATTCGCATTGTTTGCATTTGCATTTTTTTACATTGAAAAAAAAATACAAAAAATCCGCTTGGAAATCCATGAGCTAATTCCTGTAATTTGGTCCGACGTTGTTTCTTTACCTCCTTGAGTCAACCTTGTGGCTTGTCCAAGTCAAAAATACATTAAACTGCACATTAACTAATTCGTCGATTCATCGATTCGTATGGTTAATTTTTGATCGATCTTGATTTCCCGACAACAACAAATAGACATATTTTAAATAGGGCATTCATGGATCCATCAAATGGCGCAATTGCTGGGGAGGCAAAAGTCTTAGGATCATTTTAGAAAAATTAGATTTTGGTTTTCCATTCACTCGGGTAGTCTGGCCTCCGAACCACTTTGTAATCATTCATTTTTTTCCCAATTATTTTTCCATTTTTTGGATATATCTCTCTAACATAAATTCTATCTTTTTGTGCGAGGTCCCGATGGACTTGGAGCAGCTTTCTTGAAGTCGACCCATCTCTAAGAGCATCGGAGGTCAGTGATTCGTGGAGCGAGCCAACTGTTGAGATGCCAAGAAGTTTTGACAAGAGAGAATTTTAGTTTTTTCAAAATAATCTGTAATAATTGCTTAATTTTCAGCGGATTCCGTTCGGAATCTCGCGCGTGTATCAGGATTGGACATTGGATCCTTTGTGGTTGTGTGGTTGATTGGCGTAGATTAGGGCCTCCACACGCAGCTCTTAGAGCAAACTTTTTGCTTGTGCTCGTATTCTATAGGACCACACATCACACTTAACGAGACACACTTAGACCACAGAGCTATTAATCAAAATTAAATTGTTCACCACTCTCTAATCGAACTGCCTGTGTAGGATCGGTTTTCTTGTTTGCATTTCATATAGTTTAAATTTTCAATTATGTATTGCATCCCGCACGTAGAGAGTTGGAGGCATTGTAAGTCTTATTTTTTCTTGTTTTTATGAATTTTTAAGATGTTTTTATGATTTGTATGGATTTTGTATTATTTTTAATGTTGAAAACAAGGTTTTTATTGAAATAAGATTTTTATTTCGATTTTTAGAATAGAAAACAATAAGAAAATATTTTAATTTTATTTTTACTGGAAAGCAGGTGGAATTATCTTTAAAATGATATGTTGTGCGTATTTTTGTGATTTTTATTGAATTAGTTATGGATTTTTGAAAATTTTTATGTCTTTTGTATTTTTATTGGTTTTAAAATTCAATTTTTAGTTTATTTTTATTTTATTATGTAAGATATAGTAAAATATGCTAAGGGTGATTTTTATTGGATTTTTAAAGGTGTTTTTTTCTATTTTTATGTATTTTATGAGTTTTATATATCTTTTTGTATTTTTAAACGATTTATTGATAATAGAAAGTCTTTTTATTTTTCAAAATTATTTTAATATTGTATATAATATAATACTATGTTATAAGGTACTTTTATGTTTTTTTATTCTTTTTTGTATTTTGTATTTTATTTATTATATAGATAACATGTATAGTATATGGATTATACACATGACATGGGTATTAGTGTAATTATATAGAAAATGAGGGTGCGTGTGTGAAATATCTAGGAGCTACAGGGCTCGTTGCGCAATAATCGCCAGGACCCATGCGCTTTGCCACATGCAGAAGCTGTTGTAGGAGGACCTACGTGTAAAATTAAAAAGTACCGAGGATATCTCGCAAAAACTTCCCATGTAGCACGTGTAATTCATGTGTCTTTCAACATTTTGGACATGTGCATAAATGATAAAATTATGGGGGTTAATATGTAATTTTTGCTCGGATATTTTCTCCTCCCGCCTCACTTGAGGCACGCATGACCATCGCCTGACTTAAGCGGTGGGTCGGTGGAATCTTATGGAAGCCGACACGTGATGTATCCATTGTCATTCGATCGAATCCGATCGAGAAGCCCGAATCAAAAGCCCCAATTTCGCAGGCGGAGACTGAAGATCATTGGCGATGTGAGGCGATTTGATCCCCTCACATAGATGATCAGCGGGCGATGAGGGAGTTGTGCTCCTGTGCTTCGAGATGGATTCGAGTTTAGCAGTGATGCTCAGATCTTCAGGCGGTTGCAACAGGTTTCGACAAAGCTTCAAGCGGCATTTGGATCCAGTCAGAGGACATTGGTGTAGATTTCCTTACGCGATCGGGTCCAGGTGAAGGAGTTATTCTTCGTTCACGGTTGCTACTACAGATCTTGTCGTGGATCAGAAAGGATTCTTGGATGCGAAACAGAAGACTGATGGAATGACTCCAGGCGGCGATGGCTTGATATCACCTATCCTGCAGCGAAGCACTTGGACGTCGCTTGTTCGAAGCTTGGGAACCTGCAAGGGGGTGAATTGACTCGAGCATAGGGGCTCGGTCCAGATGCAAATGGAAGGGGTGAGATGGGAGGAGCTCCGATATAGCGGAAGAGAAACTCCAAACTCCGACCACCATGCGTGGCCGGAGATGAAGGCTTGCATGCGGTAGAAGATGAAATGAGGGGAAACACGGAGATGAAATGGAATCGGAAGTCGATTGCATGCAAATAGCGATGAAAAATGATGATGATCGGAGGGAAATAGAGAGAGGAACGCAGAAGAGAGATAGAGAAATTGCAGAGAAGGAAGAGGAAAGGGAAGATCTAACCTGGGATGGAAGATGTGGAAGCGGTTGATGTTGCATGTGGAAGAGTCGTCGCCTCGACCAGCGGCGGAGCTGGGATGCTCACGCGGCGGAGCACTAAGCTTCCTAGCCACAGAGATGATCGCGTCGTGCTCCCCTCACTTATTTTCCTTACTGCGACGGAGATGAGGCCGAAATCTGTCACCTCTCGGAAGCTCTCTCGCGGAGCTCACAAGACTTGGAGGATTGGAAGCAATATTGGCGGATGGCGTTAACAAGGGGGTTGGATGTCCTTCAATGGAGGAAGGTGAAGGGGGAAGGAGGCTTCGACGAGGGTGGTTGAGTAAACGGCCCAACGACCAAGTTGGGTTGTTGGTTGTATGGAAGAGGAGGCGGAGGAGGAAGAAAGAGAATGGGAAGAAGAGGCGTCGGGGAAGGAGGAGGGAGGCGAGAGAAGGGAAAGGAAAAGAGAGAAAGGAGGAGAGAAATAATATAATTAATTTATAATTAATTAATTAATAAATAAATAGATTAATTAAGATATAATTAAATACATAATTATATCATTAATTATGGAGTTAATTAAATAGATAATTTCTTAAATAATTAAGTATATAATTAAATAATTACTTAAATTAATAAATAATAAATAAAGTAATAAAGTAATAAATCAATAAATAAATACATTATTATTTATTTTAGTTTAAGAATAGAGTATTAATAAAGTATATAAATATGATAATATAAATTAAGGTACATTGTACATTATTTACCAATATGGCCCCGAAACCCACATTTTGCATATTAACTCCGATTTTAGCGAAATCAGTGTTATTTAGTAGATAATTAAATAAAACGAACTTTAAAACTGAGTTTGTCTAATTCAGAGTCCATATGGTCGAGTTACAAGGTCCGAAAAATTTAGGTAATGGCTTCGTGGCCTCGAGATTTATTGGTATTTTGACTTAAATTATTTTTTTATATTTTTATATTGATTTTTAAAAATTCTTTAAAGAAGAAATTATGTTAAACAGAGTTACGGTTAATTAATTAGAAAATCAGGAATTTTTTACATATAGTACATATAGACATCGGGGCTCAAAAGTCAAAACTCACCCATTTTATTCTAATATTTTTAATAAATAATATTAAGTATAAAACCAAGTTTAAAAGTGAGTTTGGTTAGTTTGGAGTTTCCTATACATAGTTATGAACCTCGGAAGTCGGCTTTTACAGCTTTTTCGGTTCATGATAAACAATTATTTTTGCATTAAATAATTTTCTTTTTTATAAAATAATATATATTTTATGAACATCTTTTGTAAAGGAAGTGTTTTGATTTGGAATTTTCTTAGTGATAAATAAAATAGGTGAAATATTTACTAGGTGAAAAATGAATAAAGGTATTTTTGTAATCTTGATTTTTTGGTATTTGTATACATTACCTACTTATTTATTTTGTCGATCAAGTCAATATTGATCCGGTCTCGAGGTTAGGATCAGTCTGTATATATTTTAATTTGGAAATGTTGAGAACCACAAATCTAAAACAACAAACAAAGGTTCCAAATAATGTACATATCACACATACATACACGGTACGAACAAAAGGGAATACGAAAAATCTTATCAATCTTGTACACGACAAACGAACAAAAGGTAATATAAATAATCTTATCAACCTCTATCCACTTGTTCATTCATTTACATCAATATGCATGTCAATTCACATGCATATTTAAACTTATGTCATAAACATGAATTAAAGGTCAACCAGGAAAGATATGGTGACAACAATATAACATGTAAAAGTAAAGGATGTTTAATATATAGTATATTGGTTATGAGATTAACAACAAGAGGGAAATATTATCAAGTAGTCAAGTTGTAACCACAATAGATGATGGAATAGAAATTAACAAGGATAGTAATAATACCTTATTGAGCATTGAAAGGGGTTTGAGGGCTTCAATGATCTTCCAAAGATGGACCAACCTGGTTGCCTTTTTGGGAGGTCTTCCTTCTTAACACACCCTCTCTCTCTCTCTTGGAATGAGGGGGTAAAAGAAAATCCCATAACCTCTCATTACAAGGATGTGATTCAAAATGGAGAATGGTTGGTTACTTTGGGAACTACAACCCGTTTATCAACTTCCTCATTTGGATAATTATCAATTCTGTCCATCATAGATTTGATAATTATCCTTTGGTCTATATACAAGCAAAATAGATTCTGAGTTTTATTTGATCACTTCCTTATATTGGCTATAAATAAAATGGACAATATTGTTGATTCTAGTTATATACACATATAAATCCATTTTTGGTTTAAATTCCAGCATACGACACTAGGGAGAGGGAGGTTGTGTTTTAAAACTTGTGAATTGAAAGATCTATGTACCTATTATAAAGCTGGGTTTTTCACCCAGCTGTTGACACGTGTCTTCCCTACCCTCCCTCCTTTCTCCACTCGTATCTCTCTCCCTCTCTCTCCACTCATTCTCTCCATCCCAGTTTCTCTCTCTCCCTCTTTCTATCTCTTTCCACCCACTCTCTCTCCCTCTCTCCATTATGCTCTCTCTCTCCCGTGAAGGATATGGTTAGATCCTCAAGCGCATCACGGAAGTGTGAGCGTCGTATCGAATACGACGAGGAGCGACTAGTCGGACTAGTTGCTCGATGCAGCGGAATTTAAAAAATTTTATACGACGAAACCACAGGATCTAAGAACACTTCTCAAATCATTTCGTCTAAACCACAAACAAGTAATAGGATTACCTCTTGAAGCGTGGTTGCGATCGAGTCTCTAAACGAAGAGACCTCCTGTCTCAAGTCCGATCCGACGGAGGAGATGCTTGCGAGTGCGGGGATGAACCGCGTGCTTCTCGCAATCCATGTTGATGATCCAAGTGGCGGATCTCTTGATCTCGACATACGAGATCCGACGTCTTCTTCACGAGCGAGGCGCACCGAAGGAGACGGAGATCCATGAGCAGAAGAACGAGCAGCATAACGACGATGCCGCGGCGATGGAGAACCTCTCCATGGCATCCATGGTGGACGGCCATGAGAGGGAGAGAGAGAGGGCTGACCTCTAGAGAGAAAGAGAGAGAGAGAGAGATGCTTCTCAAGCATTGTGTGTAAAACAGAGAGCATGGTATGCCTCTCAATCCATGTGATCTCAATCCATGTGATATATAAAATCAATGGATGAGATTGATTTATGTCAATCCAATGGTCAAGATTGTTGTTGGTAAACACCAACAACTTGTGATTTAATTTGATAAAAATATATTTGATAAATCAAATAAATATTAATACCATATTAAATCAATCAAATAAAGAGAGAGGAATAAAGAGAGATCAACCTTCCTCTTTGGAAGGGGGGGACGGCCACCAATTTCACAAGGAAATTGGTGCCGCCCCCCTCTTTCCAAAAGGGAGGGCAATATCATGGCAATCCATGAGATTGCACATCTCCTTGAATTTCTCTCTACTTATTTTCCAACAACAATTTGTTGGTATTTTAATTCACCAAAATAATTCTCAATTAATTTTGGAAATATTGCAATCTTGACATCGGAATATTGTGAATCATATTCACAACCCAAAACCAAATGTAATTTACATTTTCAATTAATTAGACAATGTGTATCCAATACACATTAATAATTAATCTACTAATATAAATTATATTTAACTCTCTCTAATACATTATAAATCACATTTATAATATATTATGAATAATTGGATATTACTATCCACATTATTCTTATCCTTGATAATTAAATCATATTTAATCATCTTGGATCTCTTTATCTCATGTGTTCAAATAATATGAATCACATTCACATTATTCACATATTTGATAATCAAATCACATTTAATTATCTAAGATAACTCTCTTTATAATATGAATCAAATTCATATTAATCTTGATAATTAAATCACATTTAATTATCCATTTTCTCAATGCTCTGATACATATATCAACAATAGAATTATCCATGAACCCTTTCAAGGACAATGCGCTTTCTCCGCGAATACTTGGAGATAAGGACAGGGCGATTGTATTGTTCCACGTATAGTGACATGGATATTGAGATCATATCTCAAATCCAGATCGCGGGCCTCCCATAGATGCTTAATTAAATCAAGACCGCAAATCTAATCTTCTCATTGCATCTGAATCACATTCAGATCAATGTCCAAACATTTGGACTAAGATCATATTACTTCTCTACTGAGAGGAGTCACTAAAATCCAGACCCGTTTCATCACTCCCTAGGAATGGAAGCGTCATGGTTATACAATCGTTTATGATCACATCACCCTCAGGTATTCCTAATACCTGTACATCCTGCATACTGGAAGACTCAGATTAAACCCGAAGTATTGGATCAACTTTATACTGTCTACTTCATGGTTTTATCAGTAAGTTTCTCATTCGATCAATAGGAGTCGGTATTGATCATATACTTTCCAAAAGCATATATCATACCTAGGTCTTGATCATATACTTTCTAAAAGTATATATCAAACCTACAAATTCAGTCAAGCTTCCAAAGCGAGACGACCGTGCGCACGGAATTTGATTCTTCCCAATATCTCATGATGAGCTCATGTCTTCCGGTTCATTAGTGAACCTGTATGATCCCTTTGAGAGATCGTATTACTCATATGCCCTTATATGCACACCAGCGCGCCGGTGTATAAACCTTGATTAGGTCATCAACCTATTGGTCTGCCAAATGTACAAACTCAGACATATAGTAACACATCTGTCTCCGGTCTGAGGATGTGTGCCTATATCATGACAGCATATGATATAGGACTTTGGTTATCTCGATCTCGTTAAGTCAACTCTTTGACCTAACTAATCTGACACCTCCGAATCTCTATTCCTATGCAGAGGACCTGCATCAAGAAGTCGGTCAGATATCAGCCTAACTGAGAAAGGATTGCCATCTCCTACTCAGGCTGGAGATCATCTCTTAATAATCATTTGACGGTGCTTGATGAGTCCTCAATCTAACTCATTAGATATTCATCTAAGCACCAGCCTCTATGATTCAATAATTGAATCAACAACTGTATGATCATTAAGATGGCCATGGTACATAACCCTAATTGCACTAAGGGACCTATTATGCAAACTATGTACTCTTTATTTCAGATTAAGGAGTGAATTGCAATAACATTTATTGCATAATGGCTCGCCGTGGGCTCGCATGTCCAACATCCCGCCCCTCTATCCTCTCCATTTTCTCCTCTTTCAAACGTACTCATCTCACTCTCTCCCCTCTCTCTTTCTACTCACTCTCTCTCTATCCTTCCCACTTCTCTTCTCTCTGAAAGGCACCCATCTCTCTCTCCCCCCTCTCCTCTTCTCTCTCTCCTCTAATATATTTATTAAATTAAAAATTCTAAATATTATATTTTTCTTTTATATTTATTATATTAATATATATAAGTATGTGATTTTGTATTTGAACGATTTTGTATTTTTCAGTGAAGCAAAAAATTAAATTTATTATAGAAATGTAAATTTTTAAATAATATTACTTGAAGAACATTTTTTTAAAAGATAAATAAATTGTACGCAATATTTTCCTCTAGTTCATACTTTTTAGGTTTTTTAAATACTATTACATGCAGTACATTCTTTTAAAAAGATAGATAAATTGGATGTAATATGTTCCTCTATAATTTGTCAATTAAATTTTAATTACATTCTTATAAGTTAACTCTTAATTTCATACTTTATCCTAAAAAGTACTCATTGTATTTGAATGATTTTGTATTTTTCAATGGAGACATTATTTCAAAGCTAAAAAATGATTTTAATATAAAAAGTGTAATTTTTAAATAATATAACTTGAAGTACAATTTCTTAAAAAGATAGATAAATTGTATGCAATATGTTCCTCTATAATTTGACGATTAAGTTCTAAGTACATTCTTATAATTCAACATCCTAAATTCATGTTTTTTAGGTTTTTTAAATAGTATTATGTGAAGTACAATCTTTTCAAAAGATAGATAATTGTATGCAATATGTTCCTCTATGATTTGCAATTAAATTCTAAGCACATTCTTATATTTTAACTTCTTAATTTCATATTTTTTAGATTTTTTAAACAATATTATCTGAAGTACAATCTCTTTATAGCCTCTTAGTTTCATTCTTTACCTTAAAAAACTACTAATGCTGAGAAGCGCGGGTAACTCCCTAGTAGGATATACTAGGATGTAACCCGCGCTTCGCGGCAGACAATAAATTGATAATATAATGTAAATTTAAATAATAATTTGTAATATTTAAATTAAAATTAAAAATGAATAAAATGGAAAGGAGTAAAGGGAATAAATATGTTGTGCAAAATTAGGTAAATTTTTTTAATATATAATTTCCATCTAAAAAAAATACAGTGAGGAAGATTGTGCAGTTTTATAAAGAGATGGATCTCGTAGATAATGATCTCCTTGTATATTTGATCAACATTGTAATTCTTTTATTATGAATTAAATGAAATATGTAGTGATTTTTCAAAATATATCTTCTATGTACACCCTTCCATATTATATGGCACACATTCATATATGTGCACCCAATGGTGCAAAATACAGCTGAAAATAAATATTCAAATATATATATATATGTTGTTCCTGAATCCTAATGTCAAATACAAAATCTAAAATCAATGGATTTTGGATAAATGAAACAAAATCCAAAGATAATAGGTGAATTTTGCAAATGCAATAAAAGGATCCATCCCAAAGGTGCGGATATGTGCTGAATTATACATATTTTTTAAAGAAAATAAATGAAACTTTGTACCATTTATTTAATTGGAAGGTTATCTAATAAATAGTTTTTTTTAAAGTCCCAAATATAAAGAAACGAAGAAGCAATTTTTGATGGTTATTAACCAATAAAACTCTTGCATAGGTTTTTAACATGAAATGTTAGAATGATTTGGTTTGTCGTTCTAACAAATTATATTAGATTAAAAATTTGTAAATATGCAAAATAACTGATTGGACCGAACCATTGTCAAAAATATATATGGGCATCCATACATTATATATACGTGTGATTCTTTTAAATGTCATGTGTCGTTTAATATATTCATATGTGATACCATGGATTGCATTTTTAAAAAATATGAAAGAGGTGAAATATTAAAATCGATAACTCCTTTTCTTATTCCATTGTACTTATTTCGTCCACGATCACTTTACTCATGTTTTTTATTGTTGTTTTAACAACCAACAACACATTAATTAGAAAGGATAAGAAAGATGAATTTAGGACTAAAATAAAAAAATATAACATCTATTTTAACAGATATTCCTTTCTTTAAATCTAACACAATAATCAAACTATAATATGAATGTCAAACGATGTGAATTTCATGAGAATATGTTATTTTAAGGGAATTTGTAAATATAAAAAAATAATGTTTTATGAAATGTAGTGAAATATATAGACATCGCTGCAAGTGTTTAATAGATTGGATTTAAAAAAATAAAATTCACTAAAATTGAATAGGATGCGACTAAATCAAAATCTAATCCATTCAAATTCATGTGAACCCATGTTTATCACAATTCGTATGAACATTGCACATTATTAATGATCAGTGATCAGAAGGTGATGGAATTTATAAATAATTACTCTCCCTAAATGGTAAAACGTGGTGGCCATTGGGAGCTCCTCTCGTAAGGTCGTGATCTCACTTTCTCAAGTTATTGACTTTAATTGTAATATTTCGTATATAAACATGCAGATACATACATACATGCATACACACACATATAGTGATAGTGCTTTGAGTACAATTTTTATGATATATTGTAGTATGTATACTTCAAATATCAAAAAACACATGGATTGCTTAAATATCCAGTTTTTTTAACTTATCATTTAATTATTATTGTATTTACAATGTATATACGAAGTACTTATCAAAATATACATTAATTTACATTATATATTAAAGTAGACATATATGAAGAGTTGTTTTTGAATATTTACATTTTATATTTCCAAAAATAATAGTTGTAGATAGAAAAAAGTAGTTGTAGATAGAAAAAAATCTAAAATACATTTTTCAAATATTGATACATTAGTATAAACTCACTAAACAATTATTAAAAAATTCGAAATAATTAATTAGGGAGTAAAACATGAATTAAAATATCTAATGAATAATACAAAGTGGATATTAAAAAAACCCTTAACAATAATAATAAATCATCAAAAGATTAAAATAATAAACTAAGATTTTTAAATAAAAAG
Organism: Ottelia alismoides; assembly: GCA_037367405.1. Taxonomy (NCBI): domain Eukaryota; kingdom Viridiplantae; phylum Streptophyta; class Magnoliopsida; order Alismatales; family Hydrocharitaceae; genus Ottelia; species Ottelia alismoides. The sequence continues at coordinate 232,652 of JAZKJV010003741.1, read as the reverse complement.
TTAAGTGAATAGAATATCTTTGGAATAAATTAATCAAGATCCAAAAGTAGCAACTTTATATAAAACATCTATTAATTGATGGTTCTAACACTAAGCAATTTACATATATGTAATACGCAATCACCAATAAATTAAAAAAGCAATATATGTATATATAAGAATTACTAAATAAAGATATGTTGTTTATATGGAATTTTTTATGGATTTATTTGAATTTTTATGCATTTTAAATATTAATATGTAATTTTCATTTTTTATTTACTTAAAAAGAAGATGAGCTTAACTATTTCGATATACTATAAGGTGTAGTAATATGTATTTATAGATATTTTTATTTATTATTTATTAACATATTTTATTTAATATAAAATTTATAATTATTTATTAATATAGTGAATATGGATATAATTATAAATAGGAATAAATTATAAGTGAACATATATAATATCAATGAATGGAAGGGATATCGTCATAAAAAAACTCCACACTTTGCATATTCTATTTATAGAAAGAGAGAGAGAGAGGGATGACAGATCGTGTACCTGGAGAGAGAGAGAGAGAGAGAATGGTGGCGGTGGGTTGACGTGTAAACAGGAAGACGCGGGGAGATTCTAAATTGGGGAAAGGAAAAACTCTGGGGAAGCCACATGTCAATTGTGAAGGATATGGATAAATCCTCAAGCGCATCACAGAAGCGTGAGCGTCGTATCGAATACGACGAGGAGCGACTAGTCGCACTAGTTGATCAATGCAGCGGAATTTAAAAAAAAATTATACGACTTAACCACATGATCCAAGAACACTTCTCGGATCGTTTCGTCTAAACCACAAACAAGTAATAGGATTACCTCTTGAAGCGTGGTTGCGATCGAGTCTCTAAACGAAGAGACCTCCTGTCTCAAGTCCGATCCGACGGAGGAGACGCTTGCGAGCGCGGGGATGAACCACGTGCTTCTCGCAATCCATGTTGATGATCCAAGCGGCGGATCTCCTGATCTCGACACACGAGATCCGACGTCTTCTTCACGAGCGAGGCACACCGAAGGAGACGGAGATCCACGAGCAGAAGAACGGGCAGCATAACGACGATGCCGCGACGATGGAGAACCTCTTCATGGCATCCATGGTGGACGGCCATGAGAGGGAGAGAGAGAGAGAGGGATGACGTCTCTTGAGAGAAAGGGAGAGAGAGAGAGATGCTTCTTAAGCATTGTGTTTAAAATAGAGAGCATGGTATGCCTCTCTATTTATAAAGTTTTGGGATCCATGGATCTCAATCCATGTGACATGTAAAATCAATGGATGAGATTGATTTATGTCAATCCAATGGTCAAGATTGTTGTTGGTAAAAACCAACAACTTGTGATTTAATTTGATAAAAATATATTTGATAAACCAAATAAATATTAATACCATATTAAATCAATGAAATAAGGAGAGAGGAATAAAGAGAGATCAACCTTCCTCTTTGGAAGGGGGGGACGGCCACCAATTTCACAAGGAAATTGGTACCGCCCCCCTCTTTCCAAAAGGGAGGGCAATCTCATGGTAATCCATGAGATTGCACATCTCCTTGAATTTCTCTCTACTTATTTTCCAACAACAATTTGTTGGTATTTTAATTCACCAAAATAATTCTCAATTAATTTTGGGAATATTGCAATCTTGACATTGGAATATTGTGAATCATATTCACAACCCAAAACCAAATGTAATTTACATTTTCAATTAATTAGACAATGTGTATCCAATACATATTAATAATTAATCTACTAATATAAATTATATTTAACTCTCTCTAATACATTATAAATCACATTTATAATATATTATGGATAATTGGATATTACTATCCACATTATTCTTATCCTTGATAATTAAATCATATTTAATCATCTTGGATATCTTTATCTCATGTGTTTAAATAATATGAATCACATTCACATTATTCACATCTTTGATAATCAAATCACATTTAATTATCTAAGATAACTCTCTTTATAATATGAATCAAATTCATATTAATCTTGATAATTAATCACATTTAATTATCCATTTTCTTAATGCTCGGATACATATATCAACAATAGAATTATCCATGAACTCTTTCAAGGATAATGCGCTTTCTCCGCGAATACTTGGAGATAAGGACAAGGCGATTGTATTGTTCCACGTACAGTGACATGGATATTGAGATCATATCTCAAATCCAGATCGCGGGCCTCCCATAGATGCTTGATTAAATCAAGACCGCAAATCTAATCTTCTCATTGAATCTGAATCACATTCAGTTTAATGTCCAACATTTGGACTAAGATCAGATTACTTCTCTATTGAGAGGAGTCACTAAAATCCAGACCCGTTTCATCACTCCCTAGGAATGGAAGCGTCATGGTTATACAACCGTTTATGATCACATCACCCTCAGGCATTCCCAATACCTGTACATCCTGCATACTGGAAGACCCAGATTAAACCCGAAGTATTGGATCAACTTTATACTGTCTACTTCATGGTTTTATCAGTAAGTTTCTCATTCGATCATTGGGAGTCGGTATTGATCATATACTTTCCAAAAGCATATATCATACCTAGGTCTTGATCATATACTTTCCAAAAGTATATATCAAACCAACAAATTCAGTCAAGCTTCCAAAGCGAGACGACCGTGCGTACGGAATTTGATTCTTCCCAATATCTCATGAGTGAGCTCATGTCTTTCGGTTCAGTAGTGAACCTGTATGATCCCTTTGAGAGATCGTATTACTCATATGCCCTTATATGCACACCAGCGCGCCGGTGTATAGACCTTGATTAGGTCATCAACCTATTGTTCTGCCAAATGTACATACTCAGACATATAGTAAAACATCTGTCTCCGGTCAGAGGATGTGTGCCTATATCATGACAGCATATTATATAGGACTTTGGTTATCTCGATCTCGTTAAGTCAACTCTTTGACCTAGCTAATTTGACACCTCCGAATCTCTATTCCTATGCAGAGGACCTGCATCAAGAAGTCGGTCAGATATCAGCCTAACTGAGAAAGGATTGTCATCTCCTACTCAGACTGGAGATCATCTCTTAATAATCATTTGGCGGTGCTTGATGAGTCCTCAATCTAACTCATTAGATATTCATCTAAGCACCAGCCTCTATGATTCAATAATTGAATCAACAGCTGTATGATCATTAAGATGGCCATGGTACATAACCCTCATTGCACTAAGGGACCTATTATGCAAACTATGTACTCTTTATTTCAGATTAAGGAGTGAATTGCAATAACATTTATTGCATAATGGCTCGCCGTGGGCTCGTATGTCTAACAATCTCCCACTAGCCCAAAGAGCCATTAATGGGCTAATCATTTAAACCCACACTCATGTGACAATCATAGGCTATTTAGAAAATAGCTAGGTAAGCTGGTCAGTCACTCCGTTCCCAAGAGACTACGCCAAGTCCTTTTACGGCACTTGCATATCTCCTAGTAACAGTGCTCGCATCCAATGCGAATGTTGCATCTCATGCAACCGATACTCAATTTTGTTGGTTATAGTGTCCTTGACACTACATCTTATTAATTATCATAACCAGTATTCCCATAATCCTTATTAGAATACCTTCATTCCTGGAGATCTCTATCTCCTAAGGTATCTACAGTTAAGACCCTTATAGATCACTATCTACAAGGTCTTAAACCTTTGAAGATAAGACTTTGAGATCATTATCTCTAAGTTTCATCATCTTTGAAGATATTGTTATTACTACAATCAAGTGTTTTATCTCCATAGCAGGATTAGTAACAGTTTACTACTCCCACTGCATGGCAGACATCTGGCTCTTGTACACATCTAGCATATACCCAGCTTCTCATAACTGATGCACAAGTGCAAGCAGTTCTAGCATTCACTTCCTCAACTCTTTGAGGTGCTATCCCTTTAGACAGGTCACTACTACATCTTAAGGGAAGGAAGCCTTTCTTGGAATTTTCCAGAAAATGGAATAAGTCCAAAGTGTATTACTAATGTGACGGTCCCAATATCCTCTTCTCTTTGCTTCTGAACAACTTCAGAACTAAGATCTAAGAGGTATCCTTGAGATCGTATCTCAAGGTATGGAACAACCAAATTATAAAACACTTATTATTTATTCTTACATCATTCTAAATGATTAGAATAATATCTACATTTAGCACGATGAACACAATGGCACTCCCACTAAGCTTCACATGGTTCATCAAGATTTTATCTGAAATCACAATATTTATAATTTCATCAAATCTTATGTTCCAACTACAGGAAGCTTAAGGGAGTCCAAAGATGGAGTTCTTCAGCTAGCACATCTTGCTTTCCTCAATCTTGAAGCCCTAGGGCTACTTCATATGAATATCCTCAGAGAGGTATTCATAGAGGAATGCAATCTTGACTCACATCATGAGAAGTCATAGTCAAGTTGTGTAGCTACAGTTAGCAATATTCTGATGGGTTAAAGCAAGGTCACTGGAGAGCAAGTCTCATCACGAGCGATGTCTTCTCTTCGGTGTGTAGCTCATGACTACGAACCGTGCTTTGAAGGTCTCTACCCTCTCATCAGGTTCCCTCTTTCTCTTGAAGATCCATTTACACCTTTAATGGGTCTGACCCTTATAGGTGGATCCTCGAGGGTCCATATACAACACTTGTATATGAAGTCTACATTAGACTTTTATTTCTAACATCCATCTTTCCATGTCATGATCCTCAGGAGCTTCATCACATGAAGTCTGATCATTTTCAGATTTAACTGACACATGGAATCCATCCTCAAACTTATTTGAAGAGGTATTAATGTTTCATCTTTAGTTATCTATTTTAGTTTCTGATTTCAGGAGCCTCATTATCTTTTCAAGATTAAATGAGTTCCTTTACTTCATTTTCATCTTGATTCTCAAGAAAGTCATCCTATAAGAATCATATTCTCAAAGATTAGATCTTTTTAAGAATCTCAAGGTCATAAAGTAGGTATCCAATACCATCCTTTATTTTCCTAATGAAGTAGCACTCTCTAGTGCCAGATTCCAGCTTAATCACATGGAACCTTATTAAGGATATATAATGTAGTCTCTACCACATATATATACCTGGAAACTAAGAGATAATTATGCTATGATTAATCATTGATCAAATCATGTCACACATGATCAATTGTATCTCCCTACAACTCTATTGAGTTAAGGCTCATTAGGAGGGGTGAGATAGAAATGATATTCACATCTCCATAAGGTATTCCTTGAATTCATCTAATAGGTACAAGCTACCTTGATTAGATCAAATTCATTTCATCTTCCTTCAAACTTTGGTTCTAAATCAAAATTGTGAAATCTTTGAATATTTCAAAGGTTTCTTAGGTGAAGAGAAGAAATTTCATATCATACATAATCATCAATAGATATCACATATCCATAATGTTTACTATGATATAGATGATTCACATACATCAATATGTATGAGATCCCGAATACCTTGACATCTCACACCATTCCCAAGGAAGGTGTCTTGGACATTTTTCTTTGAATACAATATTCATAAGTATGTAAGAGTTGAACCTTTAGATAATCTAAAGTTTCATGTCTTACTAGTCCATTGATCTCATCAACAGACATATGTCTAAAACTTGATGCCAGATCATTGTCAAATGATCTTTTGTCCTCCTATTGATCTTTAAAGGTTTAATTTTCAGTATTAGAAATATTAATGAACCATTCAATAATTTTTTTAATTTAATAGAGTCCACTAGATTTTAGATTACTATCTGAAATATCTCCATCATAACTCTTTATGATAGATTTATTACAGAATTCATGTTTATATCCAACAATTAGAAATAAACAATGAGTGTATTCTAATATCTAGGTCATAGAGACATTCTCTAAGACTAAGGGCTCCCACTGAAAATATGAAGTCTATTGATCTCATGGAAATTGTTGCAACACTTGCATTACTTTCAACATGGATGACCAATAAACCTTAAGATCAAATTTCTAATACATATGCAACCAATTGCAAGTGTCATTAGAAAATTGAGATACAATTATTAGACTTTATCTTATAAAATAAGTAAGTCCATATCAATGATGCACTATCTGATTCCTTCTCTAAGGATTCTAGATAGATTTGATAGTCATACTATTAACACATCAACTTATTGCAGTATTGGCATTCATTCAACTCTTTGAATGTCATATGGAAGTTACAGAAATACAGTCAACCTTTTGACTATATTTCTTACTTGGGTCCAACCCATGCTTCCAGTGCGCTCCCTTTATCTATAAGCAACCATTACTCAAGACTAAGGATCTCTTATGTTAAATTCAAAAGAATTTAATATAAGAGTATTTCAACATTTATACATGCTTCACGCAATTCATATAATATGGATATTATGAAGCTTCATGAATGACTAGAGTATAGACAGTAGAATGATGACACTCGTCATCTACATCCATCTAAACTCTTAAAACATAGGTTCAGGTAGGTACTCAAACAATTTGAATACATCATCTGTTATAGAGCTACCATTCTACATGATGTAGAGAACCATGTCATTCATGATTAAATGTCAAGAGCACATATGTATGCCAGAATATCTTTATTGATTTTATAAGGATTATTTGATAATTACGATCATTATCGACATGTCATTTCAAAAGTACATTCGATGAGATCAAGACTTATAGAGACATACAAACCCTAGGGTTTTAGTCCTATTGTCTATTTAATTATCACTTCTCATTATTATGAGGAAACTTGCATATTGCAACCACATACATTATGTGTCCAACTGCAATTACAATATCTGGATCAAGGGTCCAATCCATGATATTTTACTGGTTATTATTGAGTATAGAATTGAGTGGGTTTAATGAAGGATTATCTGAAATAAGAAATTTGCATGAGTGTATATATTTATATATATACATATTATACTTTGATTTAGGAGTTTTTTATATCAAAGTTGTCTTGCCTTGTCAAAGATACTGAAAGTTCATTCCCTTAATCACCTTCAATGTAAGAGATATACTTACCATTATATCTCAGCAAGATCTGGGATCTCCTCTTTATCTTTGTTACATCTCAATAATACGAGAAACTGCAACTCCAATAAAGAGAAGCGGGAACACAATCCGCCTTGCAAGTCCAACTTGTATTTCCCAATTCGGTCTTTAATGCCCGGGCCCACCACCCCTAAGGTGATGTTGACCCGTCATCAATTGAACCAACCGTCAACAGGAATAGAACTCGCTATGCGCAATCCAATATCGCCCCAATAATATGAGGATCCGATATTGGGGTCACTACGCATACGGCCTTACTCTTTCGAGAAGCAAAGAGTCCGATCCAGATGCGCTTGTTTATAGGAGCTGTCACTTCGTACAGGCGTCTCCTATATACAATCCCTGGCGACGGAAACCCTTCGCCTTGACGGGAGACCATGGATGTCACTTATGTGATCATCCACCTCTTATTCAAATTTAATTAATTACTATAAATCACATTCATATAATTAATTCTTCCAAGGGAATTATTAACTCTAATCATATTAGAGTATTCTTAATTGGATATAATTAACTTAATCATATTAAATTAATTATCAATCTAATTTAATCAATCAAACTTAATTTTATGCTTGAATATATATATATATGGTATTATTCTCAAAGTACGTATTAATTTGTATTTTAATAATTAGAAAAATACATCATAATCCCTCGGACATTATCCCAACCCTACCCGCTGTCATGGCCAGTACCGACGGGAGTGGGACGGACCGCATACGTTGCAATCCGCTACCCCAACGATCCCCGACTAGACACCATATCCGCCTCAGGAAAGGATAATGCCAAATTGATTAATTTGTACTTGAGACGATCATCGGTTCTTCAACCGAAATTATACCATATAGTAATCAAAACAATTTTGATTATAAGGAAATTTGCTAGACAAATTCCCAATCCTATTCAAGCAAGAAGTTTGATGATTGTGATACCAATTAAGATTTAGATCAAATCTAATCAATTAATTGATTGGGGCCAAGTCAATTAAGGAAATAATCACCTTCTAATATTTCACAAATATTTTCCATAATTATTTCTCGAAATTAACAATTAATTTCATTAATTGACAATCACATGGTTCTTGATTAGGAAAGCAATTTCAGCAGTGACCCCTACTTACTAAAATTAGCATATCTCAATCATATTAAATCCAAATTAAGCAAAGTCAATTTCTAAAGTTTGCTAATTTGATTTAGGACAGAACCTAAGTGATGTTTCACGCATTTTGAGGTAAGTCTAAACAGTAATTAACATTTTAATCACGTTCAGATTCATAGTTCCCGCAATAGTGCATACATGTTCATTAAAACGACCATATCTCGAGCATACGAAATCCGATTTACGCAAACTCAGATCCTATGGTTTCCTTATTTAATGAGGAACAAAATCCAAGTATTAAATTCGTGTTTAAACAATTTAAACAGTGCCGAATTTATTTACTAAATATATCTGCGAAATCAAATGCGATGAAAACTTTCGCGACCTTAACGAACCCAAGTCGTCCTCGGTAAGCGAATCACTATTCGAAACCGTCGACCTAAAGCTCTGATACCACTTGAAGGATATGGATAAATCCTCAAGCGCATCACGGAAGCATGAGCGTCGTATCGAATACGACGAGGAGCGACTAGTCGCACTAGTTGCTCGATGCAACGGAATTTAAAAAAAAATTATACGACGAAACCACATGATCCAAGAACACTTCTCGGATCGTTTCGTCTAAACTACAAACAAGTAATAGGATTACCTCTTGAAGCGTGGTTGTGATCGAGTCTCTAAACGAAGAGACCTCCTGTCTCAAGTCCGATCCGACGGAGGAGACGCTTGCGAGCGCGGGGATGAACCGCGTGCTTCTCGCAATCCATGTTGATGATCCAAGCGGCGGATCTCCTGATCTCGACACACGAGATCCGACGTCTTCTTCACGAGCGAGGCGCACCGAAGGAGACGGAGATCCACGAGCAGAAGAACAGGCAGCATAACGACGATGCCGCGGTGATGGAGAACCTCTTCATGGCTTCCATGGTGGACGGCCATGAGAGGGAGAGAGAGGGCTGACATCTCTTGAGAGAAAGGGAGAGAGAGAGATGCTTCTCAAGCATTGCGTGTAAAATAGAGAGCATGGTATGCCTCTCTATTTATAGGATTTTGGGATCCATGGATCTCAATCCATGTGACATGTAAAATCAATGGATGAGATTGATTTATGTCAATCCAATGGTCAAGATTGTTGTTGGTAAAAACCAACAACTTGTGATTTAATTTGATAAAAATATATTTGATAAATCAAATAAATATTAATACCATATTAAATCAATCAAATAAGGAGAGAGGAATTAAGAGAGATCAACCTTCCTCTTTGGAAGGGGGGGTCGGCCACCAATTTCACAAGGAAATTGGTGCCGCCCCCCTCTTTCCAAAAGGGAGGGCAATCTCATGGTAATCCATGAGATTGCACATCTCCTTGAATTTCTCTCTACTTATTTTCCAACAACAATTTGTTGGTATTTTAATCCACCAAAATAATTCTCAATTAATTTTGGGAATATTGCAATCTTGACATTGGAATATTGTTAATCATATTCACAACCCAAAACCAAATGTAATTTACATTTTCAATTAATTAGACAATGTTTATCCAATACACATTAATAATTAATCTACTAATATAAATTATATTTAACTCTCTCTCTAATACATTATAAATCACATTTATAATGTATTATGGATAATTGGATGTTACTATCCACATTATTCTTATCCTTGATAATTAAATCATATTTAATCATCTTGGATCTCTTTATCTCATGTGTTTAAATAATATGAATCACATTCACATTATTCACATCTTTGATAATCAAATTACATTTAATTATCTAAGATAACTCTCTTTATAATATGAATCAAATTCATATTAATCTTGATAATTAAATCACATTTAATTATCCATTTTCTCAATGCTCGGATACATATATCAACAATAGAATTATCCATGAACTCTTTCAAGGATAATGCGCTTTCTCCGCGAATACTTGGAGATAAGGACATGACGATTGTATTGTTCCACGTATAGTGACATGGATATTGAGATCATATCTCAAATCCAGATCGCGGGCCTCCCATAGATGCTTGATTAAATCAAGACCGCAAATTTAATCTTCTCATTGAATCTGAATCACATTCAGTTTAATGTCCAACATTTGGACTAAGATCAGATTACTTCTCTACTGAGAGGAGTCACTAAAATCCAGACCCGTTTCATCACTCCCTAGGAATGGAAGCGTCATGGTTATACAACCGTTTATGATCACATCACCCTCAGGCATTCCCAATACCTGTACATCCTGCATACTGGAAGACCCAGATTAAACCCGAAGTATTGGATCAACTTTATACTGTCTACTTCATGGTTTTATTAGTAAGTTTCTCATTCGATCATTGGGAGTCGGTATTGATCATATACTTTCCAAAAGCATATATCATACCTAGGTCTTGATCATATACTTTCCAAAAGTATATATCAAACCAACAAATTCAGTCAAGCTTCCAAAGCGAGACGACTGTGCGCACGGAATTTGTTTCTTCCCAATATCTCATGAGTGAGCTCATGTCTTCCGGTACAGTAGTGGACCTGTATGATCCCTTTGAGAGATCGTATTACTCATATGCCCTTATATGCACACCAGCGCGCCGGTGTATAGACCTTGATTAGGTCATCAACCTATTGGTCTGCCAAATGTACATACTCAGACATATAGTAACACATCTGTCTCCGGTCAGAGGATGTGTGCCTATATCATGACAGCATATGATATAGGACTTTGGTTATCTCGATCTCGTTAAGTCAACTCTTTGACCTAACTAATCTGACACCTCCGAATCTCTATTCCTATGCAGAGGACCTGCATCAAGAAGTCGGTCAGATATCAGCCTAACTGAGAAAGGATTGCCATCTCCTACTCAGACTGGAGATCATCTCTTAATAATCATTTGACGGTGCTTGATGAGTCCTCAATCTAACTCATTAGATATTCATCTAAGCACCAGCCTCTATGATTCAATAATTGAATCAACAGCTGTATGATCATTAAGATAGCCATGGTACATAACCCTAATTGCACTAAGGGACCTATTATGCAAACTATGTACTCTTTATATCAGATTACGGAGTGAATTGCAATAACATTTATTGCATAATGGCTCGCCGTGGGCTCGTATGTCCCACAAATTGCTGGGTAAAAAACCCAGCTTTATATAGGTATAAAGAAAAGATATATAACAAAATTACAGGCACATACAATATGAGTAACAGAAACCTAAATATTTTTTAGAAGAAGAATTTTAATCGTATCATAAGAAATATCAATAAGCACAATCCTATAAATGTGCGGACATCCATATTTATTGCCAAAGCTTAAAAAAAACAATTGATTTTTTATATATCATTCATCAAGAAGATAGTCAAATTTTATATACATAAGAAAAAGACAACAGTTAAAGATCTTATACATTTAAAGGCAGACAAAATTTAGTAAACATTACGAAATTTTGATCATACATAAAATAAACTATGCATACAACATCAACATAAAAAAGTACCACAGTATGAAAAGAACCTTACCTGTAACTGTTTTTTTCTTCCTACCAATAGTGATTCACTGCAATGTCAAAAAAGTACATATATATATAGAACTATCTACAGTCATATATGTTCTTTGTATCATACCAACTCTTATAGTAAGTAATATATTCAAAGAATCGATGTTGTAAAATATAGCGACCTACAAATGCATACAAAGACATAAAATGATATCATAGCATCCACTACTAAAAAACCCCCCTTTCAAAAAAAGAATCAATCAGAGATTAGAGCAAACATCTAGCAGATATCAAGAAAATGATATATTACATACTGTCAAATTTTATATCCATAGGAAAACGCCAACAGTTAAAGATGTTATACATTTAAAGGCAAACATAATTTAATGAACATTGAGGAATTTTGGTCATACATAAGATGAACTATATATACAACATCAACATTAAAAAGTACTATAGTATGGAAAGAACCTTACCTGCAACGGTTTTTTTCTTCCTATCAATAGCGACTTTATGCAATGTTAACATATATATATATAGAACTATAAAAAAAACGAAAAATTAGCAGAAGGAAAAAATAGCTACTCTCTTAAAAGCAGTATGTAAATTGTTTATTAACAAGCATCAGTAGACACAGTCATACAGTAGCAACGATTGACAATATTTACTAAGTACTATCTATATCCATATATATTCTTTGTATCGCACCAACTCTTTACAGTAACAACCATTAATAACATCTACTCAGTACTATCTATAGTCATATATGTTCTTTGTATCATACGAACTCTTATAATAACTAATATATTCAAAAAATCGATGTTGTAAAATATAGTGATCTACAAATGCATACAAAGACATAAAATGATATCATAACATCCACTACTAAGAAACCCCCCTTTCAAAAAAAGAATCAATGACAGATTAGAGCAAACATCTAGTAGATATCAAGAAAATGATATATGACATACTGTCAAATTTTATATCCATAGGAAAACGCCAACAGTTAAAGATGTTATACATTAAAAGGCAGACATAATTTAGTGAACATTAAGGAATTTTGGTCATACATAAAATGAACTATGTATACAACATCAACATTAAAAAGTACTATAGTATGGAAAGAACCTTACCTGCAACATTTTTTTTTCTTCCTATCAATAGGGACTTTCTGCAATGTTAACATATATATATATATATATAGAACTATCAAAAAACAAAAAATTAGCAGAAGGAAAAAAATAGCTACTGTCTTAAAAACAATATGTAAATTGTTTATTAACAAACATCAGTAGACACAGTCATACAGTAGCAACGATTAACGACATTTACTAAGTACTATCTACATCCATATATATTCTTTGTATCACACCAAGTCTTATAGTAACTAATATATTCAAAGAGTCGATGCTGTAAAATATAGCAGCCTACAAATGCATAGGAAAACATAAAATGATATCATAACATCCACTACAAAGAAACCCCCTTTTAAAAAAACAATAAGCGCTCTAAAGTAAATGAAATAAACAGAGATTAGAGCAAACATCTAGCAGATATCTAGAAAATGAAATATTAAATGCTGTAGAAAAGGTTACCTTCAACGTTTATTCTGGGCTTTTGTCAATATCGATCCCTTATAAGTTGATATCCATAAGAAAAAAACAACAGTTAAAGATGTTATTATACATTTAAAGGCAGACAGAATTTAATGAGAATCAATGAATTTTGATCATACATAAAATAAACTATGCATACAACACAGACATAAAAAAAGTGCCATATTATGGAAAAAACCTTACCTGTAACTGTTTTTTTCTTCCTATCAATATTGACTCACTGCAATGTCAACAAAAATATATGTATAGAACTATCCAAAATCGAAAAATTAGCAGAAGGAAGAAACATAGATATTGTCTCAAAAACAGTATGTAAATTGTTTACTAACAAACATCAGTAGACACATTCATACAGTAGCAAACATTACTAATATCTATTCAGTACTATCTACAACCATATATGTTCTTTGTATCATACCAACTCTTATAGTAACTAATATATTCAAATAATCAATGCTGTAAAGTATAGTGACCTACAGATACATAGAAAAATAAAATAAACTATGCATACAACACATACATAAAAAAGTGCCATATTATGGAAAAAACCTTACCTGTAACGGTTTTTTTCTTCCTATCAATACTGACTCACTGCAATGTCAAGAAAAATATATGTATAGAACTATCCAAAATCGAAAAATTAACAGAAGGAAGAAACATAGATATTGTCTCAAAAACAGTATGTAAATTGTTTACTAACAATCAGTAGAGACATTCATACAATAACAAACATTACTAATATTTATTCAGTACTATCTACAACCATATATGTTCTTTGTATCATACCAACTCTTATAGTAACTAATATATTCAAAGAATCAATGCTGTAAAGTATAGCGACCTACAGATACATAGAAAAACATAAAACGATATCATAACATCCACTACAAAGAAACCCTCCTTTAAAAAAAATTCAGTAACCTCTCTAAAGTAAATGAAAGAAACAGAGATTACAGCAAGCATCTAACAGATATCAAGAAAATGATATATTACATACTGTCAAAATTTATATCCATAAGAAAACGCCAAGAGTTAAAGATCTTATACATTGAAAGGCAGACAAAATTTAATGAGCGTTAAGGAATTTTGATCATACATAAAATGAACTATGCATACAACAGTAACATAAAAAAGTACTATAGTATGGAAAGAACCATACCTGTAAATTTCTTTCTTCCTATCAATAGTGACTTACTACAATGTCAACATATATATATACAACTATTTAAAATTGAAAAATTAGCAGAAGAAAGAGACATAACTATTGTCTTAAAAACAATATGTAAATTGTTTACTAACAAACATCAATTGATACATTCATACAGTACCAACGATTAATAACATCTAGTAAGTACTATCGACAGCCATATATGTTATTTGTATCATACCAATTCTTATAGTAACTAATATATTCAAAGAGTCGATGTCATAAAATATAGCGACCTACAAATGCATAAGAAAACATAAAATGATATCATAACATCCACTGCAAAGAAACCCCCCTTTGACAAAAAGAATTAATAACCTCTCTAAAGTAAACGAAAGAAACAGAGATTAGTGCAAACATCTAGCAGATATCTATAAAATGAGATATTACATAATGTAGAAAAGGTTACCTTCAATGTTTATTGTGGCTTTTGTCGATATCGACCCCTTATAATTTGATAAAGAACACGTATATAACGAAATGACAATCAGGTAAAATATGAGTAACAGAAACCCTAAATATTATTTTGAAAGAAGAATGTTGATCATATCACATCAAACATCAATAAGCAAAAGCATGTTATAGGAAACAACATACAATTTGAGTAAACAGTGAAGAGAACCAGAGAAAAACAACAACAGTATACATTAAAGTAACAACCAAATATCAAATCATTCTAAAAGGAGAACATGCATAACAGAGTAGAAATAAAAAACATTTAACAGACATTACCTTTCGACTTCAGATTAAGAGAACCGGAGGACTAACGGAAACTAAGTAAAATAGTTAAAGTTATAGGAAGAACGGAACGCGGTTAGACAGTTAAAACGGAGAATCGTTAAGGAAATCGGAAAACGAAAACATGTATAAAGTAAAAAAGGGAAAGAAATAACCCATTACCATCGAAGATCATTTGCCTTTTGACATCATCCAAGCAAAACCCAAATCACCAAGCACAACCCAAAATATTTAGGGTTATACAGAGGAACAAAGAGGCGGACGAACTTAACATCAACGATCGTCAGAATAAGCCGACAACGAAAACATGTATAGCGTAATAAGCAGCAGAAATCGTTAGGGAGAAGGAAGCACACCTTTTCCACAGGAAGAAGACAAAGAACATTGCCAGAGAACATCGACAGCACCTGGAGGAGAAAGAGGAAGAAGAAGAGGAAACGCTGAGGAGAGAACGCAGACAACGGAAGAAACGCTGAGGACAGAAGGTAAACGAAGGAAGGGGCGGCGAAGGAAGAAATCCAGGAGCACCCCAACCGCGAGAAAGGAACCGTCCTTTCGCCAGGTGTAGACAAAACTTCGAGAGCTGGAAAAGCCTTTCGCCATCTGGCACCATGCAGGGAGGGAATGCCACACTTAACGCGGGATACGAATCTACCCACACCAACGGAGGAGGGCATAGTTGACACGTGGCAGATGGGGGGAAGAAATCCGGTAATAGTAATAGTATAGATGATTGGGCGAGGTTAGAGAAACGTAGAAGTGTGGGACGGGAGGCATCACAGGGTGAGTCTCGGAAAAACCTAAACGCAAAGAGGGTGGGTGGGGTATGAAGGGGGTGGGTGGGGTATGCCCCTCCTCGAGACAACATGGGTGCCCTTGCGCTAGACTTGGTTATTTGTGTTTGTTTCGGCAACGATACATTCTTCTCTGGCTCTCTCCAATAGAATTTATCAAAGGGCATCCGGGTCCTGACGCAGTTCCTTTCCTCCCTCCTCTTCGACCTTTTGCTGTAGCAGAGGAGCGTGACATTTAGGATTTCGGGTAGAGATCTTTGCAAGGCAAGGAGAGAGCTTATCTCATCTCCGTTTCTCTCTCTACTAATCTCCCTCCCCCCTTCTCTTCAGAGTTTTGATGAAACCGATTTCTGTTGGCCCGTGTTTTTGGACTAATCAATATCTCCTGGTTGTTGCTGTTTTCGTTTCAAATCCCTCTCTTCTTTCTTTTCTTCTTCGTGCACTCGTTGTCCTCGATTTGGTGTAATACAGTACTTTTTCCCTCTTTCTCGATTTGGTGTAAGACAATACTCTGTTTTCTTACTTTGGATCACAATTGATATTACATATACTTGTACACCTTTCATTTTTGTCTTTATTTTCTGTGTACACTGCATGCTTATTCAATCACGGTGTATAATGCCAATATTAATCTTTGCATCACCAAAAAATCATTTACAGTTAACCATTTTTTTAATTTGAAATTTTGCAAAAATGCATACTCTACATATAAGCTGTTCTGTTTACCTGTATGTCACATTTGATTTGATGATGTGATTTCTGAACCTTGGTTTAGTTCAAATTGTTAAATGACATGATCCGATTTTAAATAGATACTAATGATTTGATAAGTTTCGAAAATTCTACCTGTTACACGTTCAGATAGTTCCAGTTAGAGGGCATTGAAAAATATTTATTAGTTTGGATAAACCCGTAACTGGAAATTTGGTGCTTTTATTTTTTTCCAGGCTACATACTTTGAGCGGGGTTTTCTTCAATATATCCAGATTTTTTTGCCGACAATCTCTTTATACATTGATGGATTCGATTGACGAGGCATGCAAAAACAGTCTTGTTCAGGCTATTCGGGCTCTGAGTGCTGCAAGACATATAAAAGATGATAATGTTCCCTGTGAGATTGTGGAGGTAATGCATCTGTGCTTAGTTACACTGCTGCGTGCTGTTATTTGAGTTACTGAGGCTTAGATAATCAAAACCATGTTTTAACTGTGCTTACGAAAAAACCAACTCATTTATTTGTATTTAGTTTATGGAGTATGGTTGGTGAGATCAATTGCTAGGATAGATCTTCCATCCTTCAAGAATTTTTGGACGTCAGTAGTTGCGGCCCTGTATGGCAGAACGGATGGAACCTGTAGCTTGTTTGTGGGATATTTGGCTAGCCCGAAATTGGGCCATCTTTCATGAAAAGAGGTTCTATATTGAGACTTGTTTTCATCATATAAAGGCTCTCCTCGAGTCTTAATTTGTTATACTGTGTTAATACATGTGGGGTGGACCCCCATCTGGTGCATACCCTTTTTGCATTAAAAAAGAATCTATGGACCTACGTTCCTTAGTCATCAGCGTTTCCATTTATCCCCAAATTAGACATTAACTTGATATTATCTGGGAAATTTTTGGTTTAGTGACGCATAAGCATTGGAAAGGTCATGTATGGTTGAGCTTAAACTTGATGTTCATTTTTTTGAAAAGCCTCCTCCCTATTGTAGCACACTCAATGGTTCAGCCTCTCTTGCAACTTCATGTTGGTTGCTGCGAACAGATTGGAGGTCCTTTGTGATGGATAATCTCCCGAACTACTTCTGAAGCTAAGCTATTTCCTAACAATTCCATTTTGATAATAACGACTACAGTATTTAACAACTATTGCCCTATTGGTCCCCTCCAAGTCGAGCCATTATGGGATCTTCTTTACTTGTATGAGACACATCTCCATGGATACATCAAAGAGAAAATTTTATTCAGCATCATCAATAGGCTTGTTAATATGAATGCATGATAGAACAATGCTCAATTTTATTCCCTAAACTAATATAGAACATTAAAGGATAAATTGAGCTTTATGTCAAGCAGGTCTTTGATGGCGGCAACAACATTTCTGTGGCATGAAATAATACATTTCTATATCGATTTTATGGATTTTTTAGTGTCAAGAAGAAGGATATTCTTGATCCTTTTTATTAAGGAGGAGGGAGTCTATTGGTCTTTCCAAGGATTGTAAATATATATAACGTTGAAGAGGATAGTTTTGCTATTTGTCTTCTCAACCTTACACATATCCGATCAATAGAGTGATGCATCATTCTTATACAAGGATGTGAATGGGGACGTGATATTATTATTAAATTAGCTAAATCAACCATCCATAAAAGAAACCACATATGCATAACTCTTTTTCATGCACAACTCTCCATAAGAGGAAAAAACTATAGGTATATACAACCCTAGATGAACTAGATGCATTATTAATTGCTGAAGAATGTAATGTGGTGCAAGTACTATACATCATCAACAACAACAAAGCCTTTTCCCACAATTAAGTAGGGTCTACTACATGTATTCTTCGCCTCCATTCAGATCTATTTTGGATCGATCTCGGGCTTATATCCAAAATACTAAGATCTCTTCGTATAGTCTCTTTCCAACACTTCTTGGGCCGTCCTTGCCCTCTCTTAGCTGTCTCAACATCCCAACACTCACATCTCCTAACTGGTGCATCAACTGACCTTCTTTGCAAATGACCAAACTATCTTAAGCGGTTTTCTCGTATCTTATCCTCGATCGGAGTTACACCAACTTTCTTTTTGATTGCATCATTCCGAATCCGATCTTTACGTGTGTGTCCACACATTCATGATAGCATTTTTATTTATGTTACAACCATTCTCTGCACATGTCTATGGTTCACATGCCAACATTCATATCCATAGAGCATAGTAGGCCTCACGGCTGCTTTATAAACTTTCTTTTAATTTTAAATGGAATTTTCTAATGACATAGAACAACAGAGGCTCCTCTCCACTTTAGCCATCATGCATTTATTCTATTAGTAATATCTCCATCAATTTCCCCATCATGTTGCAAAAGATCCCAAATATCTAAAAGAATATCTCTCTGAATGTTATTGTCACCAATCTTCACTTAGATTCTCATCACCATTGCTTCCATCAAAGGTGCACTCCATATATTCCGTCTTAGCCCTACTTATACGAAATCCTTTAGTCTCCAATGCATGTCTCCAGACCCCAAGTTTCTCATTTACTCCATCTCTAGTCTCGCCAATCAACACAATATCATTAGCAAATAACACATACCAAGGTAACTCATCCTGAATGAGACTTGTCAACTTGTCCATAATCAAAGTAAAAAGAAATGGACTCAAAGCTGAACCTTGATGTAAACCAATGTTGATGTCAAAATAGTCAGTCTACCCAGACGGGGTCCTTACACAAGATAAAGCCCTATCATACATATCCTTTATGAGGTTAATGTATAGGACATGTACTTATCTCTTCTCCAAAACTCTCCACAATATCTCTCGTGGGACTAATCATAAGCCTTTTCCAAATCAATAAAAGATCATGTGGAGGTTCTTCCTTTTAGATTTATAAATCTCCATTGTTCTCCTCATCAAATGGATGACTTCAATAGTTGAGTGACCTGACATAAATCCGAATTGGTTCTCTTTTACTTTGAAAACTTACCTTAACCTTCTTTCAATCACACGTTCCCAAATTTTCATAGTGTGACTCGTCATCTTGATACCTCCTGTAATTCGAACAATTTTGAATGTCTCCTTTATTGTTATAAAGAGGCACCATAATCATGCATTTTCTTGCTTCGGCCAAATAACACTGAACAGATCGTAAGCCAAGTCAAATCACGCTTACCTAAAACTCTCCATACTTCTACAGGGATGTCATCCGGTCTACACCTTTCCTAGGTCTCATAACCTTCAAAGCCTCCTCTACTTTCTTTTTTGTATTCGTCTATAGCTTGCACGATTCAAATAACTTTCACTACTAGCTAGATCACCCAAAGTGATCTCTCTATTTCCTTCCTCAAAGTGCAGGTACTATACATAATTTTAAAAATATATATTCACACTCATTTTCAATACCCTGCGATCCTTAGTATATAATTAACTGATCATGATCATTGGTCGAGATAAGTCCTCCCTGTCCCCGCACTCCCACCCCCACAAATCGCTACCCAACCCTTCCAATTTTTGAGCACCTAGCATTGCTCCCTCATCACCCGTGCCCTCCTTGACACCTTTTTGTCTTCCCCGCCGTTCTCCAAAAACCTCCCATCTTCTTTCCCCTGGCCCCCTTGAAATCGCCACAATCCCCAAAATCTAACCCCGATCATGATCCTCATAGCTGCCTAAGCAATCCCTACTCTTGACTTGACCCCCCTCCATGATAGAACGATCGTCCTGAAGAGATATTTATGGCACCAATGCCCCATTTTGTTGAGAAGCTAGATGACCTACCTTCCTTCGACGTTCTTGAATGGTGAGGAGGTGGCCATCCTTGTTGCAAACGACCTGCTATCCCTCGAGGCACACAATTGGAAAATACACTAGTCTTCTATGTCATTAACAATAGACCTTACATAACCTGCTTTAAATTTTCATTAATAAAGTATCACAACCAATTGGACTGCATGAACTTCCCAGGGGCTAAAGGTTACTTCTATCTCAAATTGTCCAACTCGAAGCACTACCAAAAAATCTCTTTGTAGGGCCTTGGTTCTTCCGAGGAAGGCTCATAGTCTTACGCTGTGGGATGTTGGATCTCCAGAGATCCTTCTGTGGCTGCTATTTATGGCCTAAGCCTTCGTTCATTCATTTATTATCCTCAATAAGCTTGCCTATATCATCGACACCTCACTCTTCATGGATATTGCTACTATTTAGACTAAATTTGAAGACTATGGGATGTTTTGCATATTTGTCTTTGCCTCCATGACCATTCCATTTGCTGTCAATATGATGCTTCGATCTCAAGTGCGAGTCATGATTCATGTGCACCTTGAATCAATGCCCCCAAGGTACTTAAATTGTGTCTTATTTGGTTACTCATCCTCTTTTTGTCCCTTGCTACCTCCCCAACATTCTCATGGTCTTTTGAAGGACCAACCTCTGGTTGTAACCCCCTCCTACCACTTTTACCCGTAGGAGTGAACACCAGCAAACCAGGAGTCCAACCCTCCACTACACATGAACTTTGGTGCTGAGGGGGCTGCCCTACTGGTAGCAACCAACCCTTTCCTCGGATTTCCTCGATTAAGGCGGGAGCTCTCTAATCGACCCTTTTGTGTCTTCCTAATGTGCACTAGGGCTTCTATGGCACAGTTCGCTTCCTCTCTCATAAGACTAATTTCTTAATGCGAACAATGGCAACCATTGATCTCATTTGCCTTAATGACCCTCTGTTAGAGGGGGTGCTTGCAACCAATGGGACACCCGCCATCTCAGAACCTCCTTGAAGAGGCTACACTGGAAAATTCAGAGTGAAAGATTGCGAACCTCAAGAAGATAACCATCTTGCTAACAAAGCAAGAGAAATGCATATAGATATCTCCCTCTCCTCAAAGGTAGTTCTTGATGATGATTGTTTTTGGTATACAAGAGTGATTACCGGGCCTTCGAGCTTTGTTTCGTGTTTCACAACCTTAAGTTGCAAATACGAACCCAAATTGTTCTTGTGGAAATGAAGAGCAGACCTGCAGATACAACCTTCGCTTGCTTCCTTTTTCAGGGAGGTTGGACTTCTTTACAAAACAATACCCATAAGGTAGGGTTTGGTTTGTTGGAAAGAGGATGTTTGGGAATGCACCCCTTATGGATCTTGCCACAATTATCGTTGTCTCATGTTGCAACATTGATTGCTTGAAATTTGCATCAATAATTGTGTATGAGTCCACCTGCATCTATGGAAGAAAATCTGGGCGGTCGCCTCTTACGTGGTGCGACGAGGGATAATTTCCCGTTGCGAGCGAGGAGCCACCTCTGGTGAAGCTGGGGGACACCCTGGTGGCGGAGAAATCACGTTTTGGCCACACCTATCTTCATCGTCAGCTCAAGGAGAGATGGTGGATCCACTGTACAGAGGTTTATCGCTGACCGGAAGGGTTTTCTTACCGCGGTCCTAGTTATATTGAGGAGGAGGCACTGACGGTCGGGTGGATGGTGCGTTGGCCTCGACAGGAGGGGGCAGGGGGGACGCTGGGGACTTCGACCTCGACCGGGGGTGGGGGGGGGAGCAGGGAGGGGGCCCAGGGTGTAGTTGGCAGTGTTGGCAGCAAGGGGGTTTCTGCACCAAGCATCGTTGATGGAGGAGTGAGTGGGCCAGGTGGCGGTGTTGGGCGAGTTAGATGAGGCTGAGACTGAGGAGGAGCTGTTGGGCAGGCCAGTCGAGGTCGGGGAGGTGGGGGTTTCGATCCGGCAGCTGGGGGTAGGGTTGGAACCAGAGGTAGCGGAGTGTCTTAGGCTGGTGAGGCTGGACGGGTTCCCCGTTGTATCCCAATGAAGATGTTGTCTTGGAACGTCAGGGGCTTGGGGCAGGCGAACAAAAGAATGGCAGTTAGGAAGTTGTTACTCGAACAAGGGGCGAGATGTGGCGCTGCTGCAGGAAACTAGGATTTATAATGGAATGGATAACATACTGAGGGAGATCGGGGGATCCTCCGGCGATGGACTTTGTAGGAGCAATTGGCAGTATGGCGATCGAATGGGATGGTGCGAAGTTTGACCTCACGAGAGAGGAAGCACGTGGGGTGTTCTCTTTATCGCTTTCGCTGATGCACATTTCCAATGGCAGGCAGCTCTTAGTGACAAACGTCTATTGCCTGTGTAATGGGGTTGGCATGGAAAGGCTAGTGGATGTGTAGGTTTATATTTCCGAATGTGATTTGGCTCATTACTGGCGATTTTAACGTGATGCTGTGCTCAGAGGATCGTCCTGGAGGTTAGAGGGGGACAGAGGTTCGCTGGAGCTGCTTGAGACGATTCCGGGTTCGGACCTGCAGATTCTCGATGCGGCAGGCGATGTGTACACGTGGCGTGCTTCTCGTTCCTGATCTTGGCTTGATAGATTCCTTTTGTCGACCGAGGCTCTGGAGGCATTTCCGATGGCTGATGCTCGCGCTTTGCCTAGATCTCGGTCTGATCACCCACCTCTTTTGTGGTTCTTGGGGGAGAAGGTGCATCCTTGTTCTTTCTTCAGGTTTGGGAAGGCTTGGTTGTTAGAGGTTGGCTTTCGAGAGGCGGTCTCGGAATTTTAGGGCGGTTGTTGCCCGAGTGGATCAGCAACGTATCACTTTGGGAGCAAGTTGTCGGCATTGGATCTTTTCTGATGTAATTTAACAAAGTGAACCGCATACATCGCAAGGCCAAAAGGTTGAGGGTGCAGGAGGAGGTTCAGAGATTGGATGAATTAGAGGACGAAAGGGAGCTCTTGGTGGAAGAGATGGTGGCGAGAAGTGGTTGTATTGAGGAGTTGCAACTTGAGGATAGAAAGGACGAGGTAGCGTGGAAGCAGAGATCCGGTCAGAGATGGGTCTAGGAGGGTGACACTAACAGAAAAGTTTTCCATGCTATGACCAATGCATAAGGCGAAGGAACTGTATACACTCGATCTCAAATGGTGGTTTGGTCGTGGTGGGTCATCAGACGGTTGGTGCGACGTTGCAGTCTCACTTTCAGGGGTTCAATAGGAGGACCACCAGGGCTGGCTGGGGATGACGGGGCAGAGGGGTTGCTCGGATTACGGTGGACGACACTATCACGTTGGAAAGGGTGGTCTCGGAGAAGGAGACAAAAACGTTCTTGCTTTCAGCTTAACGCGGATGAGGCCCCTGGTCCATACGGTTTTGCGATCTCTTTCTATCAGGAGTTTTGGTAGATATTAAAGCAAGATGTGATGGAGGTTCTTGAAGAATTTTGGGTTGGCAATAGTGGGTTTGAGAAGCTGAATGGGTGCTCATTTTCTTGCTCCCTAAGAAGGGCGCCCCTCCAGCATTAAGGATTACAAGCCCATACCTTATCATTTCGAAGATCTTGGTGAACCACATGAGGGAGGTTCTCGAGAGATTATTCACCGAAGCATATGGCATTTGTACCTGGGCGAAATATGGCTAATGCCCTAGTTATTGCTTCGGAGATTGCGATGAATTGGAAGCGAAGAAAAGCTAAGGGAATAATGTGGAAGGTGAATTTCTCCTAGGCATATGGCTGTGTTGACTGGCGATTTCTATGGGCCTCGTTGGAAAGATGGGTTTTCGGAATAAATGGATTGCGTGGATCAAACGCTGTATTACGACATCATCTCTGCGATCCTAATCAATGGTAGGTCGAAGATGGGTTTTTCCAGCCACAGAGGGGATTAAGGCAGGGATGTCCTTTGGCTCCATTTCTATTCATCCGTCGTGGCGGATGCGTTGGCGGTGATGATGAGGTTGGCATTACGCACTGGGTGGCGCGGGGTTATGAGAAAGATGAGCTTTCCATCTCGATTTTGCAGTATGCAGATGACACTATTATGTTCATGGGAAATGATATGGAGAAGATAGAACATCGGAAATTATGGACATTTTTGGTGATCTCTCCATGCTTCGCATCAATAGGGTCAAAGCAGTGGTTGTTCCTTTAGGCTTGCACAAGCACGAGATAAAGGAGGCGCCGATGATACTAGGATGTCCTATGTCAGGTTTGCCGATCACTTACTTGGGCCTTCCGTTGGTGGCGGGGAAGCCAAAGAATCGGTACTGGAGGATGCTTCTAGATAGGCTTGAGGGTAGGCTAGCAGGGTGGAAGGCGTCGATGCTGTCGATGGGAGGGAAGATGGTGCTGTTGAAACACGTGTTGTTGGCCATACCTATATTTTTTTCCACGAGGCAACTTCCGGTGGGTGTACGTTCACGAATAGAGGCCCTCATGAGGAGATTTTTTTTGGGCAGATGGTAAGCAGAATAGACGTGGCATCCACTTGGTGGGTTGGGACAAGATGACGACGCCCAAGAGGAACAGTGGGATGGGCATTTTGCACATGGCAGAAATGAACAAGGCTTTTATGGCAAAGTGGATGGTGCGAATTTGGGGTGACTCGAAGACTTGGTGTGCTGTTTGATTAGGAATTTATATAGGGTACCAATGTCTTTGACGACCGCACCATGTCGCTTGCCTTCCGCTCTTTGGAAGGGTATTTCTGAGGTACTGACTCTTATCGTTGATAAATTGTGGCCGATTTTGGGGGGATGCGCATCCTTCTGCTTTTGGACGAATAATTGGATGGGTAACGGGATTCTGGGCGACTTGTTCCCATGCTTATGTCGGCTTGCTACTAACAGGAGGGCGACAATGCAACATACCTGGGTGCATGCAGCGTGGGCCCCCTAATTTTGCCTCTGACTTTTCGGACTAAAGGATAGAGGAGTTCACTGCGTTACATGCATGCCTGGCAGAGATTGAGGTCCCGTGGGGGGGGACCATTTTGCGTGGGGTGATGGCAGATTCTCTGTGAAAGAAGCTTATCGTTTTCTGACGGGGAAGGGGAGGAGGTGGAAGCGGAAATGGTGGCGGACTCCCGGATGATTTGGAGAAGTAGGGTGCCTAATCAGATAAAAATATTTCTTTGGCTGCTTCGACAAGCCTCCAGATGCAGGTTCGTCGGGGACATTTGCTAGGCTTGGATGCTGATGTCTGTGCTAGGTGTGGTTCTACGTCTGAGGACGCGGACCGCCTATTTTTCGCTTGCTCAACATCGATTCAAGTCTGGAATATGGCTGGTATCTCCTGGTTTGATGGGCATGATGGCAAGGTTTTTTGGAGGAGATTCAGAATGGTTTGCGGGTTCGGGCACGGGGATAGTATGCGTCCTTTCACCATTTTAGGGCGATTTGGTGTGTAAGAACAACGTCATTTTTAGGGACAACCTGTTATACCGAAAATAATACTAGAGTATAGCAGAGCGTTGTGTACTTTGTAGAGTCTGTAATACAATGTATCTTTTTACTTTATAATTAATATACCAAGTGGTGAATCCCAATTTTTGGGACCTCACCCATTTCTTTAAAAAAAAAAGATACTCTTGAAGAATTTCTGTTTGGAGGAGTCCATATGGGACCGGTTCTTGCTATTAGCTTTCTCTGTGATGACAAAAGGTGTGGGGTTCTTTATATAGTGCTGCAAACACATCAAGTCCGGACTCTAACCAAGATGGGAATAAATACAAATCCCTAATTATAACATCTGGATCTGAATAAATCGAATTTGACCAGATTAAGAGTACGAAAGTTCATTTAATATTCAATTAATATTGAATAACTTCAGTTCGATCTGTAGGTCGTAGATCGAATCTCGTTCGGATGTAATCGACTAAAAGTCGATCGCATCGTAATGCGTGCCATTGAAAAAGCCACGACATAAAAAATAGGAAGTCACAAAACAAACGAGACCATCAGAAAATTTGTCTTGACGAAGTAAGACGAACGAAATCGATTGTTCGTTGATCGGAGGTCATTTGGTAATTTAAAATCGTAAAATTTGATAAAAAAAATTAAGACCGCATTTCGTCAATTTCTGTATCCATCTTGAATAAAAAATTATGAATATTATATTGTATGATCATCATGGATAGACGATCGAAATGAGATATTGTACCTCTGAATTGGAGAATCGAGGTGCAAATGCGGTCAACTTTGATATTTCAAATAAAAGAGAGGAATGGTTTAAGAAAAAATATTTCTGCAGCAGCCTCCACTTGGTTTTTTTTATTACCTACTCCATTTGGATTTTCTACTCCTTCCACTTAGCTCCCTTTTCTTCCTCCACATGTCATCAACCAAGCCCCCTCTCCTGGGTTATATAAATTATAAACACCAAAAACCTTTCTTCTTTTTTCTCAAATTTCTTCAATAAAGGAGCCATAATCTCTTCTCTCCTCTGCTGGAGCTTCTGTCTAGCAGCTCTGGAGCAACCCCAACCCCTCCTCCTTGCTTCCTATAGCTGTTGGAGCCTCCAAAAGCAGCTGGGAGCTGTTGCTTCCCTCTCCCAAGAAGCCAATTGCTGCTGGAGCCTCCCATGCAACCCTCTTGCTGCCATTCTGCTACGAGATAGCTGCTGTCCGGTAGCTATTCTTGCTGCTGTGAGCCCATTTCCTCCAAAAACTTAAAGATCTACAAGGTACAATCACATCCTTCCTGTTGCTGCCATGTGTGCTTTTGTATACATTGATTAAATACCAAGATTTGTTTTTAAATCCATGTCCTAAACGATGAAAATTGAGGGTTTTTGCATGTATCATCTCTCAAATTTTAGATCTGGATATTAGCTTTAGAATCCATGTTCTAAAGGATAAAAATTGGGGTTTTTTTTGCATGTATGATCTCACAAAATTCAGATCTGGATATGAGCTCCAGAATCTATATTCTAAAGGATAAAAATTGCGGTTTTTTGCATGTATTATCTCATAAATTTCAGATCTGATATTTGCTTCAGAATCCATGTTCTAAAGGATGAAAATTGGGGGGTTTCTGCATGTATTATCTCACAAAATTCAGATCTAGATATTAGCCCCAGAATCCATGTTCTAAAGGATAAAAATTGGGGTTTTTGCATGTATTATCTCACAAAATTCAGATCTGGATATTAGCTCCAGAATTCATGTTCTAAAAGATGAAAATTGGGGATTTTTGAATGTATTATCTCACAAAATTCAGATCTGGATATTAGCTCATGAATCCATGTTCTAAAGGATAAAAATTGGTGGTTTTTGCATGTATTATCTCACAAATTTTATATCTGGATATTAGCTCCAGAATCCATGTTCTAATGTATAAAATTGGAGCTTTTTGCATATATTTATTTCACAATATCATATCTGTTCATTAGCTCTAAAATCCATGTTTTAACAACTTAAAATTTGGAGGTTTTAGTGTAAATTAAATCCCAGTTTCAGATCTGTTCAAGCTATAAAATTTAATTTTTAACAACTTAAAATTTGGGGGTTTTAGTGTAAATTAAACCCCAATTCCAGATCTGTTCATTGGCTCTAAAATCCATGTTTTAACAACTTAAAAATTTGGGGGTTTTAGTGTAAATTGAACTCAAGTTTTATATCTGTTCAATAGCTCCATAGTCTATATTTTAACAACTTAAAATTTGAGGGTTTTAGTATAAAATTAACCCAAATTTCAGATCTGTTCAAGAGCTCCGAAATCCATGTTTTAAAAACTTAAATAGTAGGGATATTCTGTGAATTAGATCCCAAATTACAGATCTAATTAATTACTCGAGAATCCATATTTTAAGAACTCAAAAATTGGGTTTTATGTGAATTAGATCCCAAATTCAGATCAATCATTGGTTCCGGATTTCATATGTTAAGATGAAAAATTGAGTGAAATTCTAAGTATTCTACAATACTAAAAATCCTCATCAATGATCGTTAGTATAACCTACGATATGAATATCACTTATCATAATTGATGGTGTAGACTGATCAATTAGATCTGTAAAGCCAATCATATAAGATATGAAGATATGAATATACAATCAATGAACCTAGGTAGTTAATAAGAAGCAGTGACGATTGACATTGTGCCGGTCATGGTGACCCTTACACCTGATCGTGCGAGGGCGCGGTAACCCTCAGCTGTGCGGGAGATAGGAAGCCTAGTTAGGGTAGCGGCCGCCAAGTGCGTGGGTCTAGGATCCCACTCCTTTTTAGTGTTTTTACGTGGGCTCGCAGTGTTTCTACATTTCGTTGGGATCCAGGTTTTTGAGCAATTCCGCTGACCCTGTGTTCTTATGGTGCCTAGGCTGGAGGACCTTCGGTTTTAGTTTTTCTTTATGAACTTGTTTGCCTGTACCGGTCGGGTCGGTTTTTGGAGTGTCTCTTCCGAAGAGTCTCTCCCACCCGTCTTAGGGGCGTAGTTTTGGAGTAGGCCTAGCCTTCTACTGGACCATACTTCCGCTTAGAGGGCGAGACAGAAGAGTCTCTTAGGAGACTTCCTCACTGCTTTTGTTTTGATTACTGTTCCGCCAATAGGTCTTGGCGATGAAAAGATCGTTGTCAGCTGGAGTTGAGATTGGTTACAATTGAGTTGACTACAGTTGAGTTTTGATTACAACTGAGTTGGTTACAATTGAACTTGGTACAGAAATCAGTAACCCTCGTCGATCATTAATCATCGATATTCAATCAGATCTTAGAACCATTGCTACAAATTTCAGGAAAAGCTAGTTGACGTGTTAGGAACTTAGTTAGGATGCATTATACTCCGCCACATGCCTACGGAGGCACTCCAATCCTAAGGTAATCTTCACGCCTTAGAATCATATTATGAGGTAACACTTAGACAAATACCACAAACTATCCACTAGACTTGAGAAATTAGATAGAAATAAAGATCAGATCAGAGACTCATCATCCTCAATACCAAGATCCATCAACATGATCTCTAAATGATAAAAAGATAATAACCTACATATGGGTCATTATTTTATATATAAAAATGTTATATATGAAAAGCTATGGGGTGATGGGTGATCAGGGAAATTACATACATAATAACGTTAAAAACTACTTTTATGCAAATAGCTTGTTAAATTTAATTTTCAACACCTGTCTACTTGCTTTCTTTTAAAACTACTGAATTAAATGTTATTTTTTATATGTTTGATTGTATTCAACAATTGTTGATATTCTCTTGGTCCTATCATATATAGCAAGCAATGCGCCTGCATCACAGTCTACTAACAGTTGACTTCGAGCTTCCGCAGATACTCTCGACGATACATATATTATAGTTTTTGTTCATGATAATATAAAATGCTTTTCCTTCTCTTCTGTCACATTTTTAGGATGCATGTATACAATGTAATTTCCTTTTTGTTGCATGTAAATTATCTGAAAATTAATGCAAATGGAAATTTGGCGACAGATTGTTATTTTTGTGGTTGATTGTTACATTTTGAATGTCTTTTCGAAACCGTGAATTTTTTTTCCTAAATTTTAGTAATCTAATGCGATTAGTAGTGAAAATAATACTACGAATGTTGTGTAAACGGGTAACCTGGATCCGTGGACGACAGTACACACTAACCAATATGGAAATACGTACAAATCCTACACGTGCGGTTCAGTTTCTCAATTCTCTCAACAAGAATTATTTTGGTCTTTTTAGAGGAGTGCCTCTATATAGAGAATGTTGTATCTCACATAAGGGTTTTGTTTGGGTCCAGGCTGTTGCACTTGTAATATGTGATTAATTAAATTCTGGGTGTACATCTTTCATGGGTGTCCGTCCTTTCAAAAAACTAAAATAAAAACTAATGACGAGAATTACTTGGTACAAAATAATTGGGATATACACCCGTGCCCCAAGAGCTTTTTATTCGAGGTTTGCTTCCTTCATTCCCTCCATCGCTCTTCTTATATTTTGCTAGGTGATAAAGTCTGAATCGAGAAAATTTCTCAAGTAATGTCGTAAATAACGTATATTCCATACGATGGTTATATAAGATTATAATTTTCATTGGTTGGGCATGATCATATTCAGAAAAGGGATTTTTACACCCATAACCCTGAGTAATTCCATAATAACATTCATAACGCTGCATAATCGCGAATTACACAAAAAACCCAAGTAATGCTTAACTCTTACATTACATAACCCCGTGTTATATTCTGTTTGAGATGGCCGTTATAGTTGAGGGTTTCCGTTGAAAAATACAAAGCTACCCCTAAAGGTCATTCTTATTTGCAAAAACGTGCCATCGTGCCTAGCTCCTCCCTTGCTCGAACGACAGGAGCCCCGTGCCCAGCCCAGCCTCCCTGTACGAAGCCCCCCCCCGCTCTTCCTGGCGAGCCCCGTGCCCAGCTCTCCCGCTACTCGGAAGCCCCCCCTGCGTTTGAATCCCCCCCATATCCCCCGACGAACCCCGTGGCAGTTTCCTCCCCCCTTCCTGCCGATGGGGCTCCCGCGCCCAACCCTCCCTCCCTCGACCAACCAAGCTCCTCCTCCTGGAAGCTCCCCCCGCGAGCTCCGTGCCCAGCTCTCCTACTCGAGCACAACACCCCCCCCCCCCCCCCCCCCCCCCCCCCCCGCGCGTTCGAATTTCCCCCTACTACATATCCCCCGGCGAACCCCGTGCCAGTTTCCTCCCCCTTCCTGTCGATAGAGCTCCCGCGCCCAACCCTCCCTCCCCCAGCCAATTAAGCTCCTCCTCCTGGAAGCTCCCCCCGCGAGCTCCGTGCCCAGCTCTCCTGCTCGAGTTCCACGCCACCCCCCCACAAACGACCCACAGGAACCCAAGCTCCCCCCGCCGCTGATGGAGCCCCCACGTCCAGCCTCTCTGCTTCAAACTCCTCCCCTGGTTGCCGATGGAGTCCCGTGCCCGCAGGAAACCAAGCTCCCCCCACGCCCAGCCCCGCTTTACGGGATGTTTTTCCTTTTTTTGGCTAATCCTAACCATTCAATGGTAGATCGGTTAGATTAACTCACTCATATGGTTGAGTTAACGTATTAAATTAACGGAGGGTTATGGGTGTGAGACGGAGTGACTATCCTAGGTTTCTCGTGTAATTCACGTTTATGCAGGGTTATGAATGTTATTGTGGAATTACTCAGGGTTATGGGTATAAAAATCCCTTTAGAAAATGCATTATGCATATTGCATTGCCTAACTTTGACATCAAATAGTGCACACTTTTGAAAACACATTCTTAAAATGTGATATGAACTTGTTATCTGCACACAAAAAACATCAGACACTAAGCTCCATATCATGTTAATCTGGAATTTTAAGAAAGTGTCATCAAAAGTATGCTTTCGATATCACATCTATTTATTCCGCTGCTTATAGGATGTTGAGATACTTATATCTCTTTGTCTTTATTTTATATTGTTCTATTTCTTCAGTCTACATTATGTAATTTCCCGTAGAGCTTTTCTCCTATATAAGAGAGCTCTAGGGTTACGACGAATACAACTATTCATTTCACGCCTTTTCACATGGTATCAAAGTGACGGTCCTAGATCCGAGCCTGTGCCTTCTAGGCCCACCCTACCAAAAGCCCTAGCACGACCAGTGCGCAACTGCTTGCCACGCCTCTCATCTCTCGGGGCTGCCGATCGTCGATCCCCGCACCCGCCAGCCACCGGCTATCGCTTCCCGTAGCTGTTGTTGTCGTTGTTGTCGACAACCAGCTGTCACTAACCGATCCCCACAACCGCCAGCTGCCTGCTGCCGCTCCTCGCAACCGCTGCTGCTGTTTCTGCCAGCCCGCCGTCGCTGCTAGCCGTCCTCCCAGCCGCCGCTGTTGGCTGTGGTTGTTGGTTAAACTCACTTTAGGGTTTCTAGTATGTGACGTGATCATCTAAAACACCCTAGTTACCCTAAGGAGCCTTCATTGAATGGAGGAGGTTGTGGTATGAGTCTACACCCACAATCATCTTCCCATATGTCAGTGTAGATACATGTCTTACTTGTTGCAGACCCAATCTTGGATATAGTTATCATCACGTCAGACAACAAAGTTGATGTTTCATTCTTGGGTGCCTTCAAAGGTCCAACACCCATCATCAAGATGGATGGAACAAACCGTGAACTATGGGCCATGCCGTTCATGAGTTTAATGCAGTGTAATTGCAAGAAGCACATCCTCACGAATGAGGAGTTGAGTGACAAGACTGGGGTAAATGCCTCACGGGAGGCAGAAGATGCATATGCACGAGTGTAGCTATCTGGGACCGTGTCGACAGAGATAACTAATGATATATTGAGTCCGTCTACTGCAAAGGCTTTATGGGACATTCTCACCGCTACACACTCTCCGACAAAAAATGAGTTGAAGATATTACAGCTCCAGCACGATATCTTTACATCGAAGTAGAATGGTCATCCCCTCCATACCCTCTACACTTCTCTTGGGGGTATGTTTGAGAAGCTCCATGGCTACATTCCCTTGACTGGTATGCCTGAGCAGCTCAAGGCGTACAGACTCTGTGATGACTGGGGTCTTTCTAGCAGCTCTTGATCCTGAGTATGACGCTGCTCGTGTCCAGATTCTAATGCCACAATACCTCTAATGGAGGAGGAATATCGTAGATTAAGCATGCTCTCTATATTTTCTGGTGGTATCTTATAGTCTCAGACTTCTTCAGCTATGGTTGCATCTCATGGTGGAGGGAGCCCTACACAGTATCGTGTAGGGGGAGCTCGAATCATGGCAGGGTAGGGGGTAGTCTACCCCGTCAGCCGTGCATCTACTGCCACAGGTCAGGTCAGGAAACATGCTACTCCAAGCATGGGTTTCCTGCTTCAACATGCATTGCAGAGCAGACTTAGTAGGTCGGAAGCTCAGCATCTGTATCTGATCAGAGATTTAATGAACAACTCAGGGAGTTTATGCATGCTTCTGGATCAACCAGGTCTCCTTCAGGATCCTCAGAGGTAGCTGCCTCAACATCAGCATCCACATTAGGTATAGCATATGCTTTTACTAGCTATTACGTGACAGATTTGTCAGAATGGATTATGGATTATGTAGCATCTCATCATCTCTGCGATGATAGAGAACAATTTAGTATTTTGTCCGACTCAATCAGGGAGATCTGTTGTGATAGCTGATGGGACACACTCTCCTATTACTGGTCAGGGGGAGGTGCAGTTAACTCATACCATGCAGCTTCAGATTGTTCTCTACACTCCTGAATTTTCTATGAATATACTCTGTATTAGTCAAATCATCAAAAATTTACATTGTTGTGCCATATTTGATCCTTCTGCTCTTGTGTTTCAGGACATTCTTACGGACATGGTGATTGGATCTAGCCGTGAACAAGGACTCTACAGGCTGGTACAATCTCCTTATGCTGGTGCTTCTTTTCTTCGTCTTGGATCCGTTTCTCCCTATGTGTGGCATCTTCGATTTGGTCTCTTCTTATGCAAAAGCTGTGTCATGCTCTTCTACAGATTTCGCCTTGCTTTACTTTTCAGTACGAGGCCTGCCAGCTTGGGAAGCATCATTGGTCCACTTTCCAGAGCCGTCAGGCTCTAAGTAGTCATAATCTTTTTGAGTTAATTCATTTTGATATTTGGGGTCCAACTCGTGTCCTAGATCATCAGGAGTATATGATTTATCTTGTTGTTGTCGTTGAGTGTTCAAGATTGTTGTGGGTTTTTCTCCGTAAGAACAAATCTGATGCTGGTCTTATTATTCAGTCCTTTATTAATAAAATAAGGAATGTTTTTTTCTAACGAATGTCGAGTTTATATGCTCAGATAATGCGTTAGAATTTTGCAGTACTCAACTTTATCAATTCTTTAGATCTTATGGTATTGTGCATCAGACTTCTTGTGTGTATACTTCTCAACAGAATGGGGTGGCTGAACGAAAACACCGCCATGTCTTGGACGTTATCAGGATTCTTTTGATTAAGAGTTGTGCTCCTCATTCGTACTAGGGGGACACAGTTCTAACTGCTTGTTGCTGGTGAATCGTATACCGTCTTCGGTATTGGGGGAGATCCCGTTTTCGATTGCTTTTCCCGAGACGGATATTTTCTCTCTTACCCCTCGTATTTTCGGATCTGTTGTGTTTGTTCAGCAGATGTTTCCTGATCTTGACAAGCTCTATCCTGGAGCTGTCATGTGTGTGTTTGTTGGGCATTCCAATACCCAAAGGGGATATCATTGCTTTGACCCTGTTCGACGACGGTATTATGTTAGTGCGGATGTCATCTTTTTTGAGTCCATTGTGTATTTCTCTCTTACAGGTGACAAGCTCATTCCTTTAGAGAATGAAGAAGAGGTCTATATGCCTTTATCTCCGATTTCGTCTACTCCATGCTCTACTACATCGCCACCATCTCATCCACGACCACCTCCACCACCACCACCATCGTTCACCCCCACCACCTCCTCCACCACCGGCCATGCCTACTTTCTTTCATCAAGTTTACCAGCACCGACCTTGTGTTCATGTGCCTCCTTCATCCAACAAGCCCAAGACATGTTCTGAGCATTTGAATTCTTTTAATTACACTGCTGATTTGCTTGTGCAACTTGAGGTGCATGATGTTTTGGATGATACACCTTTTGCAGATGCTGAGGACCTAAATGTGCCTATTGGCCTTCAGAAGCAGAGACGTGCATGCAATATGCACTCTCTTGCTTTCCATGTTTCCCTGGCACGATTCTCCGAGGATTTTCAGAGGTTTGTTGTGGGACTGTCAGCCGTGAAGATACCACAGTCTTGTCAGGAGGCATTGCAGAGTAGTCAATGGCATCTGGCGATGGAGGAGGAGACGACAACCTTACAGTCTCGCGGTACGTGGAGTGTTTTACAGGCTCCTCTATGTGCATCTGTTGTTGGCAGCAAGTGGGTGTTTACTGTGAAACACCAAGCGGATGGTACTGTAGACATATATAAGGTCAGATTGGTTGTTCGTGGGTTCACCCAAACCTATGGGGTTGGCTACCAAGATACTTTTTCTTCAGTTGCGCGTCATTGTACGCTGCAGATTCTTATTGATGTTGCTGTGGTACGTGATTGGCCGCTTTTCCAATTAGATGTCAAGAATGCATTCTTGTATGGAGAACTGCAGGAGGAAGTTTACATGCAACAACCACCACGGTTTGCTGCTGAGGGGGAGTCCTATGGTGTGCCATCTTCACAAGGTCATATACGGCCTTAAGCAGAGTCCGAGGGCTTTGTTTCAGAAGCTCTTAGAGTTGATTGAACAAAAGAGGTTTGTCAAATCTACTGCAGATCATTCTCTAGGAGAACTCAGAGAGGTACCGTTGCTATTTTGGTTTATGTTGATTATATTATTGTTATTAGCATCGATGAACATGGCATTCAGGCAGTTAATGATTTCCTTGGATGACTGTTTGTGACCAAGGACCTTGGCAAGCTGCGTTATTTTCTTGGCCGAGAATTTGAAAGAAATCGACATGGTATGGTTATGATGCAAAGGAAGTATGTCACTGATCTTCTATCTGAAACATGCATGACAGGATGCAGACCTGCTATTACTCCAATGGATCCCAATGCTAGGCTCTATGATGATGACTCTGAGGAGGTGGATAAGAGACTGTACATAGAGCTAGTAGAGAAGTTGTTATATGTTACGATCACCAGGCCTGATATATCTTTTGCTGTTAGCAGAGTCGGCCAGTTTATGGAGCAACCTAGGCATGCTCACAAGCGATCAGATTACATATATGTTTACCAAAGCTCTTGGGAGAGGACCTTTTAACCGTTGCTGTTACAAGCTGAGCATGATATACATATACACTCCAGCTTGAGGGAAGTGCTAAGATACTTATATCTCTTTGTCTTTATTTTATATTGTTCTATTTCTTCAGTCTACTTTATGTAATTTCCCATAAAGCTTTTCTCCTATGTAAGAGAGCTCTAGGGCTACGATGAATACAATTATTCGTTTCACGCCTTTCCACATAGGACATATCACCTTATAAAGCTGTGCCCTTTTGATGTCACATTTTGGTTATGTGGGATGGAAATTTCCTCAGCCTGAATCTCTAGCACCTTTACCTGCTTCCCATGCACTCTGCGTTGCTAGCATATCTCAAGTGGCATTCAAGTGCTGCTCGCTCAGTGGCCTGTGCTCTGGCATGGTGCAGTCTCTTTTGCTGTCACTAAGCCCGCTTCCATTTTGCTCACGTCATGTATTTAGTCTGACATCGCTGTTAAGGAAGTTTTTCTAAAAAGAAAGTTTTTCTCTGTAAAGAAAGCTGTGATTGAATCCATATTTCGTTTTCGTCATCAGGTTTATTGAGTAGGATGACGTTATGTTAACCATGTTGATGCTGATTTGTTTTCTTTATCATCATTATTCTTCAACTGCATGAATTGCCTGGTCATTCTCTTATAATTGGATACCATTTTTCTTTGTACAGGGCCTCTTTTTGGGTTCTATTGGAGCAGCATATAACAAAGAAGCACTAAAATCTCACAATATCACTCATGTTCTAACAGTTGCCAAGTCTCTGGAACCTGCTTATCCAAGTGAATTTACATATAAGAAGATTGAAGGTAAAACTGAATCTTCTATTATAAATGGCTGACATGCATATTATTACTTTTTCCTACTTCTTCAAATAGTATTGAATAACTATATAAGCTCAATAAATCCTCCTCTCCCAACATATTTCAAACATCCGTGTTAGTGATTTGTTCCATTTATTTTTTTAAAGCCTCCTTCACCTTTCATACATTCGACAACCCAAATGCCTAACCTCCCCTCTTTGATCGGCCTCGTGATAGAGTCCCAATCAACCTGGTGCCATCCCTTGCCCTGCTGCCTCCCATCCGACCAGAAGAGCTTCCTCATCATGCTCTCAATCTTCTTTCTCACCCCTGTGGGTAGCAATCTCGTGGAGTAGAAAAAGAGAGGAATAATTGACAGGACATGCTTCAGCAAAGTCAACTTCCCCCACGTGAAAGAGTCATCGCTTTCTAGCCAGCCAGCTGCTGCTCCATTCTACGAATAAGCATGTCCCAGTCCGCTCTTTTACGTTAAACCACAACCAAGGGCAACCCTAGGTACGAGATCGGCATCTCGCTCAACGTACAACCAAGGGTCGTCGCCACCTTCGTCCCTTCCGCACCAGACATCCCAAACGGAATCACCACTGATTTTTGCTTGTTAATTTGAAAACTAGAAAGATTGCTGAAAACCTCCACCACCTACGACGAGAGGCTAATTTGCTCCTCAGATCCGGCCATGAATATTACCGTGTCATATGCGTATTGCAACAGAAGGACGGAAATTTCACCACAACGAAAACCCTCACAGTCTAATGCAAATATGCGAACCACCTCGTGAACAATGGTCAAGTCATAGTAACTGGAGGAGCCATCACAATCGAAGAACATGCAATTATGTCCTCCAAGTTTGCCAAGCATTACATGCATGGGGGCACATCACTTGGAAAGAACCTTGACCTGTGTGCATTAGTCATAATGCGCCCATGATGAAGATGCCATAGATTAATTTTCACCTAAAAAGGGATCTTCCATTACCAAAGCCTCTTATAGCCTTTCTTATATATCCTTGGGTCAAACTCGTCAAACCCAGATATGACCTTATACACCTTTCTGATTGGAAATCGCATGTCAAGCCATCTTCAATTGTGGCGCCCGACCATCTAGGATACCCGTT
Organism: Ottelia alismoides; assembly: GCA_037367405.1. NCBI lineage: Eukaryota > Viridiplantae > Streptophyta > Magnoliopsida > Alismatales > Hydrocharitaceae > Ottelia > Ottelia alismoides. Next base: position 194,395 of record JAZKJV010003741.1, on the reverse strand, counting down.
TACACATCACTCGTAATATCATGTTCGCTAGAGACCACATTCGAGTATCGAAAATGAGGGATTTTTTTTTTCGTTTTGAAAGACTTCACATTTAATTAACAAGCCACAGATCTAACAATGTATCGCCAATTTATATTGCATTAATTTCCATACAAATTTACATGTAACAAAAGAAACTACGTTATGTACATGTATCCCAAATGTAGCAAAAGGGAAGAAAAACATTTATATTATCCTGAGCAGAAACTATAACTTGTGTATTGACAAGAGTAATTGTGGAAGCTCAGGTTCAACTGATGGACTATTGCAAGGTTGCAGAAATCGGTAGTCGGTACTTAGTCGACGGGGTCATTGACTAAGGATTAATCGGCAGTCAGGCGACTAATCGGATTTAATCGGTCATTAGTCATTTTTAAATTTTTTTAATTATTTTAAATATATAAATCATTTTTTATACATATATTCTTACATATTTGCATAGATTTATACATTTTCTATACTATCGTAATGAAAGAAAACTAATAATATGGCATATTAGTGCATTTTTTCCAAAAATCTGAAACAAGAGATCGATGACATCTACAAAGTGTCACTGATTTTTTTCGCTTCATAGATAGTCCAAAAGACACTTCTTAATCAGTTTCTTTTTTGAGCTTGGATCCATGAAGAAGACTAATAAGTTCAGCAAGTATCAGGTGCACACTGGATTCAACTCTCCTTGATGGCATGCCAACTTTCTGAAATCCGGATCGTGATCTTCAGATTTTAAGTTTAGTTAACTTCATTCTATTGATTAATCTCTGCAATCAGAAGCACAAGGCAAATAAATTGTTGGTACGCGTCATGTTATTTATCTGCAATCAGAAGCACAAGGCAAATAAATTTGATAATTAAATTTAACGAGCTACTTGCATAGAAACTGTTTTCAATAGGGGTGCTAATCGAATTGAATACCTTCGAATCCACCAGGATTCTGATTCAATTCATTATAACAGTGTCGAATCCGAACTCGAATCGAATTTCAAACGAATTTACTAGCTTAAATTCAGATTCAATTCATTTTGAGTTTCGAATATTCAAATTCGATTCATTTTATTTCGAATTTGAAATATCAATTGATGTTTTAGAGCTTTATATAAATAATATTTTATTAAAATAATATAATATAATATTTTATTGTATGATTCTAATTTTGAAAGTATATTACTAAGATAAGTTGAAAAAACTATAAAATCAAGGAAAATATCAAACCAATATAGTACAATGAATACAAGTACCTCATTTTTACAATTATTATGTGTCCTTTACAATCTAACTATACTCTTTTTTCTATGATGAAGGAATGTATACACAATAAAATTATATGAGCCTATCAAAGAGATAGAATGTCATTGACGAAAAAGCTGAACACGTTATAATTACCACTGCATGTTAAAGCAAGACAAGATCAAATTTATATAAAAAGTTGATACAAAGTAATATTATTATTTGAAATAATGAGAATTGTAAAAAATAACGTCGAAAGATAAAACATCTTCATTAAATGTAAGATCTTCAATATCAAAAAACTAAGCTATGAAAGTGAAATATATGAATTTTGGATTTACAAAGGAACAACTTACACTATAGTGAGAAGAACTTGTATATTATTCATGTGATGATAAATTTCACCTTGACAATGATAATCATCATAGATTACCATGCAAGGAAAATCAAAACAACAAAAAAGCAAATGAGATATATTTAGATAAATTTCGAATCATGACAAATGTTAATGAGGAACTCGAAGTAGCAAACCATCATTTTCACGTGCTAGGAGAAAGACCACATAATCTACCATGGGGTTTTATGATCTTTGGTAGATAATGAAATGGGGAATGGAAAATGCACTGTAAGGAATGTGGAAACATGAAAATAAATGTGTGGGTGCCGGTGAGGATTTAGAATAACAATATTAAACATTTGATCGTTTCTATTAGATTTTATAACTTATTTTTTACTCTTTTATATATTCAATATTTAGTCTTTAACTAATACAATTATACATACATATATGCCTATTAAATTGAGTATGGTTTAGAGTGCTTTGTATCCACTTAATGTCTCAAAATTTCTGAATAAAATGCTAAGATTGATTATTGTACTTATACAAAGTAACTCATACATAAGCTACCGTCATTAGGCTAAAATAAGAAGTAAAGACATGAACTTAGATGTTTTGTATAATCGATGCATGAATGAGCCACATCTCTAACTCATAACATATTTTGCAGTCAAACCACTTGAACTTAGTTATAACGAGGAAAGGAAAGAGATTGGGACTCACGGAGAGGGGGGGGGGCTAATGTTGCATATACACGTCACGCATTGACAAGTCATGTCGGTGTAGGTAGGAGTATGGAAATCATAGTGGTGAATGTTGTACATGATAAATCATATCAATGGAGCCTAGATATGATTAGAAGTTTAAAATTAACCACTTAATCATTGTAGTAAGCTGGTTTGAAAGTATCTTTAGTTGCTTACACATGTTAGGTTTAATGATATAATGCAAATGCTAAATCTTTCAATGTAAATTAAATGTAGTAATTTTTTTAATACATATTCATATATTCTTTTCTATATCTATTTACTTACACATGTCAACCTTTTGATATAATTATGCTATAATTCCTTGTACAAGAATATTCAGAAAAGATCTTAATCAACTCAGAGTGGTTGTTACATGTATGCATATAAATATGTATGTATTATATGCATGTATATGTATGTAGTGTGTCTGTGAATATATATAAATACATGGACCCATATATACACATATGTATGTATTTAAATACCGAATCGAATCGAATTATTATCGAACGAATTCAGGTTAATTCAGATTCGATTCATTTGGGAATCGAATCCACAAGTTAAATTCAAATTCAGTTCATTTGGTTTCGAATCGAACTTTTTTCGGATTTTTATCGAACGAATCCTAATCGAATTCGAATGATTCAGTTCAATTAGCAGCCCTAGTTTTCAAGCATGTTCTGTATGCGAATCCGCTGACTTACTCATCCTACCTCAATTACCTAAAATTAACATTTTCATATATTGATTATATGATCCATATTTAAACTATCACCTTTTTTATTAATTATAGTTCATGTTTGATGGATCTTGGTAATATGGATGAGCCTCTGATCTGATCTTTTTCTTTATTCAATCTCTCAAGCTTAGTGGATAGTCTGCGATCTTAGTCTAATTGTGACCTCACATTATAAGTCTAAGACATTAAGAATGCCTTAGGGTGGAGGGCCTCCGTAAGCATGCGGTTGAGTGTAGTGCATCCTAACTAAGTTCTAACACGTCCACTAGTTCCATCTTACAATCGTAGTTTTCAATATATATATAACTGTAGAGATATATGTTATGCTATTTGTACCGTTTCATATTTTCTATATTCTTATGGACTCTTGATGTAATTTACCCATAGGATACTCTCCTATATAAGAGAGCCTAGGGCGTATGGAATAAACAACTCTATGATTTTTCCCAACATGGTATCAGAGCGACGGTCCTAGACCGGAGTTCTCGAACCAAACCCAACCCTAGCCCCCACCTCCAAGCCCTAGCGCGTGCCGACCCTTCGTGCGCCCATCTACGCGCCGCCCATTCGGTACTCCTCGGCCCCGTGCCACCCATCCGGCGCTACTTAGTCCCGTGCGCTCCGTACATCGTGCCTTGTGTGCTGCCCCTTCGTAACTCAACCCGGTGACTCGGCCACGCACACCATGACTCGGCCCCATGGGCCATGCGTCGTGACTCGCCCCGTGCTCTAACTCGCACGCCGCGTCTCTCTTCCTTTGGGCCTTCACGTCTTAGGGTTCGAACAACCCTAGGTCTCGCCGTGTCGTGACTCCTAGGTTTCGTGCGCAGCTACACGTCTTAGAGTTCGAACAACCTTAGGGTATTTTCGTCATCGAAGAGACCTTCGCCCGCGTCTCCACGTTAATGGATTTGGTTGCTTGAGTCTACACATGCAATCGAACCCGTGAATGTCAGTGTAGACAATTATATCTTCAGTCTACAACCCTAGTCTTCTATTATCATCATGTCAGAAAGCAAGGCAGAGCTTCTTCCAACCTCAGAGGGGTGTGCGCTAGGGGTGCCCTCTTGCGCCTATGTTGTTTATCCTCGCCGCGGACGTCCTAACAAACATTGCACTTCGTGTAGTTAGTTGCGGGCTCTCGATTGGATACTCGAGGGACGGGTCGTTGATTCTGCTCTTGCAGTACGCCGATGATACTCTGTTCTTCATTGAGGGGGGGGGGTGGCGGAGGCGAATGGCATGGCCGTGGCTCTGGAAATCTACAGTGAATTATCCGGTTTGTTCAAGAATGCTGATAAGTTGAAGGTCATCCCTATAGGTCTTTCTGTTGAGGAGGCTGATGCTTGTGCGCAAGCATTAGGGTCGGGCATCAGCTCTTTGCCGATGGATTATTTGGGGATGCCCTTGGCTGTGGGCAGAACGAGGATCAGAGATTGTCTCAGAGTCGTGGAGAAGGTAGAGGCGAGATTGGCGAGGTGGAAGTCGGCCGTTTTATTGAGGGGGGGAGGGGGGCATTTGGTCCTCAAGGCGGTCCTATCATCCATCCCGATATATTTTCTCTCAAACCGTCGTATACCAAAGGGAATTCGTGACCGGCTGGAGAAGCGTATGCGTGGTTTCTTATGGAGTAAGCATAGGGAGGAATCGAGGGGCATTCACCTTGTTGGGTCGGAGGAAATTACGCTCCAAAAGAATCAGGGAGGGCTGGGGGTAAAATGTTTGGAGCAAATGAACGAGGCCTTGCTTCTTAAGTGGGCAAGCAGAATTTGGGGACGTGGGGAGGATCCTTGTTGTACCGTGCTGCGTAAGATGTACGGTGTGGGGGGAGGGGACCGCCAGGTTCGGGTGCTCACATAGACTCTCCCACTCCATTCTGGAGGGGGGTGGTGGAGGTTTTCACGAAGCATATATCTTTGTTTAGACTGATCCTTGGCGGGGGCGAATCCATCGCTTTTTGGTCTGATGACTGGACGGGGGGGGGGTCCCTTTGCTCGCGGTTCCCGCGATTATATGCTCTCGCAGATGACAAAAATGTGATGGTTGCGTCTTGCTGGTCGGATGGAAATTGGTTCCCGGGCTTCTCATCTAGTTTCTTCGACCAGAGACTCGAGGACTTCATGGCGTTGCTAGACGCTATCAGGGAAGTGGGGTGCCCAACGGAAGGGAGAGACCATTTGGGTTAGCGTGCGGGTCCATTCACGGTTAAGAAAGCTTTTGGGGCGATTGGCAGGCCCCCGCCCTCTCGCTCAGAGGTTATGATTCGCGACTGTGCGTTTTTTTTGCTCTCAAGCTGCCGGAGCAAATTGGCTTCTTCTTATGGCTGTTTCGGAGACAAAGGCTGATGACAAGGGACCGATGTGCTAGGCTTCTGGAGGCCACCGCTGATAGGTGCCTTCTTTGCGAGGAGGCGATCGAGTCCATCGAACATCTATTCTTTAGATGCCCCAAGGTGATCCAGGTATGGCGAGGGACCGGTCTGACATGGTTTTGCACTGAGGATCTCGCGGCTTTCTGCAGCTCGTTGGTAGCGAATAGGAGCAGAGCTAGGAGGGACCTAATTTTTCCTGTGGCCATCCTGGGGGCCGTGCGGCTGGGAAGGAATGCCTTACTCTTCTCAGGGCAGCGCTTCTACAAGGAAAACATAGGAATTCATGCCGCGAGATAAGTGGAGTGGGATTTGTAATTGATCTTTCTTGTTGTCGTCACTTTTGTTTTTACCTTTACCTCTGTTTCCGTCTAATAAATAAAAGATGTGGCGAACACCGACGAGTATCTCCCCCTATTTCAGGCTTTCAAAAAAAAAGAAAGCAAGGCAGATATTCCATCTACAGGCGCCTTCAGAGGTCCTGCACCTATTGTGAAGATGGACGGGTCAAATTACGAACTGTGGGCAATGCAGTTCATGAGTATGATGAAGTCGACGGGTAAGAAGCACATTCTTACTGAGGAAGAGCCTGCTGAGAAGACTGGGGTCAACGCCTCATGGGAGGCAGATGATGCATATGCCAAGGTTTGACTATCAGGAACATTAGCAATAGAGATTGCAAATGATATTCTCCATCCGCCCATTGCAAAAGCAATGTGGGATATTCTGGCTGCTAGCTATTCACAGGCAAAGAATGAGACGAAAATTCTGCAACTCCAGCATGACATCTTTACAATCAAGCAGAATGGACGGTCTCTACACTCATTATACACATCTTTACGTGGAATGTTTGAGAAGCTTTACAGCTTCATGCCTCTCACAACCACTCCTGAGCAATAGAAAACCTACCGGATTGCCACTATGGTTGGTGTATTCCTGGTAGCCCTTGATCCAGAGTACGATGTAGCACGTTCCCAGATCTTGGCAGATTCCACTATTCCTCCGATGGAGGAAGCCTTTCTTAGACTGAGTCGTATTACTGTTCCTTCATCTACTGCCAATCAAACCGCCTCAACTATGGCAACATCTCGAGGTCGTGGGGATCATCATCAGAATCGTGGTCGTGGACCTCGAGGCAGAGGGGGTCGTGTTCGGCCATCATGCACTTTCTGTCACCGTTCTGAACATACCGAGGACACATGCTATTCCAAACATGGATTTCCTGCCTCGGCATGTGTAGCTGAACAGATTTAACCTCCATCTGCTTCTTCTTTGGATCAGCGATTTGATGATCTTGTAACTCGTCTGAGGGGTATTATTCCTCCATCCGGTCCTGTTGCATCAGCGCCTGCCCCTGAGAGTCATTCTGACGTTGCTGCTTCTGCATCCACCAATACCTCAGGTAGTACTTATGCATTCACTAGCAGTAGTGGATCTGATACTTTAGAGTGGATTATGGACTCTGGTGCCACACATCATCTGTGTGGTGACCAAGATTTACTTACAGCCTACCAACAGGTTCCTCCAGGCCGTACTGTAGTTATTGCTAATGGGACACGCTCCCCGATTACTGTTCAGGGGGAGATTAGCCTGACACCATCTATACACCTCAAGAATGTGTTTCACACACCTGATTTATCTATGAATTTGTTATCCATTAGCCAACTTACAAAGGATTTACATTGTCGAGCAATTTTTGATCCATCTTCTCTTATTTTTCAGGACATCCTTACGGGCAACGTGATTGGGCGTGGCTATGAGCAGGGTGGCCCATATCGTCTCAGTCGGACCCCATATACCGGAATCTCCTCTCTTCCTACTGGACATGTCTCTCCATTCATGTGGCATTTGCGCTTTGACCATCTACCGCTTCAGAAATTGTGTCGTGTTTTACCTCAGGTTTCACCTCACGCGTCCATCCAATGTGAGGCTTGTCAGTTGGGAAAGCATCATCGGTCTACCTTTCCCAGTCGTCAGAGTCGGAGTAGTAGCTCCAAGTTTGAGTTGTTTCACGTTGATATCTGGGGTCCTAGTCGTGTTCCTGATCATCAAGGACATATGTTTTATATGGTCATTGTGGATGATCTTTCTCGTGTATCTTGGGTCTTTTTGTTAAAGAATAAATCTGAAGCTGGGAATATTATCATAAATTTCATAAATGAAGTTCGTAATGTCTTTTCTGCGTATGTTAAGATTGTGAGAAGTGATAATGCCTTGGAATTTTGTACTCATACTTTCTCAAATTACTTTTCAATACAAGGGATTATCCACCAAACATCCTGTGCCTATACTTCCCAATAAAATGGAGTTGCAGAAAGGAAACATCGCCATTTACTTGATGTCACCAGGACGCTTCTCATACAGAGTCATGCTCATTCTTTCTGGGGTGATGCTGTCCTAACGGCATGCTATCTCATTAATCGCATGCCGTCGTCTGTCTTAGGTGAGAAGATTCCTTTCTCCCTAGTTTTCCCTGAAAAAGAATTGTTCTCTCTTACACCACATGTTTTTGGCTCGGTTGCCTTTGTCCATCAGTCGTCTCCAGGTATTGACAAGCTCTCTCCTAGGGCTGTCAAGTGTGTCTTCGTCGGGTATTTCAGGACACAAAAAGGGTACAGGTGTTATGATCCGTCGTGCAGGAAATACTTTGTTAGTGCTGATGTCACCTTTTTTGAGTCTGTTATGTACTTCTCTCCTACAGGTGATCGGTTGGTATTGTCAGACACTGATGAAGCCATATACATGCCACCACCACCACCACTTCCACCATTACCTACATCACCTACACCTCCTGTTACAGTTCCTGTTCCCCCATTGCCACTCTACTATACCCGTCGGCCTGCTTCTGCTCATGGTCACCGCTCATCATCTAGCTCGTCTGAGGTATGTTCTGAGAATATAATCAATAATGATGGATCTAATGATTTACCTGAGCAGGGATGTGTTACAGAGGACAGATGAGGATGCCAGTGATTTGGATCTACCTATTGCACTTCGGAAACAGAAGCGTAGCTGCGTGTCATATCTTATAGCATCCGCGATTTCTTTTGATCGTTTATCTAGTGAATTCAGGAGCTTTGCCATTGCACTATCTGTTGTGAATATTCCACGGAATTATCAAGATACATTGAAGGACAATAGATGGCGTTTAGCTATGGAAGAAGCGATGGCTGCTCTTCTGTCAAGAGGTACCTGGAGCCTTGTCCCTGCACCTACCGGTGTGTCTACAGTGAGCTGTAAGTGGGTCTTCACAGTTAAGCAGAATGCAGATGGCAGCATTGACAGATACAAGGCACGCCTGGTTGCTCGTGGGTTTACACAGACATATGGGGTGGATTATCTTGATACATTCTCGCCGGTTGCTCGCCATTCCACCTTACAAATCATTCTTTCTGTTGCGGTTACTCGTGATTGGCCATTATTCCAATTAGATGTTAAGAATGCATTTTTATATGGTTACTTGTAGGAGGAAGTCTACATGCAACAACCACCTGGTTTTGCTGTTGAGGGGGAGTATTCTAAGGTGTGTAGACTTCATAAGGCCATCTATGGCCTTAAGCAGAGCCCTAGAGCTTGGTTCCAGAAGCTCTCAGACTTGTTTGAAAAACAAGGGTACAAACGTTCCAATGCAGATCATTTCCTGTTTGTACTAATAACATCCAGAGGTATTGTTGCAATTATGGTGTATGTAGATGATATCCTGATTACAGGTGATGATGGACAAGGAATTCAGAGGGCGAAAGAAATGCTGGGTTCACTGTTGTAAAAGTCGGCCGACTAGCCTGACTAGTCGGTCCGACTAGTCGAGTCAGGGGGGTAGCCGACTCGACTAGGCCTAGTCGGCCATTAGTCGGTCAACCCGACTAATCGGGCCGACTTTTACATAGACATTTTTTTATTTTTTTTATTTTTAATTTTTTAAAAGCAAACCTATTCTATTATGCTTAATGTTATATTTGAAGTCAATTACTTCATTTATTTCATTATAATAGTATAGAAAGTGTACAAATCTTCTTTCAAAAGAAAGAAAATGTACAAATATATGTATAAAAAATTATTTATATATTTAAAATAAATAAAAAATTCAAAACCGACTAATGACCGACTAAATCCGATTAGTCGCCCGACTGCCGATTAATCCTTAGTCAGTGACCCCACCGACCGAGTACCGACTACTGATTTCTGCAACCTTGGTTGGGTTGTGAATTTGTCACCAAGGATCTTGGAGTCCTTAGATATTTTCTGGACTGGAGTTCGCCAGAAATCCACATGGACTTGTAATGACCCAGAGGAAATATGTCACTGACATGCTGAGTGAAACATGAATGCTTGGATGCTGACCGACCACTACACCTATGGATCCGAGCTGAAATTGTATGATGACGACACTGATGAGGTGGATAGGAGAAGATACAGAGAATTGGTGGGAAAACTTCTTTATGTTACCATTACCAGACCCGATATTTCTTTTGCTGTTAGTCGGGTGAGCCAGTTCATGGAGCAACTACGTCAGGTACATATGGATGCTATACATATGATACTCATGTATCTTAAATCATCTCCAGGTGCAGGTCCATTGTTCAAGAAAGACAAGGAGTTTGCTATCTTAGCGTGCGCAGATGCAGACTACGCAGGATGTCCCAAGGATAGGAAGTCCACCACTTGATTTGCTGTATATGTTGGAAACTCTCTTGTCTCATGGAGAAGCAAGAAGCAAACTGTTGTAGCCAGATCCAGTGTTAAGTCTGAATATAGGGCTCTGGCCCAGGTCAGTACAGAAATGATGTGGGTGAAAGCTGTTCTTACAGATCTATATATGGAAGTCCCACTTCCTATGGCTCTGGAATGTGACAATCAAGCTGCTATATTTATTGCCAATAATCTAGCATTTCATGAACGAACCAAGCACATTGAGGTTGATTGTCACTGTATATGAGATTATTCAGAAGGGTTTTATTTCTACATCTCATGTTAGCTCAGGGGACCAAACTGCAGACATCTTTACCAAGGTGTTACTTAGAGGGCCGTTCCAGATGTGCTCGTCCAAGCTGAGCATGATCGACATCTATGCTCCATCTTGAGGGGGAGTGTAGAGATATATGTTATGTTATTTGTATTGTTTCATATTTTCTATATTCTTATAGACTCTTGATGTAATTTACCCATAGGCTACTCTCCTATATAAGTGAGCCTAGGGCGTCTAGAATAAACAACTCTCTGATTTTTCCCAACAATAACCGTGTAAGATTTCCATTCTTTCCCATCCTATTTCAAATTCTTTAATTTATAAAAAAAGCTTATTATGATCGAAGTGATCTAGATCTCTTTCCGATGTTTATGAGACATGTGGATGGATCTTAGTAAGTGTAGATGAAGCGTCTCATGTTCTGATTCTTTTCTTGTTAAATTTCTCATGCTTAGTGGATAGTCTGTGATTTTGATCTGGGTGAGACCTCACACTATGACTTTAAGGTAGTAAGTAAGCCTTATGGTTGGGGTGCCTCTGTAGGCATGTAGTGGGGTAAAATGCATCATAACTAAGTTCCCAACACGTTCACTAGCTTCTCTGACAACCGTGATAGTACCTCTTAGTCCGATAAGGATGATTTTCGTAATATGATCTTTTCTCTTTACCATGACCTACATGCGAAATAGTAACTAGCTCAACAGAAACCAAGCTCAACTGTAACCAACTCAACTGTAACCGACTCAACTGTAACGAAGCTCAACTATAACCAACTCTCAAGACCAGTAACCAAAACTCAAGCAGTGAGGAAGCCTCCGAAGAGACAGTTTCGTCTCACCGTCCTAGTGGAAGTGCAGTCCAGGGGAGGGCTAGGCCTACTCCAAAACTACGCCCCTAAGTCGGGAGAGAGACTTTTCGGAATAATTCACACCAGAAAAATGGGCCCGACCAGAACGAGCTCGATAAACCAAAACCGAGGGTCCTCCAGCCTAGGCACCCTAAAGAACACATGATCAACAGAACTGGTCTAAAAGAAACATGTGGATGTGAAAGAGGCGTAAAACTGCGAGCGCTCGTGAAAAATCAAGAAAAAGACTGGGATCCTACACTCGTGCACTAAGCGGGCGCTGCTCTACTGGGCTTCCTATCTTCCGCCCTATTGAGGATCACCACACCCTTGCACAGTTAGGTGTAAAGGTCACCATGATTGATACTCTTAATTATCACATATCATTGAATTACCATTGCTAACTTGATTCCTCATCCTTTCACAATCCTTTTTGTGGTTGGCTCTATAGATCTAGGTCTTTTGGTCAATGATCTGATTAATATCACTAATTCACCATCAATTTCACTTATTTGTCTATTTCATCCTTTCTTTAGTGATATGTATAAATAGTAGATTATACTTAAAGTTCAACTGATTAAGGATTACTTATTCATAATGATCTTAAGACATCATTTGTTGACTTCATAAGAAAAGTATTAATATCTTAATATTTGTTTTTCAATCTCTTCATAACATTATGAAATTAGAATATTCCTTGGATTTGGAACTAAGTTCACTTTGATGCAAGATTTCCCAATTCCTCTCATCTTTAAATCATTAGAGTTAAAGCTACTCATTAAATTTGATTTTAAGTTCAATCCTATTTAAGTTTCCCCAAAATGTTTTTATCTTTAAATCATGAGATTTAGATCTACTATTAAATTTGAATTTAAATTTAATGCTACAAAACTCCCACAATCTTTTAAGTCTTTAATCATGAACTTAGTAACTAAATAAATGATCTTAAGTTGGATCTAATTTGTATGTTGACCACTCCCAAATCTTTCAAATCAAGCATGAAAATTTCCAGCAAATCGTCACATTTTATCATGAAGTCATGCCATAAATAGTGGTTTGATTTTTAGATCTTAATACATCAAATTCATCCTCAATTTTTGATCTTTCAAAAATCTAAGGTATGGCTATAATCTAATCTTAAATTCAGATGTAAGATTCATGATTTAGTAACTTTTAGAGAACAAATTCTTCATACAAAATCCCCCCAATTGGATGATAGTTCACACATGGAAATGTGTGGCTTATTGGTTTGAAGTTTAAACTTCAAATTACATATTAGTTCATCCCTAAATTTCATATATCGTGTATAAAATCTGTAACTATCATTGTTATGAAATTAAGCTCCAATCACATGCAAATAACTCTCATGTCCTTAATATTTTTAAACATGAAATCGGATCATAACCGTGTTCTGAAATTGAATTAAAATAAATGCAAAGTCACCATCAACTCTACATCTTTCACACATGAAAACTGGAATAATTATAGGTCTGAAATTTAGATCTGCATGCTAGACATCCCGAAATCTTCATCTTTCTTATCATGCTAGTTCATTCCCAAAATATTGTTATTCAAGTATGAAAAACTATAGTATATCATGGTCTGAAAATCGATCTTAATGCGTGCAATTCATCATCAATTCTTCACAATTTGAGCATGAAAACTGTAGCTATTTATGATCTGATTTTTAGACTCAAATCATGCCATTTTATCCTCCCAGTTCTCTCAATTTGAAGGCATGACATAACCTAAATAGTGGTATGATTTTTAGTGCTAAATGCATACACGTCACCCCCCAAATTCTTTAAATTTTAGTCTTAAATTCAAAGTATACAGTGGATTGATCTTGGCTTAAACATGCATACAAATAACTTAATTTTTTTTCACTTTTCCATCATGAAAATAGTGCATAACAATGGACTGTTTTTAGCACAAAATGTATGTCGTTCTCCCCCAAATTTTCATTTTTTAAGCATGAGAATTGTAGCAATATTGATTTGAGTTTATACTTGGTTTGCATGCTCAACATCTTTTTTTTATCCTCAAAAACATAAGAATCAAGATCATATATAATGGATGTAAAATTTGGATGATCTCCATGTAAAAAAATTCATATTCTTATCTAATTTAAGAGACAAATTAATATGTTGAATCGTGCATGGAAGACAACAAGAAGGGGTCTTAGATTGTACCTTGGATTTGCTCCAACTTGGATTTGCTCCAAATTAGAGAAGGAACACACATGAATCAACTTCAAAAGGGGAGTTAGCTCCAGTAGAACAAGCAGGAACATTTGCACCCGTGGAGAGCAGCAGCTGCTGCAACTTGCAGCCTCTAGCTGCAGCAGCTTGGAGCTCTTGGAGGAAGGCATCAGCTGCTGTTGTAGCAGCTTCCAACAGCTATGGTCTGCAGCTATTGCTGTTGTTATGCAGCAGCAATAACACCAAGGGCTGCTTGGAGCAACAAGGATGGGCTCTTCAACAGTTGGAGCTGCTCTTGCAGCTACTCCAGAGTTGCTGGACAACAGCTCAATTGATGGAAATAGAGGTTGGGGGGGGGGGGGGGCTCTTTTGGTGGAATTTGGGAGAATAAAAGGGGGAGTGTTTGGTGTTTTAAATAAGGAGAGGGGAGCCTTGGGGGTTTCCAAGTGGAGGTAGAGAAGAAGCTAAGTGGAGAAACAACAACCAGTCTTGGGGGTTTCCAAGTGGAGGTAGAGAAGAAGCTAAGTGGAGAAACAACAACCAGTCTGCTGTTGTTGGAATTAAATCAATTTTATTTTTTTATTTTTAACATTTCTCTCCCACTTGGAATACCGAAGTCGCCCGTGTTCGCACCTTGAGTTTCGGATTCTGATGCACAATAGCTCATTTTGACCGTCTCTGAATGACGATCAAAATGAGTATAACATTCATATACTTCGGATTGAAGATGAATTCCCGAAATTTTTGAAATACGGTCGTGATTTGCGACGAAATTTTGTGATTTTAGATTATCAAACGACCTCCGATCGACGAATGGTCGATTTCGTTGGTCTTATTTTGTCGAACCAGATTTTATAATGGTCTCAGTTTGTTTTACGGTTCGGATTTCGTGTTGCGGCTTTTTCTGATGGCACGCATTACGATGCGATCGACTTTTGGTTGATTGCGACCGAACGAGCTTTGATATGAAATTTACAGATCGACATGAGTTTATTCAATATTAATTAAATATTAAACGATCTTGCAGACTCTTAATCGGGTCTAGTTCGGTTTATTCGGATCTAGATGTTACAAATATAAAAATCTCAAAGGGAGTCTCGTCCTCGAGAGTCGGGTCAAGGTCACTATGTGTTTTATCTAGATTTCATCTTGCCATAAAAACCTCAAAGGGGTTTGAACCCATAAAAACCTCAAAGGAAAAACAAGCCATATTCTTTCAACATGTATAATCAAATGGCATATTTTGACAAATGGCTGAAAAGTGCTGCGAGTATCTTGCCCGTATATCTGCTTCAGTTCCATGTCGCCTCTTTGACACCATGTCGGTGCCATAGCACCTTCACCAAGGGATCTCTTTGTTACGAAGCTTCTTCACATCACTATTGAGTATCTGTACTGACCTCTCCTCAAGTCTGGCTCTACGCCAAGATTCTCGTAGCTAATGACGTGTCGAAGGTCGTGCGCGCACTTCCTTAGATTGGATATATGAAATATATCGTGTATAGCTGACATGTGTGGAGGAAAGACTACCCAGTTGGCTACCTTTCTCCACAAGAGAAATAATCTCAAATGGTCCAACATATCGTGGTGCCAACTTACCACGAACACCAAATCTATGTCCTTCATGGGAAATACTCGTAGGAACACCCAAACATGGCCTTAAATTTCAGTGAATTTCGACCGAAATTTGGTTGAAATTCGGTTTCATGGCGATAACGATATCGAAACCATGTATAAATATCAGTTTCCAGGATTTCGATCGAAATTTCGGCTGAACTTCGGTCATTTCAGTCCATTTCGGTGGAAATTGTTCACAGATTTCTCGAATTTCGGTTCATTTCGGTCCATTTCGACTGAAATTGTTCTAGGTCACCATATGTCATGCCTAGGCCACTTATTGATATTCATAGGCACTATTTGGCCACTAAATGAAATTTATAGGTCACTATTTCAACCACCATTGCAATGTAAGCCACTATTCCAACCACCATTGTAATAAATAAGGCCATTAATGGTCCTCTTTAAACCCAATAAATATAATGTATATGTTCTCATTCCATCTCACAACTTCACAAGTCACAATTCACAATCCAACTTAAGTCTTGGAGAGCCAAGTTTCCAAATTCCAAGCAAGGTAAGTATTTTACCATATTTTTTCATAACACATCTTTTTTTTAACATACTTCGAGATGCCAAATATGCATTTTTTTCATCTTTGAATGCTAACTTTAGAGTTCAGAATCTTCATAGTTAGAATCTTTATATAACCATCTTGTTATCTTTTCCTAGCCCAACTTGGCTGTAACTATTAGGCAGGGCCTTGCATATTAACAAACTTCAGAGTTCTTCTTTTCCTTGCATATCTTTTCCGGGCTTTCCTAGGCCCTACATATTAACATTACATTGCATCATTTTAACTCATAAGACACTAGAAGTTTGTTCTTTTCTAGGACTCTCTTGTTACTTCTCTCTACTATAAGGAGTACGCGTGTCTGTACGTGTGGTGGGTTGTTAACAACCTTCCAAGTCTTTGATTGTAACTATTTTTCTACTATTAGGCTGGACATAGGTTGTGCTTATTCATGCTACACAATTTCCTAGTGTTAATTAATTTGTTTGTGTCTCGTATAACATACATTTTACGATTACAAGCTATACTATGCATTTATTTTGGCATACATGTTAAAATATTCGTGTTTGTGTGTGTCTTATTTTATTTTTAAATAAAAGTATTATTATTCTTTTGAGAATTGAAAGAAAAATTAAATGCCAAAATTTAACTGTGTACTGAAATATGAAATTTCACTTTGGACGATCATCGATATGATGATCGAAATCATTATTTTAAGGCACTGGACGTTATAACATCTTATTATAAGCAAAAAAACTTGTATTTATGTCTCTTTTATTGATTAAACAACATTAGAAATCTTAAAATTTGAAAAAAATGAGTTTTCTAGTCATTTTCCCAATTTCCGACCATTTCACCGAAATTCCATCGAAATTCCTTTTCTGGACTTACTGAAACGAAAACGAAATCCGTCATTTGAGGTCTTGCACCCAAACTCCTTCCTCTGTTTACGAGAATTTCCATCAGTATGAAAGATTAAGTTGGATATTGATAAATCACATTTTGAATGGGTTAAGAGAAAATGTTTGGATTAATTGAAACTCCAAATCTCTTCTCTGACGATCTGCATAACTCTTTTGGCAGCTCTGTGTCGTTAGAAACTTTTGCTCACAAGATCAATGGTCCTCGTAGTCTCTTCCATGAGATCTACGGAGTAAAGAGCGTGTTCACTTACCTCACACCAGTTGAGAGGTGTGAGGCATCTCTGCCCTTATAGGGCTTCGAATGGTGTCATACCAATATTGGAATGATGACTGTGTTTGTACGGAAATTCTACCAACGCCAGGTGGTCCTTCCAGGATTCTTTCCACTCTAGAGTACATGGACGTATCTAATCCTCAAATGTTTGAATAGTGCGCTTACTCTGTCTGTCGGTCTGTGAATGGTAATAGGAATTCATCTTCAACTGTCTGTAGTGCTGACATGAACTGGTGCCAGTAGTAAGATGTAAACCTCGAGTCTCTGTCATGTACTATCTCTCGTAGTATATCATAAAGCCTGATAATGTTCTGCCTAGCCAGCCTAGATGGAGTATAGTCATGCTGACATGTATAAATGGGCTGACTTAGTTAATTTGTCAACAATGACTCAATAACATCGTGGCCACCTGGTGTCCTCGATAGTCCAGTGAGAAAATCCATAGAATTACTCTCCCATTTCTACTCATAAATGGGAAGAGACTGTAATAATCATGGTGGTCTCCTATGCTCAGCCTTAACCATCTGACAGGTCAAGCATATGTTAACATGATGCACCACATCTCGCTTGATCCCGTCCCACCTGAATGCTGTCGTAGATTCCGGTACATCTTCGTGCTTCCAAGATGAATAGACAATCGTGAACTGTGTACTGCATCAAGAATATCTCTGCGCAACTGCTCATCGTTGAGCACAACAACTCGGCCAGCTTTCCACAAAATAGACTCTGTCACCATAAAATCATCACCTTCGTACTTGATGGCATGCATATATCAGTTTCGAATTCAAGGATCTGTCCCTTGTCCTTCTACTACGCGATCCCAAAGACTATTGAATCGTGGTGGCATGGAAGTAGATATGGACGTGCTCTCATGAGAATGCCAATCAGTTAAAGCTGCGAGTATATCCCACTGTATAGCTAGTTTGCCGTATGTGCATGAGGTCTCCTGTTAAGCGCATTTGCCATCACGTTTCCCTTACCGGAATGGTAAAAGATCATGCGGTCAAAATCCTTCAGTAGCTCAAGCCACATGCGTCATCTCATGTTCAACTCCTTCTGATCAAAGATGTACTTTAAGCTCTTGTGATCTGTGAAAATTTCAAAATTTGCTTCATAGAGTTAGTAGCGCGGGATCTTCAAAGCGAAGACAACTGCCGCTAACTTCAAGTCATAGATGGGGTAATTCCGTTTATGCGGCCTCAACTAACATGATGCGTAAGCAATCGCGCAACCTTGCTGCATCGGAACCGCTCCGAAACCTTCACTTGAAGTATCTGTATATACCGCATAATCCTGAGTGCCCGACCCTGAAGGAAGTGCAAGAATGAGTGCAATCGTCAATCTTTCCTTCTGTGTCATGAAGGCTTGTTTTCATGAATTATCCCAAATGAAAGGAATTCCCTTTTACGTCAATCGTGTCAAGGGAAGAACAACTCGGGAAAAACTATTGATGAAGCATCTGTAATAGCCCGCTAGTAGAAGGAAGCTCTGAATCTGAGTGACTGTCTTGGGCTGCTCCCAAAACACGTCTGCCTCAATCTTCGCAGGATCAACTGCGATACTTGCTGTAGAAATGACATGTACAAGGAATGAGACCTGGGATAATCAGAACTCACAGTTGTTCAGATTGGCATGCAACTTGTGCTCTTGAAGTGTGTCCAAGACTATATTTAGATCATTTACGTGATCCCATTCTTTTCGAGAATATATCAACACATCGTCGATGCACACAACCACAAACTTGTCCAAGTATGAACGAAAAATCCTGTTCATCATTTCCATGAATGCTGCAGAGGCATTTGTGAGCTCAAACGACATCACAACAAATTTATAGTCCCCATATCGAGTCTTGAATATTGTCTTCAGAATATCTGACTCTAATTCTCAGCTGATGATTTCCAGATCGGAGATCGATCTTTGAAAACACCGAAGATCCCTATAATTGATCAAACAAATCATCGATGCGTGGCAGAGAATAACGGTTCTTCACTGTTTTCTTGTTAATATGTCTGTAATCTATGCATAATCTCATTGATCCTTTCTTCTTCCTGACAAAGAGGACGGGAGCATCCCAAGGTGTAGTGCTCGACCTCACGAAACTCACACCAAGTAACTCCTGCAACTGCACCTTCAACTATCTGAACTCGGCTGGTGCTATGCTATACAAAGTCATTGAGATTGGCTACGTATCTAGTAGTAATGAGATCTCGAACTCAATCTCTCTTTCAGGCGGTAAACCTAACAAATCATTAGGAAACACATCAGGATAATCTGACACTATCCTGATGTCATGAGCCATTGGTTCTCCATCAAATGTCTCTCAGACGAATGTTAGAAATGTGTCACATCCTTGATCTACGAGTTTCTGAGCTCTCAATAGTGAAATGTACTCCATTTTGGAGTCATGTAATGTATCCTTAAAGGTAAATCAGGTAATTCCAGAATCCTCTGAAGGCAATCGTCTTCCTGAAGCATTTAACCAAGGCATGATGAGCTCACAACCAATCCATGGCCAAAATTAGGTCAAACACATCAAGTTGTAGTAGTAGATAGTCTACGATTATCTCATGACCGTCAATCAACATTCGTATCCCTCTGACTATCAATCTTATGAAGAACAACTGGCCACCTAGCCCATGGATGTGACAGGGAGGATTTAGGGCCTCTACAACTCTACCTACTGAAGATAGAAATTTATAAGCTCATACATCGCTCCAGAATTAATTAAGCCATTGTTCTATGTAAGAAATGATATCGTCTTTTACAATAGTTGTTGTTAGCGGATAACTATAGCCATGCTTTTCTCTTCTTGGATGCAATATGAAAATTAGTTGCAATTGGTGACATCTGTGGTTATTGAAATTGAATGTCATATATCCCTTTTGGACTCACGACAAGTCGGAGAACTGTCGTTATCCGAGAATTAACGCTATCGGAAATATCATACTACGAATGTATATAGAATGTACCAATGCTCTGATACCAATCTGTGGTGCCTGACCATCCAGGATACCCGTTTACACATCACTCGTAGTATCATGTTCGCTAGAGACCGTATTTGGGTACCAAAAATGAGGGGAAATTTTTCACGTTTCACATGACATTCATGTTTAACTAATAAACCACAGGACCAACAATGTGTCACCAATTTATATTGCATTACTTTCCATATGAATTTACATGTAACAAAAGAAACTCCATTATGTACATATATCCCAAATGTAGCAGAAGAGAAGAAAAGCATTTATATTATCCTGAACATAAATAACTTGTGTACCTGATAAGAGTAATTGTGGAAGCTCAGTTTCAACTGATGGACTATTGTGATGCTGATACCTATTCTGTAATCCATGTATTAGGGAGAAAAGAACATCAACAAAAGTTGAGCACAATCCAATTAATTAAAAATAACAGGTAATTCATTGGCTCCAAAAGAAAGCAAGTAGATAGGGTTTGTCAATTAAATTTAACAAGCTACTTGCATAGAATCTGGTTTTCAAGTTTGTTTTGTATGGGAATACCCTGACTTACTCATCCTACCTCAATTACCCAAAATTAACATTTTCATATATTGATCATATGGTCCATATTTAAGCTATTGTCTTTTTATTAATTATAGTTCATGTTTGATGGATCTTGGTAACATGGATGAGTCTCTGATCTGATCTTTATCTTTATTTAATCTCTTAGGCTTAGTGGATAATCTGTGATCTTAGTCTGAGTGTGACCTCATGCTATGACTCTAAGGCTTGAAGAATGCCTTAGGGTTGGGGGGCCTCCGTAGGCTTGTGGTGGAGGGTAATGCATCCTAACTAAGTTCTAACATATCCACTAGCTCCATCTTACAACCGTAGTTTTCAGTATATATATAATCGTTTAAGATTTCCATTCTTTCCAATCCTATTTCAAATTTAATTTATAAAAAGCTTATTATGATTGAAGCGATCTAGATCTCTTTCCGATGTTTATGAGTCATGCGGATGGATCTTACTAAGTATAGATGAAGCGTCTCGTGTTCTGATTCTTTTCTTGTTAAATTTCTGAAGCTCAATGGATAGTCTGTGGTCTTGGTCTGGGTGAGACCTCACACTATGACTCTATGGTAGTAAGGAAGCCTTAGGGTGTGTTTGAATAGTGGGTTTAGGTGGGTTAAACTGGTTGCAGGTAACCCATTGTTGGGTTTTGGTGTTTAAATTGAGGGTTAAACTGGGGGTGGGTTAAAAGTGGGTTTATTGTGATATAATTGTATTGAAGTTTGAAAAAGTGAGTAATTATTGTGATGTGATTGTATTGGAGTTTGAAAAGTGAGCAGAAGCGGAGTAGTTTATAATTTTTAGATAAAAAAGTGAGTAGAAGTGGGTGCGGTTGTCTGCCTTCAAGCGGGACTCTAGGGCGGCCAGGTGTGCGACGAGGAAGGGGGTGGAGGACGTCATTCGGTGTTTCGATGCGTTGGAGGACCTTAGGGAACTCCTCGGTGGACGAGTTGGCTTCTCGCGCTGCTGCACAGATGAAGATTGCCGTCGAAGATCGCAAGCGGGTCACGGAGTGGAGGCAGAGGTCGAGAAATGCTTGGCTGCGGGAGGGGGACACAAACACCTCGTACTTTCATTGTCTGGCCAGTGGGAGGCGTCGGTCCAATACGCCGCGCTCCATTTCGATTGGTGGGGTCCGTGTGGAGGGGAACAAGGAAATGGGGAGAGCTATTACTAATCATTTTAAAGCCGTCTCATCGAGGACTATTCCGAGGACGTGGAAGTGGTTGGGCTTTGGAACAATGCCTGTGGCGACCTCCTTCTGTGACATTCTCACTCGCGATGTCACCCTGGAGGAGATTAAGGATGCGGTGTGGGATCTGAATGCTGATGCCGCCCCTGGACCTGATGGCTTCCCGGCATCTTTCTACAAGGACTTCTGGGATCTGGTTGGCCCTGAGATGTTGGAGGTCGTCTCTGAATTCTGCCTGGGCAATGCGGGCTTCGAAAGGGTTAACCGTGCGATGATCATCTTGCTTCCCAAGTCTTCGGCGCCGGTTTCCATTGATGACTACCGCCCTATTGCGCTTTCTAATGCCCTATATTTGATTACCGCGAAGGTCCTCGCCGATAGATTGAGATGTGTTCTTGACAGTACTATATCCCCGCTGCAATCCGCTTTTATTCCGGGGAGACAGATCTCGGATTGCCTCACTCTTGCATCCAAGATCGTTGCGGACTGGCGGAGGAGGGAAAATCGCGGTGTTTTATGGAAGGTGAACTTTGCAAAGGCTTACGATAGCCTTGACTGGAGATTACTTTGGTCGGTGCTTCGGAGGAGGGGGTTCCCGGAGAGGTGGATCGCTTGGATGAGGTGCTGTGTTACAACGTCTTCTCTTACGGTCATGGTGAATGGTCGCCCGAAGGGGGGCTTCTTCTAACCTCGGAGGGGGGTACGCCAGGGTTTCCCTCTTGCGCCTATGCTGTTTGTCCTCGCTGCGGACGTCCTGACTAATATCGTGCTACGTGCTGTCAACTACGGGCTCTCAAATGGTTACTCGAGGGAGGGTTTGCAGATTCCGCTCCTACAATACGCCGATGATACCCTCTTCTTCATTGAAGGGGGTTTAATAGAGGCAAATGGCATGGCCGTGGCTTTGAAAATCTTTAGCAAACTCTCCGGGATACTCAAGAATGCTGATAAGTCGAAGATCGTCCCTATTGGTCTCTCTATGCACGAGGCCGATGCTTGTGCACAAGCGTTGGGATCGGGTTGCAGCTCTTTGCCGATGGACTATCTGGGGATGCCCTTGGCTACGGACAGAACGAGGACGAGAGATTGGCTCAGAGTCGTGGAGAAGGTGGAGGCGAGGTTGGCGGGCAGGAAGTCGGTTGTTTTGTCGGGGGGGGGGGGGGGGCGATTGGTCCTCCTCAAGACGGTCCTTTCCTCCATCCCGATCTATTTCCTCTCGAACAGGCGTATTCCAAAAGGAATTAGAAACCGGCTGGAGAAGCGGATGCGTGGTTTCTTATGGGGCAATCATAGGGGGGGGGTCCAGGGGCATTTACCTTGTTGGGTGGGAGGATATTACGTGCCAGAAGAATCAGGGAGGGCTGGGGGTGAAGTCTCTCGAGCAAATGAATGAGGCTCTGCTGCTTAAATGGGCGAGCAAAATTTGGGGACCTGGGGAGGAACTATGTTGTGCCGTGTTGCGCAAGATCTATGGTGTTTGGGGGGGCGCCGCCGATGCCGGAAACTTTGCTGGACTCTCCCACTCCCTTTTGGAGGGGGGTCGTGGAGGTTTTCTCGAAAAACTTATCGCTGTTTAGGTCGATCCTTGGTGGGGGCGACTCATTCGCCTTTTGGTCGGACGATTGGACGGGGGGGACACTTTACTCGCGGTTCCCGCACTTGTTTTCTCTCGCCTAAGACAAATTGGTGATGGTTGCAGCTTGCTGGTCGGATGGAAATTGGTTGCCGACCTTCTCCGCTAATTTCTCTGACCAGATATTGGAGGATTTCTTGGCCTTGCTGGACGCTATCAGGGAGGTGGGGCGCCCGTCAGAGGGGAGAGACCACTGGGGTTGGCGTGCGGGGCTGTTCACGGTTAGGAAGGCTTTTACGGCTATCTGCAGGCCGTTGCCTTCCCGATCGGAGATTATGATTCACGACTGTGCGTTCTTTTGGGCTCTCAAACTTCCTGAGCGAATTGGTTTCTTCTTATGGCTGTTCCGGAGACAGAGGCTGATGACGAGGGACTGGTGTTCCAAACTTCTGGGCTCCACCTCTGACAGGTGCCTTCTCTGCGAGGAGGCGATCGAATCCGTCGAGCATCTATTCTTCAAGTGCCCCATGGTGGTTCATGTTTGGCAGGGGACATGTCTGGCCTGGTGTTGCGTTGAGGATCTCCGGCCATTCTGCGATGCGTTCGTGGCGAATAGAGGTAGACCTAGAAGGGAGATGCTTTACCCTCTGGCCGTACTGTGGGCTGTTTGGTTGGGAAAGAATGCTTTGCTTTTCTCGGGCCATCGCTTTTATAAGGAAAATGTGGGGATTCATGCCAAGAGTTTGGTGGAGGAATGTGCTTTGTAATTGCTATCTCTTTCGGTCGTAGTCTTTGTCTCCTTGTTTCTATTTTTGCTCTTTAAATAAAAGGTGGGGTGAACACCGACGAGTGTATCCCCCTCATTTCATGCTTTCAAAAAATGATGGTATAATATATTATTTTTTATTGGAATAGATGGAATAAAATTAATTTATTTAATATATTAAAAAAGGGAAAATGTGGGACCCACTTGGAAAGAGAAAGAATGGGGTAAGGGGGGTAAACCCCCAAAGGGGAGTTTACCCCCCTACCCGAACGACACCTTAGTGTTGAGGTGCCTCCATAGGAATGCGGTGGAGTAAAATGCATCCTAACTAAGTTTCCAACATGTTCACTAGCTTCTCTGACAACCGTGGTAGTACCTCTTAGTCTGATAAGGATGATTTTTATAATATGATCTCTTCTCTTGTCATGACCTACTAGTGGAACAATAACTAACTCACTAAAATCCAAGCTCAACTATGACCAATTCAATTGTAACCAAGCTTAACTGTAACCAACTCAAATGTAACGAAGCTCAACTGTAACCAACTCAGCTATAACCAACTCTCAAGAACAACAAGCAAAACTCAAGCGGTGGGGATGCCTCCGAAGAGACTATTTCGTCTCGTCGTCCCAGTGAGTGCGATCGTGGGGAGAGCTAGGCCTACTCCAAAACTACGCCCCTGAGACAGGAGAGAGACTTTCCAGAACAAGTCACACCAGAAAAATCGGCCCGACCAGTACGGATAAACGAGATCAAAAAATCAAAACCGAGGGCCCTCCAGCCTAGGTACCCTAAATACACAGGGTCGGTAGAGCTGGTCTAAAAGAAAAGCTGTGGATCCTAAATAGGCATAAAACTGTGAGTGCTCGTAAAAAACCAAGAAAAAGACTGAGATCCTATACCCACGCACTAAGCGACCGCTGCCCTGCTGGTCTTTCTATGTCATGCCCAATTGAGGGTCACCACACCCTTGCACAGTCAGGTGTATGGCTCACCATGATCGATACTCTTAATTATCACATATCATTGAATTACCATTATTGACTTGATTCCTCATCCTTTCACATGGCTTTTTGTGGTTGACTTTACAGATCCAGGTCTTTTGGTCAATGATCTGATTGTTATCACTAATTCACCATCTATTTCACTTAGTTGTCTACTTCATCCTTTCTTTAGTGATATGTATAAATATTAGATTATACTTAAAGATCATTGATTGGGGATTTCTTATTCATAATGATCTTAAGACATCATTTGTTAACTTCACAAGTGACAAGTATTAATATTTTTATATATGTATTTCAATCTCTTTAGTAAGGTCATGAGATTAGAATATTCCTTGGATCTGGAACTAAGTTTAGATTGATGCAAGATTTCTCGATTCTTCTCATCTTTAAATCATTAGAGTTAGAGCTACTCATTAGATTTGATTTTAAGTTCAATTCTATGTAAATTTCCCCCAAATCTTTTTATCTTTAAATCATGAGATTTAGATCTACTATTAAATATGAATTTAAATTCAATGATACAAAACTCCCAAAATCTTTAAGCCTTTAATCATGAACTTAGTTAACAAATAAGTGATCTTAAGTTGGATCTAATTTGTATGTTGATCACTCTCAAATATCTCAAATCAAGCATGAAAATTTCCATCAAATCCTTACATTTTATCGTGAAGTCAGAACATAAATAGTGATCTGATTTTCAGATCTTAATACATGAATTCATCCTCAATTTTTCATCTTTCAAAAATCCAAGATTTGGCTACAATCTTATCTTTTTCAGATCTAAGATTCACGATTTAGTAACTTTTAGGGAATAATTTTTTCATACAAAAACCCCTAAATTGGATCATAGTTCAGATATGGAAATTTGTGGGTTGTTGGTTTGAAGTTTAAACTTCAAATTACATGTTAATTCTTCCTTAAGCCGTCATATATCATGTATAAAATATGATCTATCAATGTTTTGAAATTAAACTCCAATCACATGCATATTACTCTCATGTCCTTAACATTTTTGTTGTGAAAAATAAATGATCTATTATTCAAGCATTCCTGGCAAATTCCAACCCCAGAAAGTATCTTAGGGTTCCAAGATCCTTCGTGACGAACTGACGGCCTAGAATGCATTCGCCCTTTCTATGCCCTGAATATCATCTCCTGTAACCAGAATATCATCAACATAGACCATGATAACAACCGTACCTGCTGATGATTTCTGAACAAACAATGAGTGGTCTGCATTCAATCTCTTGAATCCCTGTCTTTCAATCAGGTTGGAAAGCTTCTGGAACCACGCTCTTAGACTCTGTTTGAGGCCATAAATTGCCTTGTGAAGTCTATACACCATATGCTTCTCCCCCTCAGCAGTAAATCCTGGTGGCTGCTGCATGTAGACTTGTTCCTGCAGATCTCCATACAAGAAGGCATTCTTGACATCCAGTTGAGAAATAGTTTAGTCACGTACCACAACAACAGATAAGAGAATGCGAAGAGTAGAATGACGAGCCACTAGAGAAAAAGTATCCATATAATCGACGCCATAGGTTTGTGTAAAACCTCGCGCTACCAGCCGTGCTTTGTACCGATCTAGACTGCCATCAGCGTGGTATTTAACTGTGAATACCCACTTACAGCTCACAATAGATGCATCAGGAGGAGCAGTAACCAAGGTCCATGTGCCATGAGACTGTAATGCGCGCATCTCATCTTCCATAGCCTCTCTTCAACAATCAATCTTCATAGCTTCCTGGTAGGTCCGTGGTATGTCCACGGAAGTCAAGGCTGCAACAAATCTCTGAAAGTCGCCTGTGAGGCGATGGAAAGACATCTGTGAAGCAAATGGATAAGATGCACACGCCCACTTCTGCTTCCGAATAGCAATAGGAATATCAAGATCATCTTCCGCTGTGCTGGATGGTGTAGTCTCCTCCTGCAATGAAGAATCCTGCTCATGTACCATATCTGACCCGTCAGTAGTAATGCCATCTGAACATACCTGAGGCGTGATGGATGTCTGACGTGTAGCCTGAGCAGGACCTGACCGACGCGTATAGAATTTTGGTAAAGGTGGAATAGGAGGTTGTGGAAGTGGTGGAGGTGGTGGAGGTGGATGTGGTGGTGGTGAAGATGGCGTAGAAACAAGAACATGAGTAGACTCAAGTGAACTCCAAGTAGGAGGCGGAGGGACATAGACATCATCGTTGGTAGTAGATGGTACCAGTCTGTGGCCTGCAGGGGAAAAATACATAACAGACTCAAAGAAGGTGACATCAACACTAACAAAGTATTTATTGTTTATGCAACGATAGCACTTCTGAGTCCGAGAATAACCAACAAAGACACACTTGACAGCTCTAGGAGAGAGTTTGTCAAGTCCAGGAGTCAGGAGATGAACAAAGGAAACAGTACCAAAGACATGTGGAGTAAGTGAGAATAATTCCTTGTCCGGAAAAATGAGTGAGATAAGAATTTTCTCACCAAGGACAGATGGCAGCATACGATTGACCAGGTAGCAAGCGGTAAGAACAACATCCCTCCAGAAAGAGATAGGAGCACAACTCTGAATCAGTAGGGTTCGAGTAATGTCAAGAAGGTGGCGATGCTTTCTTTCTGCCACACCATTCTACTGAGATGTGTAAGCACAAGTGGTTTGGTGAATAATGCCCTTTGACGAAAGAAACTGAGAGAGGGACCGTGTGCAGAATTCTAGAGCATTATCTGTACGAACATATTTGACAGTAGAAGAAAACTCATTTTGCACTTCATTAATCAAATTCTTAATCACATCGCCTGCTTCAGATTTATTCTTTAAAAGAAAGACCCATGATACACGAGAAAAATCATCTGCTACAACTAGATAAAATCTGTGTCCCTGATGATCGGGTACACGGCTTGGACCCCATATATCTATGTGAAACAACTCAAACGGGGAGCTACTGCTCCGACTCTGACGACTAGGAAAGCTAGACTGATGATGCTTTCCCAACTGACACGCTTCACAGCGAAAGGAAGAACTGGGAGATATCTGAGGCAGAAGATGTCGCATTTTCTAGAGCAGGAGATGACCAAAACGGAGATGCCAGATGTACGGAGATACTGGTCCGGCACAATGAGAAGAGACACCAGCATAAGAGTTTCGGACCAGCCGATACAGACCGTTCTGCTTAGAGCCACAACCAATCACCCTGCCCGTTAGTATGTCCTGAAAAATAAGAGAAGAGGGGTCAAATATAGCTCGACAGTGCAAGTCCTTCGTAATCTGACTAATAGACAAGAGATTCATTGAGAATTCAGGAGCATGTAGGACATTCTGTAGATGCATAATAGGAGATAGGAAAACCTCCCCCTGACCAACAAGGGGGGAATGAGTACCATCTGCAATCTGTACTGAACGGCCATGAGGAATGTCCCTGTAGGACGCAAGTCTCTCTCGATCTCGACAGAGATGATGTGTGGCACCAGAATCTATAATCCTATCTGAGATATCATGAGAAGATGTAAATGCAGTAGTACTACATGAGGTACTAGCAGTAGCAGAGGAACTGACAGATGCTGTAGCAGCAACATCTGAAGGTCCACCAGAAGAATCACCAGATAATTGTGGCATAATATCACGTAGACGTGCCACAAGTTTCTCGAAACGATTGTCTGACGTAGATGCTAATTGGGGCTGAGAATGCTCTGCTACACGTGCCGATGCTGGGAACCCATGCTTAGAGTAGCATGTCTCCTCCGAGTGGCCTGTACGGTGACAGTATGAACACGACTGACGAAAGCGACCACCCCTACCCTGGGGTCCACGTCCACGACCACGGCCAGAAGAGTGACCACCTCTCCCACGCGATACTGCTGTCACTGATGGGGGTGGAGTAAATGAGCTGGAAGAAACTGATATGCGACTGAGTCTCCTGTAAACATCCTCCACCGGAGGAATAATTGCATCAACCAAAATCTGAGAGAGGGCGGCCTCATACTCAGGATCTAGGGCCGCAAGTAGAACGCCCACCATGGTGGCATTCCGAAATCTCTTCTGCTGTTCAGGAGTCGCTGTGAGTGGAATGGTACTGTATAACTTCTCAAACATCCCCCTCAGGGATGTGTACAAGGAGTGAAGAGGTCTGCCATTCTGTTTCATCGTAAATATATCATGTTGAAGCTGTAACATCTTGGTCTCATTTCGCACCTGGGAATATGTAGCAGCCAGAGTATCCCACATCGCCTTGGCAGTGGGTTGATGGAGGACATCATTGGCAATCTTCATCGACAGTATACCTGTCTTCTCTGCTGGCTCATCCTCGGTAAAATGTGCTTCTTACCGTTCGACTTCATGAGGCTCATGAACTGCATCACCTAGAGCTCATAGTTCGACCCGTCCATCTTTACTATTGGTGCGGGACCTTTGAACGCGCCTAGGGAGGGCATATCAACATTTGATTCTGACATATCGCCGCTGGAGAAGAACTAGGGTATGTAGACAAAGTGATAGATGTCTACACAAACTGCATAGGATTCGAGTACGTATGTAAACGTTACGCACCCAAATCCATATATCTGGAGGAAGAGACAGATACGATCAAGGTGGCAGGAGTCCGGCTAGGGCAAGCCGGAAGATGAAGGCGAGATCCTGGAACCGGCGGCGGACTGGGGGTGGGGGGATTCCGGCGGCACTTGTGGGGACCTGGGGGGGGGTCCGGCGGCACTGGGGGGGACCCGAGGGGGGGGGGGGTCCGGCGAACTGGGGGGGACCCAGGGAGGGTCCTGCGGGACTAGAGGGGACCCGGGGGGGGGGGTCCGGCGGACTAGTGGGGGGGGACCCGGGGAGGGTCCGGCGGGACTGGAGGAGACCCGGGGAGGGGGTCCTGCAGGACTGGGGGGACCCGGGAGGGGTCCGGCGGCGGCTGTGAGAGGCCTGAGGAGAGGGGGGGGGCGGTAGCGGAAGAAACGAGAGGGGGGGGGGTGGGCGATGGGTGGGGAGAGGAAGCCCTAGGCTCTGATACCATGTTGTGAAAAATAAATGATCTATTATTCAAGGGAACCCTAGGGTCTCTTATATAGGGAGAGACCTCATGGGTAAAATATATAGAAGTCCAGAGAAAAATAAAAAAATGACGAACAAGTACATAGCATATGAAAATATCTATCTCTACGATTTTAATATGAAATCAGATCATAAAGTGTTTTGAAATTGGATTAAAGTAAATGCAAGTCATCATCAACTCTACATCTTTCACACATGAAAACTTGAATAATTATAGGTCTGAAATTTAGATCTAATTGCATGCTAGACATCCTGAAATCTCATCTTTCTACTTGAGATCAAGGGCTTATTTAGTGGTCTGAATTGAGACTCAATATCATGCTAATTCATTCCCAAAATATTGTTATTCAAGCATGAAAAACTGTAGTATATCATGGTTTGAAACTAGATCTTAATGCATGCAATTCTTCCTCAATTCTTCATAATTTAAGCTTGAAAACTGTAGCTTTTATTGGTCTGATTTTTAGACTTAAACCATGCATTTTATCCTCCCAATACTCTCAATTTGAAGGCATGAACAGAACCTAAATAGTGGTATGATTTTTAGTGCTAAATGCATGTGCATCATCCCCCCAAATTTCTCACTTTTCGATCACGAAAATAGTGCATAACAGTGGACTGTTTTTAGCACAAAATGTATGCTATTCTCCCGTAAATTTCCATCTTTTAAGCTTGATAATTGTAACAATGTAGGTCTGAATTTATACTTGGTTTGCATGCTCAACATCTAATTTTTTATCTTCAAAAACTTAAGAATCAGGAGTATATATAATGGATATTTTTATCACCTAACATATATCACCTATAGTGATACCGATATATCACCTATATATCGTGATATTTTTTAGCTTCAAAAACTTAA
The DNA here is from genome assembly GCA_037367405.1 of Ottelia alismoides. NCBI lineage: Eukaryota > Viridiplantae > Streptophyta > Magnoliopsida > Alismatales > Hydrocharitaceae > Ottelia > Ottelia alismoides. Next base: position 163,626 of record JAZKJV010003741.1, on the reverse strand, counting down.
GAATCGGGACCTCTAGTGATATCGATATATCACATATATATCGTGATATTTTTAACAATACAAAATTTATAAATTTTATCATTTATTTGTATTGGATTTGTTTCCAAATAAGTTAATATAGGGAGTAGATTAAAAATCTCAACAAACCAACCTTTAAAGCTTAAAGAATAAAAAATTACCTTTCGTTTTTAAAGAAGCAATGAAGTCAAGTAACATAGTTGATATCGATGATAGAGTATCGATATTGACACGATATCGTATAACTCGGAATGATGGAAAGTTTGCACTAAATACTAAAGTTTCATCAATATTGATGATACTAAATGCCATATCATTGATATATTGCTTGATATTGGTCGATATCGATATACATGGTAATATCGGTATCCCTAACTTGTCGATATGGATATATTGCCGATATAACGAGGATATATCATGATATTTCGATTCTTGCATTTTGGAACTGAATACTCAATGTTTGCGGGGATTCACATGCGGATTGTAGAGGTCCCTTAGCAGGTTATGGGCGATTTAGTTAGCTTGGAATGAACTTATTTTTTGAGGACAAAGGTTTTTGTTCAAATGTGCTTGAGCATGTCATGGCTCTAGAGGAGACTTGGACATTGTAATACTTGCATCATAATTTTGTAGTGGAATGCATTCTGGGGAGTATCCCACCTTGGGATACCATCCCCTCTTTTTATTTAAAAAGAACTTAGAGAGCAATGAACTTGCACTTGAGAGACTAGGCTATGCTGAGTAAAATGAATACTCTTATATCGGATAAAAGTAATGAATAGAGCACTGCTCATTTTCTCAGAGACATGGAGAAATGCTTGATATGTAGTGGATCGAGAAGAGATGACATAAAATGCAGAGTATAGAAATAAACCACCATGTAATGGGCAAGAACCACGAGTACAATGGTTTGTTGTATAGAAGTTGCAAGGACTAAACATCTAGTATTCTTGAGTTAACTAAATGTTTTCTAGTGAACTGAGCATCTAAGGAGAAAGACCAAATATCTAATATTGACCATATACCGTGATATTTAAGGCGTATTCAAATATAGGGTAAGGGATTAATCATTTAAGAACTTATATTAATGTTGAAGGGATAAAACTTAACATTTGAAAAATGATATTTTTACTAGTAATTATGTCTTGAGATTTTTTTATGAATTAGGTAATATACAAAAATTGCCCCAACTATGCATCAAAATCCTAGTTGTTAGCACCGTTTTTCAAATAAAACTTAAATGGGTCTGTATTTCTAATATCAAATTCAAGCTTTCATAAGCTTCTGCGACCCTTTTATGTCGATTTTAAATCCTAAAGTTTAGTACCCTCTTAGTTACATTTGAAAATATGGCTCCTAATTGGGAACCGAAACATAGTTGGGTCCTTTTTTAATTTACCATTTAGTTTTATAAGCTTATTTACTTAAAAGCGTTAATACATAAAATAAATTTGATCTCATTAAGAAAATACAATCTTATGTGACTTCAAGCTTCTTGCTTGTTTTGTCTTTTTCTTTGTTCATAAAAAACTCCCTTTTTTTCTTTTAATGCAATTTCTTGATTTTTGGATCTTAGTTTTTTGGATCTAAGCCTGAGAAGGACCCAAGATTGATCTGAATGGAGGCAAAGAATCCATGTAGCCGACCCTACTTAATGTGGAAAAGGCTTTGTTGTTATTGATTGCAATTTCTTGATTATTATACGTTGCAATCTTAACTTTCCATTACTATAAATGACATGTAATGTTTTTAGTTAAGACGTATATTATGTCCATGAGAAAAAATAGATATGAAATGAACAGAATTGTGATATAACATGAATTTAGTGAGAATAGATCCTCTTTGATGTTCACAAAAAAGATTTATTTTTCTTGACCCCACTTCTCCTTGTTATTTAAACTAAAAGGTCAAATTAGACCTCCTTTAAAAAGGTTTTTTTAGTTGTGCCCCTTCTAGATTTTTCAATATTAGTTCTGCCCCTCTCTTTTTTGCAATATTGGTTGTGCCCTGACCTTCTTTTCCTATTGACATTTGAGTGAGTTTCCGTCCATTCCCTTCTGAAACAAATATTATATCCGGGGTACACGTGTAATTAGAAAACAATGCAGTACAAGTGTAATTTTTTGAGAGCCTCAACCTTCTTTCCGATACCTCCCATTGACTCCTCGTCAAACATTTACCCATGTCCTTCCATCCAACCAACCTATGCCATGTTAGCCTGCTTTGTTGATCGAGCGTTCAACTCATTGAGTTTGCTACAACCCTAACAAACCGAACTCCCCTTCTATCCCTTATCACTGCCCATCTCCTCTATCCAATCTCTTTATGCCATCGTTCCCAATGGCCAAATCCTCCGTTATTCTTTCCCCTTTACATTGGTTACCATTATCATCTTGCAAACTTTATCCCCATTACCTATAACCACCCGACCTATTACTCCATTCTTCAGCGAAGAACAACCAACCATCAGGCACTCCTCAATCATCAACACATCCATTGTCGATTCTACAGGCTTTCCATGTCTGTCGGCACCTTCGGTATAACCATACTAGTCCTTTGCCTTGTACTTATCGTCCCTAGCTGTTGGGAAAAATCAGAGAGTTGTTTATTCCATACGCCCTAGGCTCTCTTGTATAGGAGAGTAGCCTATGGGTAAATTACATCAAGAGTCCATAAGAATATAGAAAATATGAAACAATACAAATAACATAACATATATCTCTACACTAGCTAACCTCCTTGACCTTGCCTCCATTGCAGATATCTTCTTCACCTTCCCACTCTCCATCGCCCATGCCACGTGCACCAACCTCTCAGTCTTGCTCTCTCCTTCCCAACCCTCGCAAATGTGCCTCTCGTGCTCATGCTACTGCAACCACTCCTCCCCCATCCCCTAACTGATAAAAAAAGGGAAACCCCTTTGTTCTCGCCTCTACCATCATGTTCTAGTTTCTCACCACCACTGTTGTAAAAGTCAGTCGACTAGGCCGATTAGTCGGCCTGACTAGTCGAGTCGGTGGGGTAGCCGACTCGACTAGGCCTAATCTGCCATTAGTCGATCAACCCGACTAATCGGGCCGACTAGTCGGCCTAGTCGGCCGACTACAAGACCGACTTTTATATAGAGAATTTTTAATTGTTTAGTTTTTCGATTTTTTAAAAAGCCAACTTATTCTAATATGCTTAGTGTTATATTTAAAGATAATTACTTCTTTTATTTCATTATAATAGTATATAAAATAAACAAATCAATGTAAATATATAAGAATGTGCATATAAAAATTTATTTATATATTTAAAATAATTAAAAATTTAAATCGACTAATGGCCGACTAAATCCGATTAGTCGCTCGACTGCTGATTAATCCTTAATCAGTGACCCCGCCGACCGAGTACCAACTACCGCTTTCTGCAACCTTGCTCACCACATATCAGGACGTCGAGTTCTTTAACCCCTCTTTTGTCCCCACCAACCTCTTCATTGGTGTCGAGCCCTTCTTCCCGATCTTCTGTCGATTCCCACTAAACCATTCTCCATCTAGGAGGAGGTCCGAGCTAAACATGTTGCTCAGGGATGGGGAGGGGGGCAGACGAGGGCTTAGGGGGCAGAGGAAGATGGGGTTGTGGCTTTGGGGAAGAGGAGGGAAGAGGGAGGCGGTGTAGAGGTAGCTGTAACCCCCCTTCTGAGAACATTCTCTGCTCCTAAATTTGCAGGGGCACAAGTGTAATAAAAATTTACTAAATTAGGCTTTTGTATGTTTAAATCATGGTTTGATTTATCTCACTTATGACAAAACTACGGGAAGAACACAAGTGATAATGGTGCAAAAAGGTAGGAGCACAACTGATATTTCAAGAAAAGGGAGGGGCATAACTGATATTGCAGAATCTAAGAAGGCACAAATGTAAAAAGCCCTTGAAAAAGATGACAGTGAATACTTGGTAACAATTGTCTTGATTAAAACGGGGATATCATTTTTCTTTTGCATGTCTATGGAAGAATTTTGAAAAATTTAAACATTTATTGGTTTTGTCTTTTGATATAGAGATAGAAGGGTTTGTCAAGAACTTTCTTCATTGATCTATTAGCTTCCAGCTTTGCATCATTGCCTCAATACGGTCTTTTTGACAAGTAATCCTTTTTTGACTGGAAATAGGAAGACTTTCCAGATCATTAAATATTGATTTTTTAACATCTAAACCATGGACACAAAATGATCACATGCACCAACACTAACAGTTTGACCTTTACTCTGGTGAAAAATTAAAATGAGTAATAAAGTGTATAAGCTTCCACTACATGGTATCTGATACTATTCTGGTCTATTTTACACACATGTTTTCTGATAAGAGAATGTTTTAATGACTCGAACCCATGGTCTCTTGGTTTCTCATGAGAACTTCCACCCTCTCACTCTGATTATCTTGGCAATGTAATTCGATGTAATACCTTGGCAATGTAATTCGATGTAATACCTAACTTTTTGATAAATACACACATACATGCACTGAGGTGGATCAGCTTGGGTGGTACCCTTCATTTTTCTAAAAAAATTTCCACCCTCGTTGGGCTCCACCTTCTTTTTACAAAACAAACTTCCACTGTTGTGCCAAGTCTTCTCATTAGGAGAAAGATAAGCTTGAAAATTTGATATCCTCTCAGTGTCATTTGGTGTACTTTTGTCAGGATATGAAGTTCTAGCTGAATTAAATTTGTTTAGGTTTCTTTATATGATTATTATTTTTTACATAAATACTCCTAACTGATTTGTACTTTGTATATGGCATCCGCATTGACCATGGGGAAATTTCTTTCATTCCTGGGCCACAGACCAGAGTGTCCTCCACATCATAAGAGATTTAAGCATCTAATTTTTGAATGATTTGCATATGCGGAGACGTTTATTTATTGAATGTTACGTCTAACTTAACCATGATTGAACATCCTTTCAGTTAGTACGAGTTGTGTATCTGACTTTCTTTTTGTACTTTGTTGGCTGCAGTGCTTGATAGCCCAGGTGTAAACTTGAGATGCCATTTTGAAGATTGCTTTGATTTTATTGACCAAGCCAAGAAATCTGGTGGCAATGTGCTGGTTCACTGCTTTGCTGGGATGTCTAGAAGGTCTACTGTTTTCCTGTTTTTTCGTTAAGTGCGATTAGCTCATTAATATGCAATCTTGGATGCGTATGGGGAGTCCACTACCAGAATCCTTTTATACGCATGTGCTGAAACCCTATTATCTTCTTTGGCTTGAGTCTGAGTCTAGCCTGACAAGCACATGCTCTGATTTGGGTCGGGCCAGGTCAGACCAGCCAGATTATGCTATCTTGACCGAAAAAATAATATTTTTTGGGTCCATTATAAATGAGATTATTTCTAATATGGGATGCCATCATGAATAATCCCTTAAATGTTTACTTTGGTCTAGTCTTTGTAAAAAAATCTTGCATATTAATGGTTATTGTGCATAAGTTTGGTATATGAGAAGTTACAGATTTTGTGCAAATCAGAGAAATCCTTCAACCCTCAGTCTAATAAATATGATAACGTTCTAGTTTATAAATCAATTCTTAAATTCATTCCGAAAAAAAACTCTTTCTTTTTAGTAGCTTGAAACCTACTGGCAGATTGCTCTTGCTTATTGTGAGACAAGGGCCTCTTTCTTGTGGACATCGAGGACGTGATTACTATTGAGAATATTAAGGGTTGAGTTAATTGAGGCCCTTCCGGTGCTTGGTGATGGATCTGGATTCCGGTTTTGACAGGACGATTGGACGTGGAATGAGGCATTGGGGGAGCACTTCCCACAACTTGTGCAGCTTGTGGACAATAGATCGGAGGTGGTGCAACGTATTGGGACGTAGAGGTCTTGGTCTCCAATTTTTTCATCGAGTTTGTCGGACCAGAGGGTGGAGGAGTACTTGTCGCTACAGGTGGAGACGGTACGAATGGAGAGGGGGCAGCTGGTAGGGATCATTTGGTCGGGCGTAATGGGATGCTCTCTATGAAGAGGGCATATCGATTCTTGTTGGAGTATTTGGTTGTGCGCCTGTTAAGGTATAGATGGGTAAATGGATACCTCCAGGATCCATTTACCCCATCCAGTCTTTAGTCCCACATCTACCAGTTTGGAGATGTGGAGACTTCATGGGTGCTATATATATAGCCCCACACCCCTGTAGTCAGATGAGAAAAATGAATGCAATATACACCCCTTTGAGAGCTTCTCTCGTGGTTTCATCCCGCTCCTTAGGGAGTAGGGTTCCACGTAAAAATCTGTGTTCCAAGTTTATTATTTTTGTTCTTATGCTCTGATTATCATTCCGCTTTCACATTTCTATTTTCTTGCATGGTATTAGAGCATGTTCGGTTCTCGAGGAATCATTTTTTTTCTATTTGATCGAGATTCAGATCTTGTCTGTTCTTGGAGAGTCATTTTTTTAAAGATTATTGTTCCAGATTCAGATTCATATTTGTTGATTTGGTTGAAAAAATTCTAGGGTTTCAGATGGAAACCCTAATCTTATGTCGTTCGCATAATATCTGAACACATATCCCTGTTCCTACAATCTCCACAGTCCAAAGGAGGAAGGCAGCACCGCATCTTATCTTTTCCACGCAGGCGCACATGCAGCATTTTCTCTATGACGCGTAGGAGGCGGCGCTCCTCCCTTGAAGCATCAAGCCGTGTCCAAGCAGCAGCCGCATTACGCAGGCGGCACAATGTTCTTTTCCAGCCCTCTGTGGCCAGATTGCCAATCTCCATCATCCAGGATGGCGGTCCTGTACACGATTCTGATATTGTCGATCCCTGTAAGGGTTTGGCCTTTCGTGGCGGCGGGGGATGATGCGTTCTTCCGACGAGTGAGGTCCTGCGGCGCCACCGCGTCGCCATCACGGCTCTCCAGAGAGATCGGGACACGCCCATCAACCATCAACCAACAACAACAACAACATGCTCGAAAACCTCCTTGTGCCGCAACCTAGATCCCTTTCGCGGCGACACCTCCGCCACAACTCTAGACTGCTCCAGCAGGCGACACAAGATGAGACCCCATCAGGGGCGACGACATCTCGATGTCGCATCTCCAGATCTTGTGCAGGCGGCGGCCCCCTTGGCTCTCAGTTGTGGAGCTCCTTCGCCTCCATCGCAAGTCGCCCCTCCAGATCCAGATCTTGTGCAGGCGGCGACCCCCTTGGCTCCCAGTTCAGGGAGGCCTTCTGTTTGATGGGTTCCCGCGAGTGGGAACCCTACAGGGGAGGAGGGCGTGCATTTTCTTCAAGGGGCCGAGCGGGCTTGATGGCGTTATAAAAAAAATTTAAGGTTGATAGGAATCTTAACTGTGCATGGGTTGTATTGAGCTCTACAGGGGCCGAAATTGAGAAAATAGGAAGCTCAATTGGGCTGGGTCAAAAGCAAAAAAAATGAAAAAAAGAAAAAAAGGGAGAGAGAGAGAGTTGGGGCCATTGGAATGTTTAAAAAAAAGTATGTTTTCAAAAAAGGCGCGTACAAATAAAAAAAAGTCGTACACATGTTTGCTTAAAAAACGTTTCAAAAAAAAGTGATTGCCACGGCTATAAAAAAATGAAATAGCCGGGAAAAAAAAGAAAGAAAATTTTTTGCATGAAAAGCCGAAAAAAATAATAATATGTGATACGGCTTATTTGGTTTTCTCCCCAAATTTCTTGTCTTCTCCCAACATAGTCGATGACATATATTCGGACTAGTATGGGAGAAAGTGGGAGTATATGTAGAGTCACAGATCTTCTCCAGATGTCAGATTCTCCAGACCAGTAGTTCCAGACTCTACAGATGATCAGTTGTTCAGACTCGACGATTGGTTTTGAGTCAGTTTCAGACACACACATGTATGCAGTCTTCTTTCAGATGAGCACATGTATGCCATCATTTGTCGAGGTCCCCATCATTCTTGTTATTTCAGCCAGAGTTTTCATGTAAGCCATAGGGACTCCAGAGTAGAGGACCATTCCCTATGCCTTGTGGGCAAGGTTTTTCATGTAGTATCATAGGTACTCCAGAGTAGAGTATCATTCTCTGAGCCAGATGGGAGAGATCCAGTTCTCCAACGAGGAGACTCCAAGCGTAGTTTCAGACTTGATGGTCAGATTTCGAGTCCTCAGTTTGACTCACACTCCGGCCCGTTCATTCTCCTTACATGTACGTCATAAGAAGCAACGTCCTCGACAACAGTTGACAATTGCGCGTGTTAAGTTGATATTGTCTGTAGTGTCATGTAGCGTGAGTTGTGTTTCTTTCTGTTTGTCCAAGCTGAGCATTGCATGCTCCAGCTTGAGGGGGAGTGTTGGAGTATTTGGTCGTACGCCTGTTAAGTTGTAGATGGGTAAATGGATACCTCCAGGATCCATTTACCCCATCCAGTCTTTAGTCCCACATCCACCAATTTGGAGATGTGGAGGCTCCGTGGGTGCTATATATAGAGCCCCACAACCCTGTAGTCAGATGAGAAAAAGGAATGCAATATTCGCCCCTTTGAGGGCTTCTCTCGTGGTTTCATCCCGTTCCTTAGGGAGTAGGGTTCCATGCAAAAATCTTTGTGTTACTAGTTTATTCTTTATGTTCTTATGCTTTGTTTATCATTCCGCTTCCGTATTTCTATTTTCTAACAATTCCTGGTGGAGGACGGTAGCAGAGTGGAAGAGGTTGCTGTGGATAGCAGGATGATTTGGAGAAGCAAGGTGCCCAACCGTATCAAGATCTTTTTGTGGCTTCTCGTCTTGGTAGAGTCCTCACGCAGGCTCGCCGGAGGCTATTGTTGGGGTGGAGGTTGGTCTTTGTGTCAGATGTGCGACAGTGGAGGAAGATGTAGACCACTTCTTCTTGTGTTCTTCCTCTTCTCATATTTGGAGCAGAGCGAATATCTCCTGGATTGTTGGCTTGGGGTGCAACAGTTTGGTGTGATCTTAGGTCCTTTGTGGTTTTGGGCACAAGCATAGCATTGCCTTTTGTGCAACTATGGGCGATTTGGTGCGCAAGAAATGAGATCATTTGGGGGGGGCAGATTTGTTATACTGAGAATGTAATTGGACACTGTAGAGCATTGTGTGCATCTTGGAATATGTAACACGATGTAACAAATACTTTTAGTTATAAGTATACTTATGTGGTGGGTCGCAAATTGGGATGCCACCCTTTTCCTTCTCAAAAAAAGTTACATGACAATAATGTAGAGCAAAGTTCCTTAGAGATTTCTCCTTTGAATGTATTTAGGAGATAAGAGGCATATTGTGAGTCGTGTTTTCAGTTGCTAGCTTAAGGCCCCTTTTATAGGTGAAAGAGTATGAATACTACTAACCAAGAGTTGAAAACAAATGGATGGCTAAAATATATTACATATGAAAATAACCAAGGAATGAATTCAATTGGATTGTTATGAGAATTTGTTGCATCAAAATATAACCAAAATAAAATTCAAATGAATCCTTATAAAAGAGCTGCCAAGAATATGAATTAAATGAATGGTTAAAATCAGAGTTGGCTTTGAAAAGAATGGATAAAGAAATTGGCTTAAAAACATACCGACTAAATTAAGCTTGAAAAGGTTGCCTTAAGAAATGTGAACATGCTAGTAGTCAAATCAAGTAATGTGGAATATGGAACGCACGCCAAGATAAAATCAGAGGATAATTCTTTTTGACAGCGATGAAACTTGAGAAAGCGTAAGAACCTTAAGTTGGAGAGCAGCTTCCCAAACTTTTTCTTTGCTCAGAAGCTCACTACAGGATATCATCCAAGTATGGGTGAGGAGAGAATGGTGTAGACTTGGTTTTTGTTGAAAGAATTGAGTAAAGGGTCCTTTGATAGGCTTAGAAAAATGTCTAACAATAAAGGAATCATAACATATCAACTCAAACGACTGAATAAATAACTCACCATCTAGTGTGCTAGTATATAGAGGTGTGTACCGAGGCATCATGGGGTAAACACTATAAGAAAGCTTTAATGGTCAAAGTATATTGGTGCATAAAAGTTTGTATCGATGCAACTTCAGTTATGCACAAACAGACGTTGAAGTAACCAAGTTTAAATACCGACATTCGATTGCGTACTAATGTACTAAACATGTACGGGTGCAATATTAATTATATACTTTGGATTGAAGACATCAAGAGTTTGTGCTAGTATACAAATGGATCATGTTGGTTTTCACCTCGCGGACACCGACTAATAAGTGCGGGTGGATCAGACAGTATGACCTGGATCGCTACAAGTAATAAACTCAAACAACCACAGTGTCACGCAACACTTTTAATCACAGATAAACAATCAACCACGAGTGTCACATGTATTTAACGTGGAAACCCTTATGGGTAATAACCACAACTAGTCTCCCGACTCGGGCCTTCAACCTGATACACACGAGTCTTCCATTAAACTGAGTTGCTTACACGAGCAACTCAACTGTATTTTCACCTGAGTTGGTTATGTGGTCAACTCAACCGTATACATGAAATTAAAAACCTAACAACCTCAATGTCAAAGTAAATATGCAAAGAATAGTATAGGGCAAAATGAAAACTATCTTATAGAGTGAGGAGCAAGCTCGTAGGATTAAACACAGAACTTCAAAGCTGTATGCATGACGAACAGAGTAACAATAGCTCTTTAATCTTTCTCTTAGAGTATAGAGTGGAAAGCAGAGAGAACTTATTGCTCTTGTGTGTTGTATAATGAGGTATGTGATCTTACTTATAGGTCTAGAGTTTCCATTGATATTGACATTTAAAAAATAGCTTTTGTCAACAAATCATGAATGAATTTTCTTTCAAAAATCTTCCTGAAATGGAAAATGATCGATCTTGATATAAAGGATGATCGATCAAAATCAAATGATCGATCAATTTGATTTAAATTATCTATCAGAATCAAAAGATGATCGGTAAGAGATCAAAATTGATCGATTAGAATATAACCGTCGTAATTCAAATTTTAATCGATCAGGAAAACAAGGTTGATTAATCATGTTAGAATGGTTGATCGATCATCTTGACTCTTTGACATGAAAGTCTAAGGGCTAAAATGCAATATGCATGATTTGAGGTCTTTTACATTCTAAGACAATTACAGAATGCATGAATCAATAAAAGAAAAGGCTTCGTCTTCTTGAGCTTGAGATCTTTTCTTGAGCTTGAGCTGGAGTTCCTTGCCTTGAACTCCTTATCATCTTCTTCACTTATACTTTAACTCCATAGCTTGAGCTTCTTCTTGGTCCATTTTCTTTCCTGCTCTTGACCTAGCTACAAGCTTTACACACAGGTTTTGTCTATCTGTACAAATTTTGTTATCATCAAAATATGCTTGCTCATGCATTAATAATCTCCCTACTTATGCATAAAGTCACAAATCGGTGCACAAATACTGATGCATGGTATTTATATATCGTTGCAACAATAAATAATGAATTGTATTGATGCAAGGGTGTAGGTAAGAGTATGATTCAATAGTACAATATCATGTGTATTGGTGAACAAACAAGTATATGGTTCACATGCTTAAACAATAGTAAAAGTCAAACTATTCACACGTGACGTAACAATCAGCTAGAAAATGTGTAAAAAGATTTGGGATAAAAGGGTTCGATCCTAATTCCGTGCCTATGATGTATGCATAACTTTGAGAGGCTTTAACATTTTTTTTTAAGAATACACAAGTTAAGAAAAAAGCTTGAAGCTTTCTTGTTGCTTCGAATCCGAGTTTTAACTTGAGCTTCTTGTTTCATCGAGTTAGATATTTAAATTTAGCTTCTTGTCGTTTTGAGGCTTTAAGCTCACATTTGTCTTCTTGCTTTGAGTTTCTTTTTATATGTTTTGCCAAGCTTTACTTAAGCTTTTTCAAATCAATGTCATTAGCTTTAGTCTTTGTAGCTCAATGTATATGATCAATAACTTTTCACAATACATGCACCATATACGTGTACAATCCGCTTGCTTTGAAACACATCAAGTCTTTATGGTTAATTTGCCATTTTAAGATGAAAGATTAGTCCTTTGAAAATAAGTAATTATACTCATTCTATCATCAAATGGTCTGGTGGTAGTGCAGTGTGCCTACCACCCACTTAAATGGTTTGGTACCCACTTAAATGGTGGTGGCAGTGCAGTGTGCCTACCACCCAAAAGATCATGGTTCAAATCCCCCTTGTGGTGGTCGTGTTAGGTAGTCGACAACCAGCGTAAAAAAATAGTCGAATCTTTCAACATGGATTTGAGCAAGAATTCATGAAGTCGACCCTACTTATAGTGGGAGAAGGCTTCGTCATTTTTTTGCTATCGTCAAAATACCAAAACTTAGGTCTTCATCAGATCAACAAACACCTGCCTTTCCGACTTGATTAAGCAAATATCTATGTCGGGCTGATACCCCCCTAAATTTGAAAGCACCTCATCACCTGCAATGTAAACCCTAAAGATGTAGCTGAGGGGGATGCTATGCGAAAGTAGTGGCTGCTGTGTAAGAACTGTAGGGCCCTAAATTAAAGTGTTCGTCCATCCCATGAATTGGGTCTACCAAACCTAACTTGATTTGGGTTCAAGGGATTTGGTATAGGCACTACTTGACTATACCCAATATTTAATGCAAAGGTACCATTAGGGTGCAATGAGGGTGCCCCTCTGATTCCTCCTAAAAAATTCACAAGCGTTGCTCCCTTCGACATCTATCGAAAAGTACTAAACAATCACCACCACCTAGAATGCCCCGTCAATGTGCATACTGCATGCCTCCACCTTGACTACTGCCGCATCTACTTACCTGTCGAAAGATTTCAACCACAATTGGATTAGTTGGTAACCCCTTTTTTATCAATCATCATCAATCAACACCTAGGATTAGAAGATTGCATCCTCTCCATGCAACCCGGGGTAATAGTAATACGACCTTTCTCAAGCGATAACTGAAAATGAAAAATTGCCATGTTGATGCCAACTTTGATGGATGAAGGAGGCTCAAAAGGTGCCTCAAGATCAAGGTTGCAGAAATCGGTAGTCGGTACTCGGTCGGTGGGGTCACTGACTAAGGATTCATCGGCAGTCAGACACATAATCGGATTTGGTCGACTATTAGTCGATTTCGGATTTTTTAATTATTTTAAATATATAAATCATTTTTATACATATATTCTTATATATTTGCATAGATTTGTACATTTTATATGCTAACATAATGAAGAAACAAAAAGTGACTTTAAATATAATATAAAGCATATTACAATAAGTTTGCTTTTAGAAAAAACAAAAAACAAAAAAATCTCTATGTAAAAGTTGACTGAGTAGTCGGTCCGATTAGTCGGGTTCACTATTGTAAAAATCGGCCGACTAACCCGATTAGTCAGTCCGATTAGTCGACTCGGCCAGGTAGCCGAGTCGACTAGGCCAAATCGGGCCTTAGTCGGGTAGACCCGATTAGTCGGGCGAGTAGTCGGGTTAGTCGGCCGACTACTCGGCCGATTTTTGCATAGAACTTTTGTTTTTTTTTTTTGCTAGTGAGCCGACCCGGTTGACCCGATTAGGGGATTAAGTGGGGCTTACTGTTCGACAGTAAGTCCCCACCAAAACCCTTATTTCTCACGCGTAATGCCCTATCCTCTTCGACACCTCTCCTCCGCCTCCACCTCTGCCTCCGCGTCTCCGAGCTCCTCCCCTCCGACTCCGATCGACGAAGCCTCCGCCTCCGTGCTGCTGACCGTGAGGGAGGTCCCAGCTCCCTTGGGTGTGTTCCACTGAGCCTCTCTAGACACCAACAATGTCGCCCTAGGTTAGGGTTTTTTTACATTTTGCGTTTTTCCCTTTTTTTTAACTTTCGTTTTGTTGCTCGACCTTATTTTGCAGTTACTATACCTTTTCTAGATAGATTTCATGTGTTTTGTGTATCTTATATGTGTTTTATCTTGCTTGTAGTTATTTTATCATGTATCTTTCATGTTGCAGTTGTTGTACCTTATAAAATTTCGTGTTTTATTGTTGATAATCATGCTTGCAGTTGCTTGTAGTTGCTTTATTAATTTCATAGGATGTTTGTTCATAGGATGCTTAGTATCTTTATGTTTATTGTTCTAAATGCGGTACATCAAATGATCAAATTCATGTCAATAAACGTTGATGAGGATAAGTGACTTGTGTCACTTGCTCCTTGAATTATTTTTTTTAACATGTATTTATTTTTTAACATTAGCTTGTGTTATGTAGAATATTTTGTTCTTAACTTGCTCCATTTTTCTTCTTTTGTTATAGTTTCTTCTTTTTTAAGCTCTTATAAATATGAAAATTGCTAAATATATGCATATATATGGCAATATATGTATTAAAAATTGATTTATATATTAAAATTAATTAAAAAAATTCAAAACCGACTAATGCCCGACTAAATCCGATTACTCTCCCGACTGCCGATTAATCCTTAGTCAGTGACCCTGCCGACCAAGTACCGACTACCGACTTCTGCAACCTTGGTCGGGTTGACCGACTAATGGTCAACTAGGCCTAGTCGAGTGGGCTACCCCCCTCCCCCGACTCAACTAGTTGGCAGACTTTTACAACAATGCTCAAGATATACCACCACGTCCACAAGAGGGCCGTTGGTAATGCCATAAGACATCACTATTTTTCGTTCTTACCTGTGATGAAGTTGATGTCCCAACCTATCAAATGTCACTAAGGTATGACTTTGGATCCTTCGCAAAAAAGAGTCCTCTATGATTGCCAACTGGATTGCATGTGTGAAGTAATTTTTTGACTTTATTCTCAATAAGATACAAACACGAACATTATTGCATGTGAGCTTTATTACATCTCCATCGAAGGAGGTTCCGACAACTTCTCACATAGCCGAGGAAGCTGCCCAAAGGCCATCCACATCCGTAGGGCATAAGCCCACCATAATGATGTTGATGGGACAAACACCATTGATTCCCTTTGGTGTCATCTAGTTGATGCAAAAATTGTCTCGATAGACAACTAGTCCGATAGTAGCCGAACTTGCTACATCAGACGCACATGATCGAGTCATGAGAGGACATAGCCATGTGTCCCCTGCCTCAACAATGGAAGTACTTTGTCATTCTTGTGGACTTCACATCGCCATAAGCGAAAACCATCTCCATCAATTGCTGATGGTGAGTTGAGCCTAAGTTCTTCATCTTAGAACCTTGATTCCACTCGCTTGATACTATTTTGGAATCTCCAGTGCCCGAGTGGTCTTTTATCTTCACACTTCCCATCAATGACGACTTCATCCATGACCATGTCCTCATGACTTTATCCTTTTTTTCCCTTCACCTTCATTTTTCGCCTCTCCTCAGTCTCTCCAGTGCCTGAGCTTCCTTTGAAGGTTTAATATTGTTTGTCGTGACTTTTTAATCACTACAGGTTGATGTAGTATTCATGTTTCACAAGATTCAACTTATAAAATCTTATCTAACATGGTAATAAAACTAAAAGATTGAATCGTAGTTGGAAGCCTTCGATGGTGGCGACAACAATATGGATAGCCACGTGCAGCTTGTTCGCCAGAGCGTTGGCGAGATAAGCATGAGGTGTGATGGTACTGTACACAACAATGAGCATAGCTCTGGTTCCCCATATATACATTACTCGTTCTTGAAGTAAGAGACGAGGAAGGGCTCAGTAACCTTCTCCATGGGAGGGGACAAACAGTGGCTGAGTATGATTGAGAAGCGATGACAAGTTTGGGGGCAGTAGCAAGCTCGTGCTGCTGGAGAGCCAATGACATGGTGTGGCGAAAGGCTAAGGGATGATAACATAGTTGACATCCATGATGTTCACCAGTAGGAATAGCTTCTTCCCCCCTTTTGTGTCTCCCTCTCGAATGATGATGACTTGTGCCATGGGGGTTTGTTCCCTGTCCTCCTCCTGATGTCGTTCTCTAATGGGTTCACCTCCTTGGAGGTATACTTGGGGCGGAGGCCCTCCTAATCATATGTCATATCTATGTAGGCAATGTTGTTGACACAATGGAGGCGGTGCCCTCTGCTGATGGCGATGACAGAACAATATATGTGCTCTCCTATCTTTCAAACTCTAGTTGAAGAAGATGAAGAAGTGGGTCTGATGGCCCTCTTCTACTGCAATCATCTTGAGGAGAGCTATGGTGATGGATTCCCCTAGCGGAGTCCAACTTATTATGGAAATCGGATACGTACTCTAGCAGCGGAAAAAAGCAAAGAACGATTAGAAATGGGAATAAAGGCTGCAACCAAGACAATAGGAGAGGAGAATATTGTGCATAAGGGAGAAATGGTTGGAAAAAAGGAAGAAGACATCCTCAGGTTTGAAGGCCCAGCGGGCCACATTTTTTGGGAAAAAATACAAACAACCAAAGAAAAAATGGAGATGATCACATCTGTTAGGGGAAAAAATCGGTCAAATAAAATAGATATGGGTGAAAAAAATTGAGTGAAAAAAGAAAAGCAGTTACGAAACAAGGAGGAATGACCAAAAAATGTCCCAAAAGAAGATTATTACTCAAAAAATGTGACAGAAAATGAATATGATTAAAGAAAGAAGAAAAGGGGCGGGAGTTGTTTGTAACTCCTATAAAGACATAAGAGGGGGGGGGGAGGGTGTTTCGAGAATACCTTCATGATTTGTATGACTAAAAACACACATATGTGATCGTTTTTTGAGGAGGCTCCTATACTCATGGGCTGGGTTTTAAGTCTAATTGTGGACCATATAGGACATATCAATGAAAGAGGTTTGGTACAGAGAGATCCGTAGAAACTTTAGAGCAAAGATTTATTCTCTTTGCCAATGTATGGGAGAGGCCTAGTTCGAGGTTCTCTTTGAGAGAGACTGCAGTTGCTTCATAATAGCAGCATATTGTTCAGATCTTCGAATGGTGACATCACTTACAATGGTTTCCGATGGAGAGGCTGAGGTCGACTTCAGTCTTCCATATCCAAAGCATTCAAGAGGACAGCAGCAGTTGCGGATTCTGAAGATCACAACACGAGAGACGTAGTTTCAATTTTGTGTTATATTTGGTTTATATATTTGGCTTGTGTTTATTGAGTGTTGCATTGTCCAAATAGAGCACACCATGCTCCAATTTGCACAGGGGAGAGAATTCTAAAATTGGGCAAAGTGGGAGTTGTTTAGTCCTAAATGTATGAGTGGTAAGACCTGATTGAGTTCGTGAGCTATATATAGAGGACTACAATCCTTGTACTCAGTGAGGAGGAGCAATAAAATACCTTGTTTGTGAGTCTTTCTCATGGTTTCCTCCTGCTCCTTAAGGAATAGGGTTACTCGTAAATCGTCTGGGGATAGTATGCGAAGGTTCCTTTGCTTGAGTTTGGGCAGGGACTCACAATTTATTAATGTCCGATTGGAATTCAGTGATGGAGGGTTTGGGTGTGTAGAGACTTGAAGGGGTTAACTTTGAGGAGCGAGATGATCTTCTATGCTAATGGGTGAGACGTATCTATGGCATTTCTTCTACTATTTGCCTGACCTGTTGGTGGTGTGTTCTATTTCCTGGATAGGTATGTGCTTGGTTGTGCCTAATGTTTCATATTGTGTTCAGTCTATTTTGGATAATGGGGCTTCATCCGGGTTTAGATTGGATGATTGATCTGGGTGTTATTTATGATTATTAGGCTGGCTGATAATCATGATCAGATTGTGGCTGAGGCTTGGGTTATTGGATTGATGTCCTTTTCACTCTGATTTTTCTGACCAGAGATTGGAGTAGTTGAATTTTTTGAGGGGTTGAGCACTTCTGTTGGCCCTTCAGTGGGGAGGGATCAATTGTTCATAGTCTGACAGGCTTTTCGGTGAAAAATGCATATCTTCCAATATTTTTTATTCTGGAGATCTTCAGAGGGATTATGAGTTGATATGGTGTTTAAAGGTGTCCCTCGGAGTTAAAATTTTCCTCTGTATGGTTAGACATGGGACCATCATGATGAAGGCCTCGAGGGCAAGGCTCTTTGGTGAGGCAGATGTTGAGTTCTCGTTATGCAATGATAGTTCAAAGGATACCAATAATCTGTTCTTTACCTGTGACCAATTATGAGCCTTTGGCGTGAGGCCTCAATCGAATGGCTAGATCTTCCTCTGCGCAAGGATTCTGGGTGTCATTACATTCCTCTTAGTTTAGTCCTTCTGCGGAGCAACTTAGGCCTATTGCGATGTTTTGGGTTCTGGCTTGCATGTAACAGTGTTATTTTTGTCCGGTGATGTTTGATGTAGAAAATGTTGACTTATGACAATGGCCTTTTGTAGTCTTTGGATCCGTTATTTCGGGTGTAATTTTTGTTAATATGTTGCAGGGCTAGCGCCATTCTAGGTGTTCACCCTTTCTTTAAAAAATGCAACTAACTTGCAAATTTTCTCAGCACACATTGTGGTATTGTCATTGTTATGTCTAGCGTGTTTATTTCTTAATATGCATATATTGGTTCATTTTAGTGATGACTAAGAAACCTCTGAAAATACATCGAAGGATATAGTTATCTTGCTTCACATATTGATTGATTGGTGGGCCAGCCCTTGTCTGAAATCTTGTGTTCACAGCAAATGATGAGTTCTCGGGGTCCAGTTTTGTTAGATGTTTGTGGAGGGCTGATGGATTCCAATATCCACGCTATAATATCATTTTGTAGTTTTTGCTTTTAAGAATCGATGCATGATGCATTATTGTTTTCTCTCCTTGCTTTACCTCATGAAATCTTGGCTGACAAATTATTACTTTTACCTGTCTTCTATTAGTATGTAAATCTTTTGGAACTGATGCACATTTGTTTATTCATATCATAATTCACAGTGTGACAATTGTTCTAGCATACTTGATGAAGTACCACTTTATGAGCCTCCCTCAAGCATTGGAATTGGTTAGGAAAAAACGACCTCAAATAGCCCCTAATTATGGCTTTATGGCACAACTGGAGGACTTTGATCCGTCCAAGGTATTTCTTTGTGGTCGTTCCCCCTTTTTCTTATGATTTTTCATATCCTCACTAGTAATTTTTCCGTGTATGCATTTTGAAGGTCAAGTATTTTCCAAGATAGTAAGCTAAAGTAAATCTGATGTTTTTTCCCATAATAATATAATTGTTAATATTAGTCCAAAACAAAGTCAAAAATATAATTTGAAGTGCTCATATTTTCTATTGCATGTTAATGGCATTTTTTTGTTGATAGTAAATGAATGAATCTTTTTATTTTCACATGCCTTCAGCAGTTTTTTTTTTGTTTTTTTAACAGAAGGGATTGGGGCATGTTTCCAGTTATGGTTTGTTTTCCTGGTTTAGTTTTTTAATATTGGAGATTTATAATGTCCTTTCTTTTTTATTATTTTTTGGTTCTGCTACTTTTTTGATATTTTTTGTATGTATATCTCTACAGCCTTTGTTTTCTTGAATATGAAAATGGGTGCAGCGTTGAGAAGAAACCCACCAAAAGAACTTATATATATTCATAATATCAAAATCAAAGTAATTACATTCCACAAGGTCTCGAGGCTTTTGGCATGTTCAAAACAATTATCTATGTATATTCTCTCCTTGCGAAGTTTGCACGAGCCATAAGGACCAAAGTATAGCAGCAACCCTAACCTTGATGGGACCACTTCCGTGTCCCCACCAATCAATGGACTCTCAAAATGCAACCTAATGTAGTGTTTCCCTCGAACCAACATGCAACGCGGATCGGACCTCCCTTGAAACAGAGCAACCAAAAAAGAGATGCTCAATGTCTTGTCTGTCATCGTACGTCACCGACACACACCAATTATGTCATAGAAAAACCAGGCTTTGTGGTCGTTAGTTATTAATTGATCCCTCAATAACTGTAGAGATATTTGTGTATTTCTATATTCTATATGTATCGTTGTCTTATTTGTATTTCTGTTTTTCCGCCTTATGTAATTTACCCATAGGCCTCTCCTCTATATAAGAGAGCCTAGGGTTCTCAGAAATAATTATCTCTTATTTTTCTACTAACATGGTATCAGAGCGGCGGTCCTAGACCGAAGCTCCTATACCCTAACCCTAGATCCCCACCCGCCAGCCCCCTCCTTTCTCCGCCTGCGCCGTCGCCCAGGCCACCCCGCCTCCATTGCCGGCCTACCGCGGCCGCCCAGGCCTCTCCCTCCTTGCCGGAGACCACCACCACCGCCGCCAGGGCCTCCGCCGAGGTCTACGCCTCCTTGCCGGGCACCGTCGACACCGTCCAGGCCCATGCCTCCGCCGCCCAGCCCTTGGCGGCCGCCCGTTGATTTTCGCGGGCCCCTAAAGACCGTCTAGGCCGTCGGCCTCAAGTACCATCAGTCTCAGCCATTGTTCTCCTTCTTCTTCGCACAAATCGGGTGATGGATTTGATTGGATAGGTCTACATATGCAATCAACTCCCCATATGTCATTGTAGACAAATCTCTCTTAGTCTACATACCCTGTGATCTTCGTTCGACATCATGTCAGAAAACAAAGTCGACGTACCCGTCACAGGTGCCTTCAGAGGTCCGACACCGATTGTCAAGATGGACGGGACAAACTATGAGCTCTGGGCTATGCAGTTCATGAGCCTTATGAAGTCTAACAGTAAGAAACATATTCTTACCGATGATGAGTCGACGGAGAAAACTGGGATTCATGCCACATGGGAGGTGGACGATGCGTATGCCAAGGTCCGGTTATCTGGGACGTTGACGATAGAGATCGCCAACAACGTGCTGCATGAGCCCACGGCGAAGGCAATGTGGGATATTCTAGCCGGGACATATCTCAGGCACGGAATGAGACCAAGATACTACAGTTGCTGCATGATATTTTTACAATCAAATAGAATGGACGTCGTCTCCACTCACTGTACACATCCCTGTGAGGGATGTTTGAGAAGCTCCATAGCTTCATGCCTTTGACGGCTACTCCTGAGCAGCAAAAGACATACAGAATGCTACCATGGTGGGTGTATTCCTGGCTGCACTTGATCCAGAGTACGATGCTGCCCGCTCTCAGATTCATGCTGACGCCACTATACCTCCCATGGAGGAAGCTTTAGCTTTCCGCCGACTTAGTCGAATCACCGTCCCGAGCTCTACTACTACCCAGACACCTTCGGCGATGGTTGCCTCCAGAGGAAGAGGTGGCTCATCTACTTTTCGTGGACGTGGTCCCCGTGGGGTCGTGGGGGTCGGAAACCGTCAACCATGCACGTATTGTCACCGTCCTGGCCATTCCGAGGATACATGCTACTCTAAGCATGGGTTTCCAGCATCGGCTCGGGTAGCAGCACAAGTTGAGTCTCCTGCACCTTCTTCTTTGGACCAGCATTTCGATGATCTCGTTGCCAGACTGAGGAACATCATGCCTCCTGACACAGCTCCATGAGGCCAATCAGATGTGGCAGCCTCTGTTTCTGCCCTACATCCGCTACAACCAGTACGTCAGGTAGTTCTTATGCTCTCACCTCTTGTGATGGATCAATGATTACAGAATGGATTATGGACTCTGGAGCGACACATCACCTATGTGGGGACAAAGAGCAGCTTACTGCATATAGAGCGGTTCCTCCAGGGCGGACTGTGGTGATAGCCAATGGGACACATTCCCCGATTACAGGACAGGGGAGATTACTTTGAAGCCCTCCATATAATTACAGAATGTGTTATATGCTCTTGATTTCTCTATGAATTTACTGTCCATTAGCCATATTACGAAGGATTTGAACTGTCGAGCCATTTTTGATCCATCGTCTCTGTTTTTCAGGACATACTCACGGGCAAAGTGATTGGGGGTGGCTGTGAGCAGAATGGTTTCTATCGTCTGGTCCATACTCCCTATGTCGGCGCATCACTCCACTCTACAGGATCAGCCTCTCCATATACCTAGCATCTCTGTTTTGGTCATCTACCTCTTCAGAAGATGTGTCGTATTTTGCCACATATTTCTCCAAGGACGTCCTTCCAGTGCGAGGCGTGTCAGTTGGGAAAGCATCATAGGTCCACTTTCCCGAGTCGTCAGAGTCGGAGCAGTAGCTCTCTTTTTGAGTTAGTCCATATTGATATTGGGGTCCCAGTCATGTACCTGATCATCAGGGACACATGTTTTATCTTGTTGCAGTAGATGATTTTTCTCGCTTGTCTTCGGTGTTTCTATTAAAGAATAAATCTGAAGCAGGAGATGTGATCCAAATGTTCATCAATGAAGTTCAAAATATTTTCTCTTCTACTGTGAAAATTGTGCGTTCCGACAATGCTATGGAGTTTTGTACTCGTACACTTTGCTTGTTCTTTTCCTCTCGTGGTATAATTCATCAAACATCATGTGCTTACACTTCACAACAAAATGGTGTTGCAGAGCGGAAATATCGTCATCTACTGGATATCACTCGGACCCTACTTATTCAGAGTCGTGCTCCACATTCTTTTTGGGATGATGCAGTTCTCACTGCTTGTTATCTAGTAGATCGCATGCCCTCGTCTGTCTTGGGTGAGAAGACTCATTTCTCTATAGCCTTTCCTGAGAAGGAGTTGTTCTCTCTTACGCCCCGTGTATTTGGCTCTGTCGCGTTTGTCCACCAGTCGGCTCCAGGTCTTGATAAGCTCTCTCCCAGGGCTGTCTAATGCATGTTTGTAGGGTACTCCAGAACTCAAAAGGGATATCGTTGCTTTGATCCTTTACGTGGAAAATACTTTGTTAGCGCCGATGTCACATTCTTTGAATCTGTGATGTTTTTCTCTCCTACAGGTGACAGAATGACTACTCCCGAATCTGACACTGAGATCTACATGTCACCTCCTCCTACGAGTCAGTTATCTCCTGTACCAGTCATGCCACCACCACCTCCGCCACCACCACCACCACCTCCACCACCTCAGATGCCTGTGACCGTGGTTCCACCATTACCAAAATTGTATACTCGTCGTCCCCCTTGCCCGTCATCTAGCATGCCCCAGGTTTGTTCTGATAACATGGTTTCTAACGATGGCTCTGGAGATGTTTCTATACAGGGATCAGTGCAGGATGAGGTTTCTGAGAATCTAGACGTACCTATCGCCATTAGGAAGCAGAGGCGTACTTGTGCATCCTACCCGCTTGCTTCTCAGGTTTCCTTTCATCGTCTTACAGGAGACTTCCAGAAATTTGCAGTTGCTCTATCTACCGTGGAAATTCCACGGACTTACTAGGATGCATTGCGAGATAGCAGATGACGTCTCGCTATGGAAGAGGAAATGGCCGCTTTGCAGTCCCGTGGCACCTGGAGTCTAGTTTCTCCTCCTCCTGGAGCGTCTGTTGTCTTTTGCAAATGGGTGTTTACTTTTAAACACCATGCAGATGGGAGCCTTGATCGTTACAAAGCAAGGTTGGTGGCACGTGGTTTTACGCAGACATATGGAGTTGATTACATGGACACGTTCTCTCTGGTTGCTCGACATTCCAGTTTGCGTGTTCTCCTTTCAGTTGCTGTGGTACGTGACTGGCCCTTATTCCAACTTGATGTTAAAAATGCATTTCTGTATGGAGATCTACAAGAGGAGGTCTATATGCAGCAGCCTCCGGGGTTTGCTGCTGAGGGGGAGTGTCAACAGGTTTGTAGGCTCCATAAGGCAATATATGGCCTTAAACAAAGTCCTAGGATATGGTTCCAAAAGCTTTCAGATCTGATTGAACGACAGGGGTTCAAGAGGTCAAATGCATATCACTCTTTGTTTGTGCAGAGAACATCCAGAGGTACAGTTGCTATCATGGTTTATGTTGATGATATAGTTATTACAGGAGATGATGAGCACGGAATCAAGATGGCAAAAGATTTTCTGGGCAGTCAATTTGTGACTAAGGACCTGGGTAGCCTAAGGTTTTTCTTAGGGTTGGAATTTGCTAGAAATGCACAGGGTCTTGTGATGACCCAAAGAAAGTATGTTACATACATGCTTGCAGAGACGAGCATGATCGGGTGTCGACCTTCTACTACTCCTATGGATCCTAGCATGAAGCTATATGATGATGATACAGATGAAGTCGACAAGAAGATACAAAGAGATGGTGGGAAAACTTCTTTGTGTTACAATCACCAGACCAGATATCGCCTTTGCAGTGAGTCGAGTGAGTCAGTTCATTGAGCAGCCTCAACAAGTACATATGGATGCTGTATACATGATATTGAGATATCTAAAATCATCTTCAGGTGCAGGATTACTCTTTAAGAAAGGATAAACTCTCTCTGTATCCGCATACGCTGACGCAGACTATGCAGGTTGTCCTAAGGATAGAAAATCGACTTCGGGATTTGCAGTGTTTGTTGGCAGTTCTCTTGTTTCTTGGAAAAACAAGAAACAAACAGTTGTAGCGAGATCAAGTGCTGAATCCGAATACAGGGCTATGGCGCAAGCAAGTACAGAAATGATGTGGGTTCGAGCAGTATTAGTTGATTTGCATATAGAGGTTCCTCTACCCATGGAGTTACATTGTGATAACCAGGCTGCTCTGTTTATTGCAAACAACCCTCCATGAGAGAACAAAACATATCGAGGTGGACTGTCATTACACCAGAGATATGATTCAGAAGGGCTTGATATCTACTTCTCATGTTAGTTCTGGAGAGCAAACATCTGATATCTTTACCAAGCCATTACTCAGAGGACCATTCCAGAAGTGTTCGTCCAAGCTGAGCATGATTGACTATGCTCCATCTTGAGGGGGAGTGTAGAGATATTTGTGTATTTCTATATTCTATATGTATCGTTTTCTTATTTGTATTTCTGTTTTTCCGCCTTATGTAATTTACCCATAGGTCTCTCCTCTATTAAGAGAGCCGAGGGTTCTCAGAAATAATTATCTCTTATTTTTCTACCAACAATAACTAAATCAAGATCCGAACCCACAATAGTACATCTCGTCGCCAAATATGCATGAACTGATCCGAAACAATTCCAAGCAAGGTTGCATAAATCTGTAGTAGTACTCGATTGGGCGGGTCATTAATTAACTACGAATTAATCAACAATCAAATGACTAAACAGATTTAATCATATTTTAATTAGTTTTGTATTTTTTAATTATTATATATATTAATTTTTATACTAGTTTTATTTTTAATTGTTTTAAATGTATAAATCATTTTTATACATAAATTCGTATATATTTACATAAATTTGTATATTTTTTATACTTTCGTAATGAAATAAAAGAAACAATTGATTTTTAATTGAGCATTAAGAATTATGGATTAATTTTTTTAGTAAAAATTAGAAAAAAACTAGTCTAGTTGCGAGAAATGACCAACTAATCAGCCTAGTTGGTCGACTAGACGATTGATTGGCTAGTGATTGATTTGTCCTAGTAGGGTCGGCCAACCCTCAGACTAGACTAAACGATATAGTCTGTCATTTTTTGCAAGCCTGATTCCAAGATCAAAGAACGTCATCACGTGGAAGGCCCTGTACGCCTTTCACAGTGTGAAATCCCTACCTGCCCAGGTCCAATGCTTCGCAGCATAGAGAGATCCCAACCTTAAGTTAATCCTCCAACATACTCTTGTCGTCCAGTTCTATCGATACAGATTCGTCGTTAGCTGGAGATAACCATGATTCCTTGCCTAACCCCTTTCTATGGCTAAAAGAAATTACCTTTTTTCCTACCATTCATGAAACAACATAGGACGAGCATTACACATCTCTTCATCTAGTCAATCCATTTGCTTAGGAAGCCCCTACAGTTAAAGGACACCTGGATGAACCTCCAGTTCATACAATTATTAGCCTTAGAGAACCTTTCACAAAAAGCATTTGGTCTTCTTCCGCCTCCACTCCTCAATAAACCTCTGAGGCTATTACCTTCCCATCCATCATATGTTGGCTCGGGATAAAAACTGTCTGCGCAGGATCAACATTAGATCTACATGTTGGTGCTTGTCCATCGGATGATATAATCATACCACTGCAAACATAATACTCTCAAAACAAACTTGTTATTATGAAGCCCTTTTAATTTCAAGATAAAAGAATACGTAAACAAACCACAAGTAATATAATGATTTAACATGGAAATTCTCCCTAGTAAAAATCACTGCCAAAGTCTCCCAACTCAGGCTTTAACTTGACTCAAGCCGAGGTTTTCACTAACCTGGATTGCTTACGCGGGCAACTCAACCATATTATAAGTTTACAACAAGCAGTTTACGTAGGTAACTTGCAACCGCATTACAGTTAAACAAAACATATAACCTTTGTAATGAAATGCATATGCAATAAAGTATGTGTAAAAAACTAATGATCTTATAGAGGGAGGAGCCTCGTAAGATTATTCGCATAACTTTAGAACTATAAGTATGAAGCATGAAACTGAACAAAGCTCCAGATTGCTCTCTCAAAGACTATAATGAAGAGTAGATAGAAGAGGAATAGCATTGTTGTGTCTCTTTGAATGAGGTCTAGGGTCCTATTTATAGGTCTTCGGTCCCATAGACATCAGGGCTCAAAATAGTCGTTGGTGAACAAATGAGAAATGAAATCAACATCAAAAACATTCCTAAAAAAGTTATCGACTAGATGAAAAAGTTGATCGATCAAAGATAGTCGTTATATGGCTGTTGGACTGAATTTGAAACTTGGACGATCAGTTAGCAAAATTTGATCGATCAAGTTGATTCTTTGTCTTGAAAGTCAAAGTCAATAGGTCAAAAATGATGATACAAGATACTATTTGAGGTTCTTTATAATACTAAGATAATTACAAAATGCATGACTCAAAATATTCTCATTCTCTCGACCCTTCTAAGTCACGAATAGTTCGAAGCACTTCAGTTTTATTAGCCACATATGATGATGGATACTAAAGTACTATAGCTTGGCCTTCTCCCTATACTTTTCCCATTCACTCACTAACCAGTACATCCTTCTTCTTAGTAGTATAGACCCGAACTAAATACTTCGTCTAATAGGACTCTCTTGCCTTCCCCGCAACTGCTAACTATAGCAGGCGCCTGCCTATTATATATCTAGCGGATCTTGACTCTGCTTCGTCCTCGCAGCAAGGGAAAAGACCGACGCTTTTTTAGGGCATCTCTGTTTGGAAAGCCTGCTTCCTAGCAGTGGAACTCATCTACTTTAGATATGCCTTCTGAAGCATTTTCCAGGACGAGTGGACTATCTTACCAAAGGGAAGAAGATTTTTGTCCTAACAAGATAACAAAGGGTCAATAACTAGCCATGTTGCCTACCTTTACATAGATTGGGAAAGGCCTCCCTAATATATAATAGGGCCTTGGCAAGAGTTTTTTATCTCTCGAAAGACCCTGACTTCAGCTTAGTAAAGAAAAGTCTTCAACTTCAACTTGGGCTTGAGTTCCTTTCTTGTTCTTGAGCTTGAGCTAGAGTTTCTTATCCTTAAACTCTTTTAAGCTTTGCTTCTTCTTCCTTACAGTTTGAGCTCCATATGCTTGAGATTCTTCTTAGTCCTTTATCTTTCTTACTTTAACCTAGTTTCTAGCTAAATACACAAATTTTGTTAATCACAAAAATATGCATGCTCATACTTTATTTATCATCAAGGATCCCCCAAAACATATTGGCTAACACCTTCGCCACAATGAGATATGGCGTTTGATGGAGAAATAAGACACAGGTCCACCCTCAACACCACATCCCCTTCTTAGGAAGAAAGAACATAAGGGATCAGTTGAGCCACTCAAGACCACAATTTGTCCGCCATAACTCCACCTCAGCCAAAAGTCTCCTAACTTACCAGGTTTGAGAACTTCCTGAAGACAAGTTTAAGAAGCCATTCAATCCCAAAGAACCATCCACATTCAACTCAAAAGTTACCCGTCAGACATCAGCTCGTTAACTCCTCATACTGCAACTCGGTCAATCTCATGGCCTTGCCACTAGGCACACGCTGACTAAGTGCATGGTTGTGTCACCTCACTACATGTCCAACGATACAATCTCCCTTCACCTCCTCCCCATTGATGAATCCACATTTCATCATCTTTATTCTATCATTTTGGCCTCAAAAACCCTAGCAAATACGTGTAAATACCGTTAATTAGAGCATCTTAGCATTTATGCATGTGCATGTAAATAGTGTATAAAATACTGTAATTAAAGCTAAAATTATAGAATAAATAAAACAAAAGAAAAAGAATAAAATATTGTAAATATTTTATGACCCGAAACCCCGAGACCTAGGCATCTCGATGAATAGGTCGACAAGGAATAAAGTAGGGGGAGATAAGGGCCAAAATACAGCAATAAAATACCTTTGTTTTTATTCATTCTTTATTCATTTTGGTACCTATTTTTGGTTCCACTTTTTATACCTCAAATAAAGAAACTTTGTACATGAAAGTTGTAGATAATTTAATAAATAAAAAATACAAAATTGATTTCACTCAAAAATAATGTACAGATAAAAAGTTATGGTCTGAATAAAAATCCAGAATCCCAACTTCCCAGACCTGTATCTCACAAATGAAAACTCCAAATGCATCAAACTCACCTTTAATTGTATATAACTTAAAATAAGCTATTTAATGACGGTGGATTCGCATTTGGCGGAGGTACGGTTTGATAGTTGAGTTTTGGACCCCTATTGTATACTTGTACAGATTAAAATATTCATTTTATTATTTATTCATTATTTTTATAATTTTGTATTTTTATAATTTTACAAATATTATTTATAATTTATATGTGCATTAAAATCAGAATAAAAACCTAAATAAAATACAAAAATAAAATACTTGCATACAAAAGACATAGGTAAAATACCTATATACATACATGTATAATTCATTCTTATATTTTATTAAATATACAAAACACTTCAGAAAAATAAAATAAAAATATTTTTAAGTGTATAAAAATACTTTACATAATAAGCAAAAATAAATAAATTAAATTCACAAAATAAAAATAAAATATTAAAATATATAGATATATATACCTATATAAGTCTAAATAGGTAAGTCTAAATAGGTAACTTGTAAATTTATACCTCATAAAAATAATTTAAAATCACCATAAAATAATTTAGAAAATAATAAACATTTTTTTTATTAAATAACCTAAAATTAAATAAATCATTTACTATTTTTTAATGAATTAATAAATCATTTCCAGGGATTTTTCCTGGTTGGTCCACGTGGACCAACCAGGTTGGTCTGACAGTTGACCTCCGGTCAACTGTCTGACCTCCTCCCATTGCCTTTGTCAGAACTAGGTTTCCACCCATTTTCTCGATTTTTTGGAGGCTACGCCTGTCACCATCTTGTGTCGCACTCTTCTTGAGAGTTTTTCCTCGGTCTATGGTGATTCACGCCCAAGGTCTACCTTGGGCTTTGGATCACTGTAGCGAGCAGCGCATCTCGATCTTTGAGCCTCGATAGCCATTCTTTCAAAAACCCAGCCCGTCTTCTTTCTCCTCTTTGAACCGCTTTTGGCCAAGGCCCAGACCTCCAAGTGCCCGCCGTGAGTCTTCGGTGACAAAGGATCGACCCGGCTCCTTGTCGAGGTGCAGCGTCGGTCGAGGCACGTTCCCCCACCATCTCCGGCGGCCGCGCCGCCGTGAGGTTTTACCTCTGGTTTTCAAGCCATCGAGATACTGTTTTCATTTATTCTTTATGCGTTTTTAGCTTTGCAGTAGCTGTAGGATCACTCCCCCATATTTCGTTTCGCCTCTTATCCATCGAACCACCTGATCGCCACCTTGCCGGAGCTAGCTCCGACGATCATCCACTTTAACGCCTCCTGCATCTTTTCGCCATCTCGAGGTGCGTGGCAATTTGCCCGCGCTCCTCCTCACGTTTTTACAGGGTCCAGGTGCGAAGAGCCCCCTCCTGGGGTCGGTTTTGACGAAGCCGAAGTCCCTGGAGCTCGTCCCCTTCCTCAGCACCGTGCGGGAGCTCGGGCGGTCCAACCGCCATTTTGGAGCTGCCGGTCGATAGGAGGAGCTTCCAGGGACCTCGTGGGCGTTTTGCAGCTTTCAACGACGCCGGAGAAGAGAGAGGCTAGCCGGGGAAGTTCATCTTCGCCGGCCAGCCTCCTTGTTCTTCGCAATCACTTCACCGCCATCCGATCACGAGCCCCAGCCCAGGCATAGCAGCGTCCATTGGATCGATCGCGCCTGTCGCCGTTCGATTTTCATTTGCGTTCTGATCTAGACCGTAGGACCGTAGGGGTATCGTCTCCCCTGAGCTCACCACGTGTATTAGTGAAGACGTACCCACCGTCCGATCGCGCCTAGGTGGGGATTTTGCAAAATTACCCCGTCGGTTTTTGTATTTCAAAAATAGTACCTAAACATTCATTTGCCCTTTTATTTATTTTTGTGACATTTGCATTACGCCCCCTGAGTTCTGTATTATTGCATTTTGGTCCCCGCCTGGTCACGTGCTTCGGCGCACGTGACTTGGCGATTTTGCAGGAAAGACCTCGGATGTTTTGCTATTTATGTTTAGTCCACGAAGTTTTTATTTCAGTATTATATTTTGTGTAAAATTTACACTTAGCCCCCTGACTTTTCGGATAATTACATTAATACCCCTGGCCTGGGTGTATTTTCTTGTTGTTGTCTCTATTTTTTGCACGCATCTATAAATCTTTAAAAAATCCACAAAAATCAACTTAAGCTCCTGTTGCATTGCTTATTCACGCCATATTTTTGCATTTCATTTTTATTGCATTTTCATATTTATTAAAAATAAAAAACATGCATTTTTGCTACTGTTTGCATTAGAAAATACCAAAAAAATACCAAAACACCTTGAAAAATTCCAAAAAAATTACCTTAGGTCTATCTTAGTGTCTTTTAATTACTTTCCAAAAATCATTCAAAATTTCAAAACAAAAACCTTAAAAATTAGAAAACCTCTAAAAACTTCATAAAAATCTTAAAAATTCAAGAAAAAGTCCTAAAAGTCTAATTTCAGTTTTTATTTTTTCTCTGATTTATTCTCCTTTATTTAAAATTAATTTGAGGAATTTTGGGTATTGTTTAGTATTTTTCATCCTCATTTTAATTTCGGCCATTAGCTAATTCACTGTTTTCTTGTATTTTGATTTTTAAAAATACCAAAAACATTCTGAAAAATTCCCAAAAATCACAAAAACACTATAAAAATATAAAAAGACCAAAAACATTTTATTTTCTGATTTTTGAGCATTTTTCCTTATTTTTATAAATACCCTATTCTCCTCTTTTCTTATTTTGTGTATATTCTTTTTATAAAAACAAAAAAAAATATAAAATATAAAAAGAAAATATAAAATTAGAAAATTAAAAATCAAAATACAAAAATATAAAATTAAATAAAAAAATTAAAAATAAAAACCCACAAAAAAATTGCACACTTGTAGACATTAATCACAATCACACACATACACTTTGCTTGATCTATCCTGCTTGCTCCCTGTGTTCGACACTCTACATACTTGCACTATACACATTTCTTGTAGAGTTAAAATAAATTTGACTCCACATTTGTTTTTCACTGCTTGATTAATATTGTTGTAGGTTCATTGTTGACTTTAGTTAGGGATTCATTGAGGGGCGCCACAGCGATTGTAGTCCCGCCTTGTGTGGACTATTTAGACCCCGTGAATTCCGGCTAAATCACCCATCCATCGCAATAGCATGTATTTATGTTACGACGCTTGCATCTACTCACTACTTGCATGAAAAATCAGGTGTTTGCATCACCTTCCTTCAACTACTTCTACCTTGATCTCTGCTTCAAATCAATCACCCTCGTCTTATCCTCCCATAGGAGAATACGATTATGCTTGCTTCTCGATGTCATCTCCTCCTCGAGAAGCTCCTTTAATTATTCCAAGCGATCAAGGCACATGATCTTCACTTGGGCCTCAACTCTACGCCGCCACCCTTTGAATTCTTGGGTCTCCTTTTTAAATTGTATAAGCATGCTACAAATGGCTTTGAGCTTCTCAACCATCCTCCTCGACATAAACCCCATTATGTCATGCTCATGCTGGCACCTCTCTATCTTCTCACGTAAACCTTCCTTTTGCAGCCATGAGCTCTCAAAATGAAATATAGTATATGGACGTTGGCCATCTCCCGAGTCCTAACAAGTCACCATATGGTCCGAGTGTGACCTAAGTAAGGCCATTACAGACTCCAAAGGAAAACTCTCTAGTGAACCCCCGAAGCCAAGGAAATGGTCTAAACAGGTTCTCAAGAGTTGTTTCTCCTAGTGTGTATTGATTTTGTGGCATATAAAACTTCTATTGACAAGTTCCTTACAAAATTTGCAAAGAAAGGAGAGCCGAGGTTCAAACCACGCGGGTCTTGTGGGCAATTGATAAAAAATATGATGATGTTGAAGTTAATGCTCACAATCCAAGCATGATCTAGAAAACAAGTCCACACTAGTTTAAACATGTACATCTCTGCCAATGTAAGAGCCTCCGGTGGGCCTGACACTGTTAAAACCAAAAAATGGAAGCCATCCAAGATCTTATAAAGCAGAATAGATAGAAATCAGGTGTCAGACATCGAGTCAACTGACTCCGTTAAGTCACCATTCTAACCAGCAATCATGCCACAACTCCATTAAATCACCATTCCAACTGACAATCATGCCACTTGAAGCACCCACTGACGGCAACACCTCAAAAACTCTGTCCCAAGTCTCCAGTTTCATCTCTTGTAAATGCAAAACATTCACCTTCCCAATGTCCAGTAAAATCCCAAATGCCATTTGCTTGTTTGACTGCCTCATTCCTCGGATGTTCTCGTATATAATTTTCTACGAAGCAGAATAGATAGATACTGCGTGCCACACATCGGGTCAACCAACTCCATTAGATCACCATTCCAATCGACAATCTTGACACTTGAAGCATCAGCAAATGGCAACGCCTCAAAAACCAAAGAATCATGGACGCCGCCAATTTTTATTGCAAAAATCTATCCGAAGTCTCCAACTTCATCTCCTGTAAACACACAACATTCACCTTCCCAACGTCCAGTGAAATCCCAACCTCCATTTGCTTGTTCGATTGCCCCATTCCCTGTACATTCAGCTTCACCCTAACATAGTTGGCGACTACTAAGAGCTTCTACATCTCATTGATGTGGGCTTCCTCCCCACCAATGTCTCTATCCTCTATATGTGCCTCATCATCATTTAGGGTAGCACATCCCCATAGGAAACATGACTTACTAACGATAGTTTTAACGACAGATTGTTGGCAGTGACAACCCAACGAGCAACAAGGGGTAACAAGAAGGAACAACAACCTTACATCCCCTGAACCATGTCACAAATGTGTCAAGGTTGCCAGGAGGGCAACCCGTACCATCCTATAGGGTTGCAGACGGCACCCCAACATGCTAAAGAGGGGAACTGTCAAGATGGTAAGGGGACCCGCCAGACTGAAGAGGGGACTAGACAAGTTGAGATCATCATATCAACAATCAGATTATGAATCGAGACATCTAGGATAGTTATCTAAAGGGCATTCTCGAGAACAATACTTTTGTTTTGGGCTTCAAAAAACCCTCCCCAGGTTATTCATTATACACCGTCCCTTCTTTCTGAAGTCCACGATCGCCACTATGCTGCTTTCACTCACGTATGGCACCATAGGTCTGAAGCTCTATTCTTTGCTCTCCCAAGATGTACGGGTGGAGGGTGTTCTAGAGGGGGCCTATACTCAACTCATCCGAGCTGCAGGTGTTGTGTTGAACGATCAACTTTGAGATAATCTATGGTTAAAGATTGGATATATATATGACAAATAGTTGTGAAGAGATGACTTTCTTTCTCTTTTCCTAGCGAGAAGCGTATTACGAACCATACTCCCAG
The DNA here is from genome assembly GCA_037367405.1 of Ottelia alismoides. Classification (NCBI taxonomy): domain Eukaryota; kingdom Viridiplantae; phylum Streptophyta; class Magnoliopsida; order Alismatales; family Hydrocharitaceae; genus Ottelia; species Ottelia alismoides. The sequence goes on along the minus strand of JAZKJV010003741.1, from coordinate 129,777 downwards.
TTGAGGTTTCTAATTCAAATAGTTTTGACTAATTGCCTACCCGCTTCCAATGCCACTCCCGCAACTTAGCTGAAAGGAATCTACATGTAGAGCTTAGCACTTAGGAAATGAGTATGCAATCGAAATCTCTTTTGAGCTCACTCTTTCCTGGTGGCTTCTCGTCTCATCCTTTCTCTCGTATCCCATTCTCATCCTTTCATTTGGTGTGCACTCCAGCCACTGGCATCTCATCATCAAAAGTCGCATTACCCACTGGTTTGCAAAATTAGGCATCATAGGGCGGTCCTACAAACATTATGAGTCACCTCCGCAGGTTGTGACTCGTAGGCAGTCCTTAAAACAACAATGGTACTGATCATTGCATCAAGGTCTCCTCTATCCTCGAGACGAGGACCTCACGAGGACACACCTTACTTATCTTGCATTCTCGACGAAGTTGGCCCTACACTCCACATTTATAGCTGAGCATTTCACTCGGATGACACTGCAGGTTGCTAAGCATGCTTGCATTGTTGTACTGTATCTCAAATCCCTAACATCGCCATCATTATCCACACTCTTTGCACTCGTTGCATTCTTGACAACCATAGTCTCCTTATCTGTAATCACTGAGGTACGATGAGGTCTAACGATGAGGCCAATCGAATCCCCTGGTGGTCACCCTACAACAATTATAACCCTCATCGGAAGATGCAATAATATTAATGCCCAAGCATTGCACTAAACTAGCTCCTAGGTGAATGAAGCATGTGCAATGTACCATACAAGGAAGAAACCCAACACCCTCTAGTCGTACTCTTAAAACCTACATACGCCCACTCTCGCACGGTCGTAGGAGATCTCTAGCCACGAGCGCATCATCTCGCTCCAGAGAACACACTCATTAACACCATCACATTGCTATTGATAGACATAAGATTTGCTTTGCAAATTTTCTTACAAGGATGTCGTTTCTTCAAAGCATAACCTGTCAGCAAATGTTATGTATTTGCTCATCCACATCCCTATCAATCAATTGTCTATTCAGTATTATCAAGAGTGCTATAGGTTATGCCTGAAAGCCTTATTTTGTCCCATGAAAGACATTTTTCATCACGTACTCCCTAGGTGAGAACCTAGTCCAAGATGACAAGCACTTGTCTTGATGTAGCCGAGAAATTGGGGAGGGATGACAGGAGAAGAGGATGCACAACATAGCTCGCAGGACGAGGGTGGGGAGTGGGTTGAGATGAGAAACCCCAGAAAATAGAGGGGTAGGGAGAAGATAATGGTTGAGGTACTCTCCAAACCAAAACTTAGTTCAGTTGTTCATAACTTCTCTAAAAAAAGGACTGCTACCCCTTTATATAAGGAGGGAGTTTGATTTCAAAAATATAAATCAATAAAAAATCGAATCAAAACCCTAACTGACATCTTATCTCTAACCAAAACTATCTACCATAATTGTTGAGATTATAATCAATCTCAATTTTTATAATGAAAATAAAACCGATGATCGGCTAAAATTGACAAAGACCTTAATTTGACATAATTCCCCAATTTGTGATTGCGGAGTCCTTAAGGAAAAACAAAGGCCTTTTTCCTCACCTTTTACATCTTTATCCATTATCAGGTTTATATATATGTTGATGGTGTGTATCTCGTGTAACCTCTTTTTTAATGCCATCAACACACAAATATACACACTATTCTAGATATCCAGCACAACAACCAATCGAATAAACTCAGGAATGTACTGTTGGAATCTCAAGAATGCGGAAATGAATCGATAAACAGAGCAAGAAAATAAAGAAATATAAACATGGAACACTTGGATTTACGTGGAACCCTACTCCTTAAGGAGCGGGATGAAACCGCGAGAAAAATCCTCAGAGGGCCAGATATTATGTATTGAATTTCTCAATGAGTATAGGGGGTGTGGGGCTCCTTATATAGCACCACAAACAGACCAAAGTTCCACAGATAGTGGATGTGGGATTAAACATGAGTGGGTGGTAATTGGATCCTGGAAAGATCCAATTACCACTCTATTACATTCTCCAACACTCCCCCTCAAGCTGGAGCTGAGTAAGCTGCAGCTTGCAACAAAAAGAAAAGGTATACATCACATATTCACACGATACATCAAAAAAGAACATATGTTCGCTGCTAGTGTAAGACCTCACTCAATGACGAGTATGTGATTTTCAGGTTTCCGAAACGTATTTCTACCATGCCTATAGAGTCACTGTGATATCAGTCACCGGAACATATCTCTGTCATGCATGAAGGTCACCGGAACGTATCTCTGTCGTGCCTGGAGAAGAATCACAGTACTCGGTAGCCATGCACTTACTTTCACCACCCAGGGCGTACAGAGGGTACATATTACTCCAAGCATGGTTTTCCCGCATCGGCTTGTGTAACGGTGCAAGCAGACCCTCCTGCTGCTTCTTCTTCGAATCAGAGGTATGATGGCCTCATCGCTTGATTGAGGGATATTTATGTCTCCGAGGAGTTTTCTAGCTTCTTGGCCTACTCCAGGAGGCTACTCAGATGTTGCAGCTTCTGCCGTTGCCAGTACCTCTGCCACTGCCAGTATCTCAGGTAGCATCTATGCTCTTACTAGTTGTCATGGGTATGATAGTACAAAATGTATTATGGACTCCAGGACGATGCACCACATGTGTGGGGACATAGATCAGTTTGCGGCTTACCTACATGGTCCTCCTGGCAGAATCGTTGTCATAGCCGATGGTACCCATTCCCCAATCACAAGATAAGGGGATATCAGTTTGACTCCTTTGATGTGTCTGCAGAATGTGTTACATGCTTCTATGAATTTATTGTCTATCACATAGATTATGGAATTACATTGTTGTGATATTTTTGACCTGTCGTCTCTTGTATTTCAGGACATTATTACGAGCAAGCTGATTGGCTGTGGCCGTGACCAGAGAGGTCTCTATCGACTCGTTCGGACTCCATATGTTGGCACAACTTCTCATTTTACAGGACCCGTATCTCCTTTCATGTGGCACATGTGCTTTGGTCACCTTCTCCTTCAGAAGATGTGTCATGTTCTCCCTCAGATCTCACCTCACTCATCCTTCCATTGCGAGGCATGTCAGTTAGGGAAGCACCATTGGTCTGTTTTTCCAAGTCGTTAGATTTGGAGCAATAGCTCCTCTTTTGAGTTATTTCATGTTGATATTTGGGGTCCGACTCGTGTTACCGATCACCAGGGACATGTTTTACCTTGTTGCAGTTTATGATTTTTCTCGTCTATCATGAGTCTTTTTATTGAAAATAAGTCTGAAGCTGCGGATGTGATTAAAACTTTTATCGTTTAAAGTGCACAATATTTCCTCTTCTGTCATATACGTGAGAACAGATAATACTTTGGAATTCTATACTCATGCACTATCCCATATCTTTTCATCCTGTGAATTGTTCATCAAACGACATGTGCCTACACTTCTCAGCAAAATGGTGTTGCATCGTCATTTACTTGATATTACACGAACTCTTCTTATCCAGAGTCGTGCCCCACATTCGTTCTGGAGTGATGCGGTTCTTATGGCATGTTATCTCGTGAATCACATGCCATCATCTATTCTGTGTGAGAAAATTCTGTTCTTTCTGGCATTTCCAGAGGAGTTGTTCTCACTCACTCGTGTTTTTGGCTCCATTTCATTCATCCATCATTTGTCTCCAGGTCTTGACAAGCTCTCTCCTAAAGCTATCAAATGTATGTTTGTTGGGTACTCTAGGACATGTAAGGGATATAGATGCTATCATCCATTGTGAAGGAAATATCATGTTAGTGTTGATGTCACATTTTTGGGTCAATGATGTACTTTTCTCCTACATGTGTCAGGTTGACTTCATCGGATTCAGATAATGAGGTCTACATGTCACGTCCTACGAGTCCATCACCACCACCACTACCCCATACACCACCTCCATCTCCTCATATATCGCTACGATCCATGTGCCACTATTGCCACGATACTATACTCGTTGGCTTGTTTCTGCGCATGGTCATCGCTAGTCATCCAGCACACCTCAGGTTTGTTCTAAATAACAATGGGTCTAGAGATGTGCCTGAGTAGGAAAAAATGTAAGAGACTGATATACGGATTGAGGAAATTCCCAATGAACTGGATGTTCCTATTGCGCTTTGCAAGCAAAAGCTTACCTGTGCCTCATATCCACTTGTTTCCCAGGTTACATTTGGTCGTCTTACAGGGGAGTTCCGAAAGTTTGTTGTTTCTCTATCTACCGTGGAAATACCACGGAATTGTCAGGAGGCATTGAGAGACAACCGTTGGGTTCTAGCTATGGAAGAGGAGATGGTTGCTCTACAGTCACGCGGTACCTGGAGGTTGGTATCTACTCCTAGCGGAGCACATGTTGTCAGTTGCAAATGGGTGTTTACTGTTGCTCGTCACTCCACTCTACGTGTCCTTTCAGTTGTTGTGGTACATGGCTGGCCTTTATATCAGCTAGATGTTAAAAATTTGTTTTTGTATGGAGATCTCCGGGAGGATGTCTACATGCAGTAGCCTCAGGGGTTTGCTGCTGAGGGGGGAGTGCCGGCAAGTTTGTAGACTACACAAGACAATATATGGCCTTGAGTAGAGTCTAAGGGCATGGTTTCAGAAGCTCTCGGATCTGATTGAAAGCAGGGGTTTAAGAGGTTAAATGCAAATCATTCATTGTTCTTGCAGAGAACACCAAGATGTACAATTGTTAGCATGGTGTATGTTGATGATATACTTATTGTAGAAGATGATGTGCTGGGGATAAAGAAGGCAAAGAAATTTCTGGATCGTCAGTTTGTCACTAAGGACCTTGGCACCCTAAGGTATTTCTTAGGATTAGAGTTTGCTAGGAATATGCGGTGATGACTCAAAGGAAGTATGTTACAGACATGCTTGTGAGAGACCCTCTACTACTCCTATGGATCCCAACATGAGGTTATATGATAATGATACAAATGAGGTTGACAAGAGGAGATATAGAGAGTTGGTGGGAAAGCTCCTCTATGTTACTATCACTAGACATGATATCTCTTTTGCAATGAGTCAGGTGAGTTAGTTCATGCAACAACCCCGACATGTACACATGGATGCTATATTTAGATATATGATATTGAGGTACCTAAAGTCTTCTCCAGGTGCAGGACTGTTATTCAGGAAAGGAGCAACTTTTTCTGTTTTTGCATGTGCTGATGCGAACTATGCAGGGTGTCCTAAGGACATGAAGTCCACTTCGGACTTCGTTGTGTTTGTTGCACTTCTCTTGTTTCTTGGAAATGTAAGAAACAAATTGTTGTTGCTAGGTCAATTGTTGAATCTAAATATATGGCTATGGCACAAGCAATCACAGAGATGATGTGGATTCGAGCAGTGCTAGCAGATTTGCATATAGATGTATGTCTTCCTATGCTGTTACAATGTGATAATCAAGATGCCCTATTGTTGCAAACAATCCTGCATTTCATGAAAGAACAAAGCACATTGAAGTAGACTACTATTATACAAGATACATGATTCAGAAGGGCTTGATTTCTACCTCTCATATCAGTTCAGGGGATCAACTGGCTAATATCTTTACCAAGGCTTTGCTCAGAGGACCATTTCAGAAGTGTTCTTCGAAGCTGAGCATGATTGGCATATATGCTCCATCTTGGGGGGGTGCTGAGATATATTTATGTTTATGTACTATTTCCTTATTTTATTTTTTTATGTCCATCTCATGTAATTTACCCATAGGTATCTCCTCTATATAAGAGAGCCTAGGGTTTCCAAGAATAAACAATTCTCATTCTTTTCCCAACACACTAAACGGGAAAGTACCTATCCACTTATTTTAACAAACACCGAAACATTTCCCCAAACCCACATCAACTCATGTAGCCATGTTCCTCGTTAGTCGTCACCACAGGAGAAGAATCAACGGTCGTGGTGCGTCACCATTGTAGGGGGAAAACGAGAGGTAGGGGGTTCGTGTCACTAGAGGAGGAAAACAAGGGCGAGATAGCACATGCCACATGAGGAGAACTGGAGGTCATGGGGTGCGTCGTTACCGTAGGAGAAGTGGAGGTTGGGAGTTCATGCTACTGGAGGAGAATGAAGGTAGCGTACATGAGGATAACGAGAGGTCGGGGTTGCCTTGCCGTAGGAGAAGAGGAGGTCAGAGTAGTCCGCGTTGCTGGACGAGAAGAGTTGTGATGTGGGGTTGCATTGCTGCAGGAGGATGGCTAGAGAGGGGACCCAAGGGTTTAGGGAAAAGATTGGGTGTTTAGAGAAAGAAGTAGGTGGGTAATTTCGTCCAACTACTTTGTTTTAACAGTGGTCTTTTTTATTGTTTATAAAATAGAGTCAGGACCATAGTTGTTACTTTTGAAAGATGGGATCCATTTTGGGTCTGCTTTCACATATAATGACCTAATATGTAAATTACCATGTTTACTTAGATTTCAATTAAACTTTTGATATTGTATCGTGAATTCAGTGTCTATTTTGTTATAAGTGTTTCGATTGCTCGCATTTTATACATCTTCACGAGTTGGAATAATGTTTTTTTCCATGTATTTAGTATTATTAATGCCTCTTTTTAACATAATTTTGCTTCATTTCTTTTATTTTTAGTAAGAAATTGAGGTACTATGCGTCAGTTGCCTCAAGGGTAACGTAGTCTCTGATTTATAGATACCACTCTAAGGTGTCTTATATTCTTTAAAACCATGCTTGACATATGCGCCCTCCATGAAGTAGGAAATGCTTTCCCATGTGATCTCTTTCCTTTTATGTTACTCATCTTTATTAGAATTTTGTTTTAGGCCATGTTCTCTCTTAATATGCGTAATTATATGGTACTTGTTAGAAAATAGAAATGCAGAAGCAGAATGATAAACAGAGCATAAGAACAGAAATATGAAACATGGAACAAAGATTTTTATGTGGAACCCTACTCCCTAAGGAGCGGGATGAAACCACGAGAGAACACCTCAAAGGGTTGATCTATGCATTGCACTTTCTCTCATCTGACTACAGGGGTGTGGGGGTCTATATATAGCCCCCACTGAGTTTCCACATCTCCAAACTGATGTATGTGGGGCTAAACTCTGGATGGGGTAAATGGATCCTGGAGATATCCATTTACCTCTACAACTTAACAGTCGCACAACCAAATACTCCAACACTCCCCCTCAAGCTGGAGCATGCAATGCTCAGCTTAGACAAAAGACAGAAACTCAACTCACGCTACATGACACTATTGACAATATCAACTCAACGCGCACAACTGTCAGCTGTTGTTGATGATGTTGCTTCTCATGTCGTGCAGGTGAGGAGGACGAACGGGCTATAGTGTGAGTCAACTGAATCTCCTCGTCGGAGAGCATGTGCTCTGTACTGCGCCTGTCGGAGTCACTGCAACTGAAAATGAGTCTCCACCTGGAGAACTCTGGCCTGCCGCAACAATGTGGACAACTGTTCCATCCCTGAAAAAGGGCCGAACTGAAAGGCCGTGGAGTGCAATCCTCATCAGAGTGCACGGTCGCTGGAGAATGGAGTATGAAATAGTCTCCTCGTCAGAGAACTGGGTCTCTCCCATCTGCCTCAGAGAATGGTCCTATACTATGGAGCCCTGTGATACCACATGAAAACCCTTGCCAACATGGCATAGGGAATCGTCCTCTACTCTGGAGTCAATATGACTCACATGAAAACTCTGACCGACAACAACAAGAATGATGGGGACCACGACGAATGATGGCATACATGTGCACATCTGAAAAGACCGCATACATGTGCGTGTCTGAAACTGGAGACTCGGAAACATCTGACGTCGAGTCTGAATATTTCCTGTAGAGTTTGATCAACTGAGTGGTCTGTAATATCACATCTGAATCTGTAACAGACCTGTGACTCTACACAATACTCCCCCTTTCTCCCATACTTAGCGAAAAATCAACATCGACAAAGTTGGGTGAAGACAAGATAATGGGGAAAACAAAACATCACTAAGCCGATCACAATTTTCCTCGGCTTTTCAAACATTCATTTCATCATTTTTTTCTCGGCTATTTGATTTCATCAATTTTTTAATAGCCGTTCATAATTTCTTTTACGACCTTTCCCCCTTTTTTTACAATTTGCGTATGGTTTTTTATTTGTATGCGCCTTTTGTTTTTCTGAAAGACAACTTTTTTCTTTTAACCTGAACCTTGGTCCAAACAGGGGCTCAATCTCTCTCTCTCTCTCTTTAAACAACCCTCTCATCAATCAAAATTTTTTAAATAAACGCAGGCCCTGTTGGGCTAAACCCCCATTAACTCTCGTTTTTTTTGGACATCTTTTTTTCCTTTTTTTTTATATAAACGGGCCATCGAGCCCTAGGGTTCCCATCGTGGGAACCTCTTCAAACGCCACCATCCCTGGAGATCTGGTAGGAGGGACAACATCATGCGCAGGAGCTTCGCCCGTCGTCTTCGCGCGCCGCCCCTGATGGGGCATCCTGCTGTTGGAGGGGCTCCGCCTGGTTCGAGGGGGGGTTTGCTCATGTGCGCCACCTGATGGGCACCTGCGCTTGGTCAAAACCTCCGCTTGGAGGGTATGCAGCTTGAGAAGGCATCGCCTGGACTTCGGTTAGGAGATGCGACATGGGAGGACTGCCGCCATGGGGTTCTCTGCCTGGAAGGATGCCGCCATGTGTGTGCGCGAGGCAGATGGGGCTGGAGGTGGAGCAATGAGGACTCGTGCCGCCTGGAGGCGCCTAAAGGGCTGTGCAATTCTGCGTCACTTGAAGTAGCGCGACGAGAGCTTCGAGCTCCTGGAACGTGCTTCGCCCGGGATCTGTGCGTGAAGCTTGGAGGCACGCAGGAGCGTGGAGCCGTGCAAGGGGCTTTTCGCAGGGCTTCTCGTAAGGAGTGGCGAGGGCCTGCGCTGCCACTGATGTCTGGAGGAGGAGAGGAGCAACGTCGCCGATGGAGGTTGCGTGCCGTGTCCTGGAGCGAGATCTGCGTCGCCGCCTTCTGCTGTAGATCGGGAGTTGTCTTGCTTCCTGGGAGATGCGCGCCATCGAGATCTGGAAAGGGTGCTGGGAATTGCCGTCGGTGCATGGGTTTTCTTCAGGTTCTGATTGAAGGTACGCCATGGGATTGAGAAAAAGGAAGGGGGTGTAATCGAACAATGGATCTCCTGATGCTGCGTCTTCTTTCTGATCTTGCGTGGATGAACCTCTGCCTGGATCTGAATTTGGGGTTTTGATCGAAACCCTAGAATAACGCGACCGTCAAAATATACAGACTCAGGGTTTCAAGAAACCCTAAACCCCAAATATAGAACTTAATCTTTGAACAACTCACTCCATAATAATAATCTCCAAAGAAATCATTACAATCGAATCTCGAACAAATAAAGAACACAGAATCCTCAAAAATTGAACTCGCTTTGATACCATGAAAATAGAAATGCAGAAGCGGAATGATAAACAGAGCATAAGATCAGAAATATGAAACATGAAACAAAGATTTTTACGTGGAACCCTACTCCCTAAGGAGCGTGATGAAACCACGAGAGAATGCCTCAAAGGGCTGATCTATGCATTGCACTTTCTCTCATCTGACTACATTGGTGTGGGGGTCTATATATAGCCCCCACCGAGTCTCCACATCTCCAAATTGGTAGATGTGGGACTAAACTCTGGATGGGATAAATGGATCCTAGAGGTATCCATTTACCCATCTATAGCTTAACAGGCGCATAACCAAATACTCCAATAGTACTCAATGAATTTATCCTCTGACATCTGATCTTTCAGGGAAAGTGACGATCAATAATTATGGGTGACTAAAAAACACGTATTAGTAACATTATACATATCAAGCTCCTTAAATTCATATTCTGTCAAGAAGTTGACTTCCTAGATTTGTTTTCTCTATTGTCATCGGTTCGAGTTGTCTTGATAGTGGGTTATTTCTCTTTATATATATTGAGTCCTGTAACACCTTTGGGACCTTTATGCAAATTTCTCATTTGACTCTCTAAGGTTTCACGCTATATAAGAAACTCTAAATGCATTGAATAAGACAAGTCATTCATACACAATTCTCCACATGATATCAGAGCAATGGTCCTAGATCGGGGTTTGTACCCAACCTCCTGTAGCCATCGCCAACACCTTCCTCTTGCCCACACGCGAAGATCGTTTCCTCATTGGTTACGTACAAAGGTCGAGATCTACCTTTGCGTGGGCCTTCTTCTCAAACCTCGAGCCCCATGCGAGGCTCTCCTCCGCACATCGGTGTCACCTAAGGCTTGTTCAGGGCTTCGCCAACCCAATCACGTGCCATCAGCATTCATAGCTGCCGCCAACACAATCAAACTTCGTCGCTATCCCAACCTCGGGCCCCACGTGAGGCTCTCTAGGCTACAACAACATCGTTGCTAGTTGTTCCAAGGATGCAACAATCAATCATCGACCACCTAAGGCCACTGTAGCCAATTGCCAACTCCTAGGGCCGTTTCAGCCCATCTCTAGCCCATTCTAGGGCCTAGCGAGAGCATCACCATCCCTTCGAGGGCCACCGATATTACCAAGGGTCACCACCATCATCCAACGGTGAAGCCACCCGCACATCTAGGGCCAATAGCACTGACCACAAACTTCCGATGCATGATCAATAAATTTTCAGAACTCTATTGCTTCTTCTATTCCTTATCACGATGGCCATAACTCCCCCAAGACAAACCATTGCTTACGACATCCTCCGTGATGATGTAGGGTGCTTGTATCAAATTTAAGGACACAGAGAATTATGTTCTATGGTCTCGAATTTTCAAGGTGTTCATTGGTGGTCAGTGGAAGATATCGATTTTAGGGAATGAGCCTCTAAATGAGGTAGATAAGGACTATGAGTCCTGCCTTGGGGATAACTATCAGGTCATGATATGGATGACCATTAGAGTTGAGTCCTACATTACGGTGAACCTCATGTACAAGGAAACCGTAAATGAGATGTGCGAAGAGCTGGCACAAATGTACTCACAGCAGACTACCAAGTCTCATCTTGCCGACATCTATACATGGATCTGGTCTGCATCGCAGGGAGACTCTACTCTTGTGGAGTACTATCGCAACCTTACTGGCCTTTATGAGGAGCTTGCCATATTTCAGCTAAAATGTTTTACGAAAAATGTGACAGAGAGATTAGAATGGCAGATCTACAAATTTCTTGTCAGTCTATATTCTTGTTATATGAATGTGAAGGAACAATTCCTTGCATTTGATATGATTCCGTCTACGAAGTTCATATTTGACCGTTTACGATAAATTGAGACTTTTACTATTCGTACTCAGTCTCCACATCTGGGAGTAAATTCTTTATTTCTAGCCTCTTTTGGATGAGGAGGTCGCTTTAGCTACCTGGGATGTCGTGGCCTTGGCCGCATGCTACGTATTCATTGCGAGAATACCAATTACCCATATGAGAGGTGTGGGTCAAAGACTCAAAGTTTGGAATGTCGCAACATGCCAACATTGCATCTAACTGTGATGCAACAATGATAAACGCAGCTGATAAGGATTCCTTAAGATTCCAGTTAGACATACGGTCCAACTCTCTGCCATAGATTAACCATGTGTGATGCAATGTTACAGAGATTTCGATATCGGTCCCATGTCGATATCGATATATCGGCGATATATCGCCGATATATCGGGATACGACCTTCCATGGATACAACTACTAGTGAGACTACTCATATTATGCACCTGGCTACTACTTTAGGTACCATAGCCAACTCCGTCACTGCCTCAACACTTGTATTATTGACTCTAGAGCCTCTTCTCATCTGATGGGAGAAGGTAGCCTGCTGACCTCTTCCCAACACTCTTAAACTATAAAGTCAATAGGGTTGCCAATTGATGCGGATCGAAATCGGCGTAGACGAAAAATAATAATTTTTTGGGTGGATTTTTGGTGGAAGAAATAGAAGGGTTGAGAAGAGAAATTGGAGGGTTGAGGAGGAGAATACTCGTCGGAGACTCGGAGTACGAGGGATTGGGGACGAGAACCGTGATGATTACGTGGGGGAGAGAGAGAGGGAGAGGGGATAGAGATAACAATCTCAAATTTTAATTCATAATCGACTCAATAGAACAATGGACTACCCTCTCTTTATATAGGAGAGAGGGTTTACAAAAATAGTAAATAAATCAAATTAACAACTAACTTAATCCTAATTGACCTCTAACTACCTTAATTGGACTCTAAATTATTTAATTGACCCGAATTACATTTAAACTCTACGAAATAAACGTTGAGATCACAGACGATCTCAATTATTTAATTAGACCAATACGACTGCTAAAAACGTAAATAAAATTGATTACTATTTAATTAGATAAATGTGGCCCCATAATTTGGGATCACGCTGCATCAACTCTCCACCGCTTTAAAAATTCGGCTCCTGACGAATTGCGTGAACTGCAAGCTTGGAGGACGATTCGGCGGCGTCAATTGTCTTCTGGAAGAACATGTGGGGCGCGAACGGTGGAATCCATGTGCGGGCGGGAGAGGCGCGACTGCCGTGGTTGAAAAGCATATGCGGTGCGCACGGTGGCATCGTCTCGATCGTTGTCTTCTCCCTGTGATGCTCGAAAAATAGATGCGGCATGGAGATTATGATTCTGGGAGACTCCATTATGAAACAATGGCACAAGGAGAGGAGAAGAGGAGATGTGGCTAGGGAATAAAGCCATGGGGCCCTTAAATAGGGAAAACCCAAGATGATAGCCCTATTTGGATAAGGCGCAGCCCCTTTTTTTAAATATTTCCGCCGCCAGGGGTGTGGACGCAATTTTCGCACCCCTTTGTTTTTTCTTTCCCTCTTATGGATGTTGAACTTTCTGCAAATATGGGAAGTTTGGGTTTTATTCTCGCAAATTTTCCCACTTAATTTCCCATTCCCCTTTTCCAGGGATTTGATATCCCTCCACTTCGGGCGATTGGTTAGGGCACGGATTCCCCCTTGCGATATAGGCGCACGGGGTCGGGGTTCTCGGAACCGCAATGGCGGCGCGGTGGCAGTGATGTGCCCCGGGCGGAGCGAGTGGAGCAGGGCGATGTGGCGAGGCCGAAGGGGTGGGGCGAGAACAGGAGGAGAGAGGGCGATGGTGGGGCGGCGCGCAGGAGGCAGGAGGGGAGGGGCGTTGGCGAGGCGACGCGCCAGGAAGAGGCGAGGGAGCGTTGGCGAGGCGGCGCGCGACGAGGAGGTCCGGGGGGAAGAGGCGCGCTGGCGATGCGACGTTGGGCGGTTGGCGGCGCTGGCGCTGGAGAGGTGTGCCGCGGGGTGGGGGAAGAGGTTGGATGCGGGAGAGGAGAGGAGAGGGTGCGGGGTCGGGAGGAGGTTGCGGGAGGAGAAATCGCACGACCTTGCGCGTGAGGCGCGGGCGCTGGGGGGGGGTGAGGTCGGGGCCGGGTTTGCGGGCTGCTGGGATAAGGGGTGGCGGGGTTGTCTCTGGGGGTGCGGTGAGGGCCTGGATGGCCCACGGGACTGCCGTGGGGGTAGGGGTTGCCATCGAGGATGTTGCAGGTGATGGCGGCTGACCTGTAAACTCCTGGACAGCAACTTCTTCTTCCACACGATCAAACATGGGTCCCCGATCTTCCTTTTTTTCAGCTTTTGATTCTTGGACAGCAAGGTTGCTCACGAACAGATCGAGATTTTGGACTTCTCCATCTACGGGATCCTTGTCAAAGATGGGTCCCATGTCTTCGATTTCGCTCTGATTTTGGTCGTTGGCGGTTGAATCGTCGTCGGTTAGGGTGTCCAACCATGCGTGCACCTTGATGCATGAGATAAGACGCTGATGGAACTTCTTTGAACGATGCGGATCACGAGATGGGCGGCGGAGATCGAACTTCGCACACCAATAGTCGATCGGATCGTCGAATCGTAGGAACGATTCGAAATCCATGCTCTGATACCAATTGATGCGGATCGAAATCGGCGTAGACGAAAAATAATAATTTTTTTGGGTGGATTTTTGGTGGAAGAAATAGAAGGGTTGAGAAGAGAAATTGGAGGGTTGAGGAGGAGAATACTCGTCGGAGTACGAGGGATTGGGGACGAGAACCGTGATGATCACGTGGGGGAGAGAGAGAGGGAGAGGGGATAGAGATAACAATCTCAAATTTTAATTCATAATCGACTCAATAGAACAATGGACTACCCTCTCTTTATATAGGAGAGAGGGTTTACAAAAATAGTAAATAAATCAAATTAACAACTAACTTAATCCTAATTGACCTCTAACTACCTTAATTGGACTCTAAATTATTTAATTGACCCGAATTACATTTAAACTCTACGAAATAAACGTTGAGATCGCAGACGATCTCAATTATTTAATTAGACCAATACGACTGCTAAAAACGTAAATAAAATTGATTATTATTTAATTAGATAAATGTGGCCCCATAATTTGGGATCACGCTGCATCAACAATTGGGCCCATTCCCATGTTACCCTATTGGGACCATGGAGTTCTCCTCCACACTCCGACTCACTGGAGTTCACTATGATCCCGATTTTCCTTTGAGCTTACCGTAGAGATAATTTTGTAGTCTGTGTATCATTTAGTCTATTTTTATTTTCTTGATAACCTCTTATGTAATTTACTCATGGGTACTATCTATATAAGAGAGCCTAGGGTTCTATGGAATAAACAGATAACTCTTTTGCACCAACATGGTATCAGAACCAAAACCCTAACCCTTCTACCGCCGCCCCCTCCTCCCTCCTCGGCACCGCCGCCTCCCTCCCCTCCTCGACGCCCCTCCTTCTCGGCGCCGCACTCCCCCCCTTCTACCGCACCCACCTCCCCGCCGGGCCCTCTCCACCACCGGGCTTTCCCCTCCACGGATTTGAGTGCGTAAGGTCTACATATGCACTCAAATCCTATACAGTTTATGTAGACACTTCTTCTTTTGGTCTACGGATCCTAGTTCTTCGTCTTCAGCGACATGTCAGAAAACAAAGTTGATATGCCCTCCATAGGCACGTTCAAAGGTCCCGCGCCAATAGTCAAGATGATGGGAATTATGAGCTCTGGGCGATGCAGTTCATGAGCCTCATGAAGTCGAACGGTAAGAAGCACATTCTTACCGAGGAAGAACCGTCAGTGAAGACTGGGATCTATCCTTCTGGGAGGCTGATGATTCATATGCCAAGGTCTGGCTCTCAGGCACGTTGTCGATGGAGATTGTCAATGATGTTCTCCATCAGCCCACCACTAAGGCGATGTGGGACATACTGACGACCACTTATTCGCAGGTGGGAAATGAGACGGAGATGTTATAGTTCCAACATGACATATTCATCATGAAGCAGAATGGACGGCCACTACATTCCTTGTATACATCCCTACGGGGGATGTTTGAGAAACTCTACAATACTATACCTCTCACGGCCACCCCCGAGCAGCAGAAGACTTTTTGGAGTGCTACCATGGTGGGGTACTGCTTGCAGCTCTTGATCCTGAATAAGAGGCTGCTCGATCATAAATACTTGCCGATGCTAACATTCCTCCTATGAAGCAAGTCTACCGGAGGCTTAGCTGCATCTCTGTCTCCTCCGGTACTTCTACTCCACCTCTTCAGCGATGGCTGCGTCACGAGGGAGAGGTGGTCAATCTTCATTCTGTGGTCGTGGTCGAGGTGGTCGTTTTCACCAGCCATGCACTTTTGCCATCACACAGGTAACTCTGAGGATACTGCTATTCTAAGCATGGGTTTCCAGCATCGGCGCGAGTAGCCGAGCATGTTGTATCCCCATCGGCATCCACTTCAGATCACAGGTTCGAGGAGCTCGTGGCGAGATTGCGCAATATTATGCCTGCCACATCTACAGATTCTCCAGAGGTTCTTCAGATATTGCTGCTTCAAACAGCTGCCAGTACTTCTGCCTCTGCTACCTCAGGTAGTGCTTCTGCTTTTACATCATGTCATAATTTAAATGTCTCAGACTCTGGCGCAACACATCATCTTTGCCGCGACAGAGATAGACTCGAGTCATACAGAGAGATTCAACCAGGGTGGTCCGTGATAATAACCAATGGGACTCATTCCCCCATCGTTGGACAGGGGAGATTACCTTGTCACCTTACATGCGTTTACGAATGTTCTACATGCCCCTGATTTTTCGATGAACCTACTGTCTAGTAGTCAGATTACAAAGGATTTGCACTGTCGTGTTATATTTGACCCATCTTCTCTTATATTTCAGGACATACTAACGGGCAAAGTGATTGGATGTGGCTCTGAGCAGGATGGTCTCTATTGTCTGGTCCGGAATTCCTATGCTGGCGTCTTCTCCTGTTCAGCCGGATCAATCCGTATACTTGGCATCTACGATTTGGTCACCTCCCGCTTCAGAAGATGTGTCATCTCTTGCCTCAGATTTCTCCAAGTTCTTCCTTTCGATGTGAAGCCTGTCAGTTGGGAAAGCACCATCGAGCTAGCTTCTCTAGTCGTCAGTGTCGGAGCAGTAGCTCCCCATTTGAATTATATCATGTTGATATTTGGGGTCCGAGTCGTGTTCCTGATCATCAGGGACACAGGTTTTATCTTGTAGTAGTTGATTACTTCTCTCGTGTGTCGTGGGTATTTCTATTAAAGAACAAATCTGAAGCAAGGGATGTTATTAGAAATCTTATAATTGATGTGCAAAATGTTTTTTCCTCCCATGTCAAATATGTTCGTACAACAATGCTTTGGAATTTTGCACCCTCTCTTTCTCACATTTCTTTTCGTCAAGAGGTATTATTCATCAAACCACATGTGCTTACGCATCTCAACAAAATAGAGTTGCAGAGAGGAAACATCGTCATCTTCTTGATATTACTAGAACCCTGCTTATCCAGAGTTGTGCGTCTATTTTTTTGGGAGATGTTGTTCTTACAGCATGTTACCTTGTGATTCGTATGCCGTCCTCGGTACTTGGTGAGAAAATTCCTCTTTATGTTATTTTTCCAGACAAGGAATTATTCTCTTTAATCCCTCGTGTCTTTGGTGTTGTTGCTTTTGTTCACCAGTTGTCTCCTGGACTTGACAAACTCTCACCTAGAGCTGTCAAGTGTGTCTAAGTGGTTACTCTCGGACTCAGAAGTGATACCGCTATTATGATCCTGTAAACAGGAAATGCTTTGTCAGTGCTGATGTTACATTTTTTGAGTCAGTTATGTATTCACCTGCAGGTAACAGGTTGGCCTCATCTACATCTAATGACGTCATCTATGTTCTTCCTCCTCCTATTCTGAGTTCACCTCCATCTATTCCTGTTCCGGTTGTCATGCCAACGTCATCCCCATCTCCACCACCACCCCCACCACCACCACCAAAACCACCTGTCCTGTCATTACCTGGATATTATATATGTCGATCAGGTCTTGCTCATGCTGCACATCAATCATCCAACACGCCTCATGTATGTTCAGATGTTATTACTAATGATGGGTTTGATAGAGTGCGTGTGCAGGATTCATCTTTGCAGAAGGAATGTGAACCGACGGGTACATTGGATGATGATCTTGATGTCCCTTTTGCTATTCGGAAGCAGAAACGTAGTTGCACATCATATCCCCTTGCTTCTCAGGTATCCTTTCACCATCTTACAGGGGACTTTCAGAGATTTGTTGTGGCTTTGTCTTCCGTGGAGATACCACGGAATTATCAGGATGCGTTGAAGAGTGACTGTTGGCGTTCTGCTATGGAAGAGGAAATGGCGGCCTTACAGTCGCGGGGTACATGGAGCTTGGTTCCCGCTCCCTCAGGCGCATCTGTTGTTAGCTGCAAATGGGTATTCACAGTAAAGTACTGCGCAAATGGTAGCCTTGACTATTACAAGGCAAGGCTAGTGGCGAGAGGCTTCACTCAGACATATGGTGTGAATTATATGGATATCTTCTCTCCAGTTGCTTGTTACTCCACTCTTCGCATACTTCTGTCTGTTGCTGTGGTACGCGGCTGGCCCCTATTTTAACTTGATGTTAAGAATGCATTCTTGATGGCGATCTGCAGGAAGAAGTCTACATACAGCAACCCCCGGGGTTTGCTGCTGAGAGGGAGAATCATATGGTGTGTAGACTTCACAAGGCAATATATGGCCTTAAACGGAGCCCAAGGGCGTGGTTTCATAAGCTTTCTCATCTAATTGAACAACAAGGATCCAAAAGTTCAAATGCGGATCACTCGTTCGTCCAGAAGACTCCTAGAGGTACGATTGTCATCATGGTATATGTCGATGATATTCTGGTTACAGGAGATAATGCTCAGGGGATAGAGATGACAAAAGCATTTTTGGACCGTCAGTTTGTTACGAAGGATCTTTGTACTCTACGATATTTTCTGGGGTTGGAGTTTGCCAGGAATGCGCAGGGTCTTGTAATGACCCAAAGGAAATATATTATAGATTTGCTTGTTGAAACAGGCATGGTGTAGACCCTCGAGTACTCCTATGGACCCAAGCATGAAATTATATGATAACGATACTGAGGAGGTTGACAGGAGAAGGTATAGAGAAATGGTGGGTAAGCTTCTTTACATCACTATAACTCGACCTGATATTGCCTTTGTAGTAAGTCGAGTGAGTCAGTTCATGGAGCAACCAAGACATATATATATGGATGGCATATATGTGATACTAAGGTATCTAAAGTCGTCTCCAGGCATATGATTGTTGTTTAGAAAGGACACAGATTTATCTATTTTGGCATGTGCGGATACATACTATGCAAGATGCCCTAAGGATCGAAAGTCTATTTCGGGCTTTGCAGTTTTTGTGGGCAGCTCTCTGGTTTCTTGGAAAAGCAAGAAACAAGCTGTTGTGGCTAGATCTAGTGTTGAATCTGAATATAGGGCCATGGCACAAGCAAGCACGGAGATAATGTGTGTTCGAGCTGTATTAGAAGACTTGCGTATAGATGTACCTCTACCCATGCAGCTACAGTGTGATAATCAAGCTGCTTTGTTCATTGCCAATAATCCAACGTTTCATGAAAGAACAAAACATATTGAGGTAGACTGCCACTACACTAGAGATATGATCCAAAAGGGCCTGATTTCCACTTCACATGTTAGTTCAGGGGAGCAGACTGTTGACATCTTCACCAAGCATTGCTCAAAGGACCGTTCCAGAAATGTTCTTCCAAGCTGAGCATGATTGAAATCTATGCTCCATCTTGAGATGGAGTGTAAAGGATAATTTTTAATGTTTATCGTTTTAGTCTATTTTTATTTTCTTGATAACCTCTCTTATGTAATTTATCCATGGTACTCTCTATATAAGAGAGCTAGGGTTCTACGGAATAAACAGATAACTCTTTCACCAACACTTAATGTTGTTCATAAGCTTTGTCTTGAGCTAAATTACATGTGATTTTGTTGAGTGCTATTGTTATTTTCATGACATCAGGATGATGTAGATTTTAGTAAGGGACATTAGAAAAATGGCCTCTACTATCCTTGACATCCCTTCATATTCTACTTTTGTTGGTGTTGCATCCATCTCCATTGATCCATTCCTCTGGCATTTACGACTTGGGTACTCCTCTGCCAAAGCCCTATCCATGATGTTCCCTCAAACTTTCTTCGTTGAAGGCTATCCGAGTGTGAGGTATGGCAGCTCGACAAAATATCATCAGATCTTTTTTCTATCTGGGGTTGAGTCATGCCGGACTTTATTACTTTGGTTCATTGTGATGTTTGATGATCTTGTTCGATCCGTACTTTAGGTAGTCATAGATATTTTATGGTCTTTGTAGGTAGAAGATTGTAGCAGTTCTTCTTTGATTTATCTAATAAAGGAATTGTTCGAGATTAATGAAGTTGTCGAGTCCTTTCAGTTTATTAAATGGATATTTACATCCATAACCCTGAGTAATCTTGTAATTACCCCAGGAACCTTCGATAATCATGAATTACAACCAGAACCTCGAGTAATGGTTAACCCTTTACATGGTATAACCCTGTGTCAACTTCCGTCTTATTTTCTCCGTTAACTTTAACGTAAATAGTCAATTTTGCCCTTCCAAACCTATCATATTTACAAACATGATGCCATTCATCAAAACTGTAATGGAAAAAGTCAATTTTACCCTTCCAAACCCATCATATTTACAACATGATGCCATTCCTGAAACAAAATAACCCCCCCTCGCCGGCAAAGCCTCCGGTCCGAGCTCCCCCACCTCCGCCCGCGAGCTCCCCCTCCTCCCGCCGGTCGCCCACAAGCTCGAGCACCCCTTCCCAGCGCGCCTGCGGCTCGAGACCTGGCCGCTCCCCGACAAGCCTCAGGTCGCCTCGCCCACGCCGCTGTTGTAATCTTCTCTATGATAAATCACAGATTTACCCTTTTAATGTGTCGAATTGACGGTTTTCATTGTAGTCGGGTAAATTCGGATCGATAAAAAATTAATCGCACAGATCTATGAATCGTCGAATGGAATTAAGTGCGGTTTTATATTTGTTAAACCTGGGCAAGCCCTAAGGTTGACTCAAGGAGGCAAAGGAACAACTCAGAATCAAGCTAGAGGGATTAGATCGTGGTTTTCCAAGTGGGATATTTTTTTAAATTTTTTTTATGCAATAAAAAAATGCAGATGCACCGATGCGGATGAACTAGGTTATTAAGAAAATCAACAACTTAGCCAAATTTAATTTTAATGTGAAATTAGTTCAGATTGACTAAATTGTATTTTTCCTGTAAACCTAATTGAATGATTAATGCAAAATGGATTTTTTTGTATTTTTTGGGTTTAAAATGCACAAATGAAAAATACAAACTTTTTTTGGGGTCTTTATGCAATTTTTCGTACAAATGATATGCAAAAATTATGAAAAATTTACTGGAAGATAAACATGATGAAATTAAGCTCGGATATTTTTTTTAGAATTTTCTGACACGTTATGATTTTTTAATGAATTTTTTACTGAAAACAGAGCGGCTGTGAGTATTTAATTCCTAATAAATCCATGAAATCAAATTATCCAAAGAGCTATTTATCTCAAATAGATATTTTAATCAAAAATCCAGGAGAGTTGAAATTTCTCAAAATTCTTATTCGTCGATTTAATTAAAAATCAATAACAAAAATCACCCTAAAATTTATTTCATGCAAAGACAACTCCAAATTCGATGAAACTTGGACTGTAATTAAAGCACATTTAGAGGCATCATCTACAATTTTTTCACAATTTCTAGAGCAATAAATAAGTCTGTGCTAATTTCAGAGCTTAAATGGGCAAAATATGACTGATTTTTAATCTCTGATTTTTAATAAATAATCCGATGCTCACAAAAATACAAATAAATAGCCACAAGATAAAGAATTAGTTGCTCATCAAAGTGCTATTTTTTGATAAAAAAATTGATGCGAAAATGACTTCCAAATTAATGATCAAAGTCAGGGTTGTCCGTGCAATACAAAATAAAAGTTGAATGAACTGAAATGTGGACATGGACACATTTGCAAATAAGTAACCATGTAGGGGTGAAAATGTAATTTTTCCAAAAAAATAAAAAAAAATAAAATTGGACCTTCTGCTTATTCTTCTTCCGCGAGCAAGGGACTTCGAGGGCGGTGCGGGGAGGCTACCGCGCGGCACGTGGCGATGCAAGGCGGCGCGACGACGGCCAAAGCGCGAGGGCGGTGTCGACGCGAGTGGAGGCGCGGGGTGCCTGGAGTCGTGAGCGGCCAGAGAATGAGGGTAGGGCGTCGTGCACGGCTGGCGGCGGGCCGGGCGAACGGCGGTGAAGGCAGGGGGTGATGCCAATGCGCGGGGCAGGGTGCTGCTCAGCCGCTGGTGGCTCCGCTCCGAGGGACAGCGTAGGGAAGGAGGCGTCCTTCGAGGGGCGGCGTGGATCGACGGCACACTGCGGTTGATCAACGGCGCGGGGAGGGGCGGCGTGCGCGGGCGGCTCGCGACGGAGAGCGGGGGCGGCACGGTCGACGGCGGGAGATGGCGGTCTGGCGGGCGGAGGCCGCGCTGCGCGCGGAGGGCGTGTGGCGGGACGACTGGCGATGGCGATGGTGGCGTTGCGTGGGCGCAGCGGCGGCCACACCCAAGGGAGCAGCACGCCTGGGCGCGCAGACGGGCGACGGGAATGGACTGGATGGCGGCGCGCCGCCGGTGCGCTTGCTGCAGCGTCAGGGCTGTGGTGTTGGAGGGCGGGCAGCGGCGTGTGGCGCACCCACGACGGTGACGGTGGCCGATGTAGCGACCCTCGAGGCTGGCCGTGAGGAGCACAGGCAAATGACAGCTCCAAGGGCGGCGATGGCGACGGGCTGCAATGTTTTATTTTTTTTTTTGTGTTTTTTTTGCAAATTTATATATATATATATGGAAATAAAAATGAAATAAAGGTGTAGTGTGTGTGATGGTGATTGTAGTAGTGTTTGTGAAATGTTTTGGTGATGAAAAATAGGAAAAAAATTGTTAGATAAAAAATGAAAAAATAAAATAGAAGATACTTACCTGTGATTCATCGAAAGTGGAGCCGCGGTGTGCGGCTTCCGTCGTGGCCTCAAGAGCTTGGCGTGAGAAGCTCGAAGCTTGGTTCCCTCACGAGTGGGGCTACTACGGCGAGAGATCACCGGATCGCATCTGAGAAGGCTACTAAAAATAATTAAAATAGTAATAATAAAATAATAATAATAAATCCGAAAATAATAAAATAAATCCGAAAATAATAAAAAATGGGGTGATATGGAGCCGCCACATGTCGCTACTAGAAAATTCAAAAATCAAATGTAAAGAAAAATAAAAAAGAAATAACAAAAGGGATTAAATCAAAAAGTGGTCAACACGAAAGTTGCTCGTCTCGACGAGATCTACAACTTTCGCGAAGGGTCGAAAATCAAAAGAAGTCATCTGTACAAAATGTAATTTTGGGTGGTACCTTATAAATATAAAATACCGCATTTTATCTTTTGTAATTTTTTTGTCTTTTTTAAATAAGAGAAAAATCAAAATAAAGTTAGAAAAAAATATAAATGGAATATTTACAACTTAATCTATTTTTTTGGATTTTTAATAATTAAGAAAATAAAAGCATAAAATAAAGGGCAAAAAGATCAATATGTACAATATACAATAGGGGCCCAAAACCCAAGCTTTGCATACGAGCTCTGATTTTAATGAATTTGATCTTGTTTTGAAGGTCTTTGAATGTATATTACTTTAAAAGTGAGTAGACCTAAATCGGACACTGTATGAGAGAGATATGTGCATTTTAAGGCTCCTAGTTTCAAACTTGGATTGGGGTTTTATTGGTCAATTTTACAAGTTAGTATTTTTTTGATATTTTTCTTTAATTAGTGTTAGTAATATATACACTATAGAGTTGGTTTTATTGGATTTGGAGTTAGTATAAAATACAGATAAATAAGTAAATAATGGTGAATATACAGGTGAATATTTACAAGTGAATTGGGCTTCTTATTTAATGCAAATATGGATGCTAAAATGCAGATATTATGCTTGCATGCATGAATGCTAATTATGCAAGATAAGGGGAAATATGCATCTAATTACTCGGGAACAAAGCTCTATTTTCAACTTTTAGAGTGATGAATCACAGATTCATCAACCCCCTATACTTAAACCTTGCTCGTCCCCGAGCAACAAAAATGAAATGCAAGAGTGAAATGATTTTGGGTTCCATATCAAGGTCATGAACAAAAGTTGAAAATGGAGCTTGACTCGACCTTTGGATTAATTGTGTGGCGGAACCTTATTTGAATATGAACTTAAGACCTAACAGACTTCAAGTTCCACAAGTCTTCTATTCAAGACTCCTCAATAGTCAGGTCAGAACAAATCCTCAGACGTAAATTTCTGATGACTATGATTCTTACTTGTACTGTGTAAGTGTAAAATAGCTCTCCACATCAGAAATGGCTCAGAACCAGCCTCCTCTAACAAGGTAACTCTAATTCCCCGGTCCAGTAACTCTTTCCTCAAGGAACAGGGTATTCACTTCTAAGTTCAAGTGCGACCAGCTCAAGAGGAGGGGGTAGAGAAAAGAATGGACGGTATCCAGTGTAGCTACCTATCCCGGGATGCCTGACCAGTGTAGCCAAGTCATCCAGCTGCAAACTTCTTGCTAATATACATACTCCGACATGTATTTTATTTTCACTTTGACCTATCTTATTTTTTTGGAGTTCTTGCATTTTCTTATTTTTTTTCTTTTTTTTGAACTATATACAAGGTGCAGCATGTACATCAAGAGTTTTTCCTCTTGAGCCAGTAGACTATCCCGCTTTTAAAGCATTATTGCAACCCACAGCGTCCCGTCTTTAGACGTCAACACCACCAGATTAGGTTGAGATGCACTACCCTCCCTAGAGGAGGACAGATGTTTCCACCCGTGTGCTACTCCAAGCTAAAGGATTCTACCTCCTCACCACCTCATCAATAAAGAGCTACGTGCATAGTGTTTGTCCAAGTTAGGTCACTGTCTATAAGAATCATGCGTGTGACGAGATATTCTACTTAGACTAATCAAGATGACATGTGAACATAGGCTTGCGGACTCAAAGAATTAAGTCACTTGACCTGAGAAATCTTAACTCCAGTTCCTATAAGGTTCCTCTGAAATTAGGTGGATTAAGGTCAAATTAAGTCCATCCTCAATATATACTCATAACTTGGTGCAGAACCCACTAGCTTTTCACCTTGCATATG
Source organism: Ottelia alismoides (assembly GCA_037367405.1). Taxonomy (NCBI): domain Eukaryota; kingdom Viridiplantae; phylum Streptophyta; class Magnoliopsida; order Alismatales; family Hydrocharitaceae; genus Ottelia; species Ottelia alismoides. Next base: position 105,032 of record JAZKJV010003741.1, on the reverse strand, counting down.
CAAGATATGCAGACGAGATGTAGATGACATGCTATGAAAATGCAAGACTCTTTTTTCTTTCTTTTCTTTTCAGATACAAAGATGATATGCAAGAGTAAAATAAGAAGCTTTTAATTTTTCATTTTTTTTCAAGAATTTGGTATACCTAAAGGGTTTTACAAGTGTATTTTACAAAAAAATTCTCTAATTTTACCCATCCCGTAATTATTACGTAATATATACAAAAATACGTGAAAGTCCGGGCTATGGGTAAAGTATATATATAATATATACACACCCCATATACTTAGCGTGTGCTATGTCCTCAGAGCACGAAAAGCGAGGAAAAAGACATAACTCGTGCTAAGCGTAAGAGAGCCAAAGGAGTGAAAATGTATAGAAGTCGTCCTGCCCCCTATACTTAGGCTCTGGCAGCCTAAGTGTAGAAGAAGGTCAAAAATGGGGCGGACGAGGTCAAGAGGAGAAGTGGATGAATATATACAAGGTGGGCATTGGTCCTCCCTATACTTAGGCTCAGGGCAGCCTAAGTATAGGACTGGAGTGAGTTTGAGGACCGATGTGATCATCAGGGCAGCCTAAGTATTTGGTCATCCTAAGTATAGTCGTGGATGGAGATAGATGAAGTTGGGGTGAGTTATTAGAGTCGCGGGAGGGAGGGAAAATATATACAAGGAGGATTGAGAATATACATGGATCAAGAAGGTTTGTGACGAACCTTCTTGCGGGAGCGAGGAGGTGGGTAATATAAAAGTGTGTCGTTGTCGGAATCGTCCTTAGATGAATAGTAGTGAGGTGAAGGGATCGTCCAACGTGGGTCGACACATGGCTGCTTGCTTAGATAAGGCTTGAGAACAACCGAATTGTGCTCACTCATATAAATTACCTTATCTGGACCAGATGAGGATTCCTCTGAAAATTCCTTCTCCGGAATGTTGAAGGAAATTTTCTTGGTCGGTTTTCTAGAACCTGAATCATTGAGAGGGAGATGAGAGCGACACGCCTTGAGGGGTTCGAGGGAACACCTCGAGGAATCAATTCTCGACTTCCTCTCACTAGATAGCCGATTAGAAGAGGGAGCAACCGCATTTTGATGTGAAGTCAATTTAGTCTCGGTTGTTTCCTTTGAAGGTCCGGAATGTGGTGCGGTGCTGACCATGGGTTCCTCATCAGACGAGTCACCATATAGATTAGAATATTCCTGAAAGGTCAGCACGCGTCTCGAGAAAGTGCTAGTGATCTTAGTTGGCTTGGCAATATTCGTCTTTTGTGTCAGATCATCGAAATGATCAAGGCTATCCACAAAGGTCGTGTCCGACTCAATGATAGCTTCTGGTCGTGAGTCCTCCTTAGAAGCTGTCATGGTGGTGGTGCAAGCAGTTGATGAAGTGGAGGTGTGGGGAGTCTCAGAACCAACGGTCGTCCGGACAGTCGGTCTCTCAGGTGTAGCAGAGAGGTGGGACTCATCTACCTCTTGATGGTCATGACTGTCAGCGGATTTGCGGGTCACCTTGGAGTAAAGTGTATCAAAGAGTGAGTGAGGTCGAAGTGCTCCCAATGCTGAAAAATCGATCTCCCGAGTCTCGCAATCTATAGTTGCCTTAGCCAAGGCCAAGAACGGCTTCCCGGAAATAATCGGAGACTGGGTAAACTCTCCTCGGTGCTCGATGTCAATGATCGTGAAGTCCACCTGGAGTAGAGCATCTTGGAAAGTAACGATGACTGAAATGTTTCCTCTCGACCGTTTGATGGATCGATCAGCCAGTTGAACGATCTCTCTCGACTTCCTAAGTGGCCTGAGTTTGAGCTTGTCAAACACAGAGGTCAGAAGGATATTTATCGCTAAGTCATCATCGATTCTTGCATGGGTAAAGATGGTGTCTTTTATTTCACACTCAACTCGGGGCAACCGCTTCACTCTGCGGCTTTTGGTCTTTCTCCCCATCACCAAGGAGGTGGCCATAGACACTATGCGTCTTTCAATCCTTGTCCTCTTATTGTCCAACTTCTTGGGCATCAATTTACTTCTCACAAATCGTTTGAGGTCGGGAAAGTGATCTATGGCCTTTATTAAGGGAAGATTAAAAATCAATTCTTCATCGAGTGCTTCCCTTAGGGTAGGATCCAATTTTTTTAAGTCATTTTCATTTTTTATGTATTTTTTTGGTTTTTCAATTTTTTTGGTGTTTTTAGTGGATGAATGATCAGGCTCTGGATTGGAATGCAAGGGGTTAGTAGAAGAGGGAGATAGAATGGACTCCAGCAGTACATGATGTGTGGGTTCCCAAATGTCCTTTTCCACTTTCGTTCCCAAACTGGCAGAAATTGAGTGCATTACTTCCATGACATCTCTCAACTTGTTACCTAATGTTTCATTTTTCGCGATAAGTCGAGAAATGTCATCCGCCAAAAAATTCTCATGACAAATCGTGGGAGAGTTCTGCTCAATTGGAGGATACTGCTGAGATATTGGGGTCTCATACTCAACATACCTAGACTCTGGCATGTAATGCTGGGTCGAGTGTAGACCATCCGAATGACACATATTGGTCGGAGCCTCATATGATGGAGTTAATGAATGGGGGACTAGTAAGTCTAGCTCATGAGTCCACTCCTGTGAATGTATAGGCTCTCCGAATGAAGGCTTGTTAATGGAATCTTGATCGCTAAAGTCAATCAAGTCTGGGAAATCATGATGTGCAGACCTCTCCATTTGGTATGTTCAATCGACCATGTTATGCCCTAAGGTTAAGTCGGGATGTGTATATGTAAATTGTTGTCTGGTCCCTACTTGAGGTGAGAATGGGGGCATATAATTTTGCCAATCATCTGTCTCAGCAGTGACTTGCTCTTCATTCGATTCTTTGATTCCTGTAAGCTCTTGAGAGTAAGTACAGTCAGCCCAAGGTGGAAGTGGATCCGGGGTGTTAGAATATGGAGTAGATAAGAAATGCGAAGAAGTGGAGAAGTCAGTCAAAGTTCTGACTTCATAATCGGGTTGAGATGGGACCAACCACGGGTAAGGATCTCACGTGGATGACGGAGGATACATGGAAGAAGGGGAAGGTAAAGATGAACGGTATATGGTCGAGGAGGAATGACCAGAGGTCATAGGGTATGGGTACCAATATCCCGACATCTTGAAGAGGAAAGGATGAATGTAAGCATATCGAGGTAGAAAATGTGCAATTACACAGGATACACACAAAGACAAATTCAAAGACAAACGCAAGAGCAAACCCCGAGTTCACACTCAACACGGTGAAGGACCCGAAACCGAGTCCGTGTAGTCTGGTTGATTTTAAGTGTGAATTTTCAAACAAGTAGCAAAGGTTACACGACCTATAGGGGAGTCGGCTAAAAGCCGAATGCGTCTCCCCTGTTTAACCTGTCGCCTAAGATACCAACACCCTTCCTTTCTCCGCTCCTATCACCAACCGAAAGTTCAAGGACCTGCCCCTATCTACCTACAGAGTAGGCGAAGGCTGACTAGGCTCTAACTTCGCCCCTATCTACCTGCAAGCGTAGGCGGAGGCTACTAGAAACTTGTCGCGGTGCACCGCAATTTCGTCTCTATCTACATACCGGAGTAGGCGGAGGCTACTTGGTGCTGGTCAGTTGAACCCAAAGCTCAACCGGTGATATTTGCTCGGATCGGGGTACACGATATGGAAGGCGGGAATTTTTGGCTCTGCCCTACGGTGCTCACACACTCTAGTACCCTCACTCAGCCTGAAAACAAGGTCGGGGTTAATTTCCCGCAAACAAGGGTTAATTTTAGTCAATTTTTTGGTCCAATTCAATTAGCAGTCTCGATTTTAGAGATTAGTTGTCACTGATATTAATCCACACCAGCAATCACGTCTACCGTCCAGTCCCAATTCCTTTATCCTAGATTAGAAAACCGAGAGAGAGAGAGAGAGAATCAGAAAAAGCCGATGCAATCGAGAAAACGATGATGAATGCTTGAGTAAGAATACTTACAGTGCCTCTAGCTCTCTACAATGCGGGATGCAATACTGAATTGAAATTTTTACACTAAATGAATGTAATCGAGAAAAGTCGCTCCTAGACAGGCAATTCTATTAGCGAGTGAAGAACGAATTTAATTTGGCTACAGTCCTGCGGTCTCAGTGCGTGTTTTACATGTGGACTGTGCTCCTAGAATTTTACGAGCACAAACATGTCCTAAAATAGCTCTAAGAGCCGCAAGTGCAGGTCCTATTCTACGTAAAGCAACCACACAACAGACGGGACTTGTTTTATTATGGCTTACACGTGCGAGATCCCAAACGGGAACCGCTGTAAATGCAGACACCTTTTTTACAAGTTAATAAAAAAATGAAGAATCCTTTTGGCGTCTCAACAGCCGACTTGATCCACGAATTGTCGGCCTCCGATGCACTTCGAAATGCGTCGACTTCAAGAAAGCCGCTTGAAGTCCACCGGCCCTCGCACAAAAAGATAAAAATGTCAGAGAGAAGAAAGAAAAAAATAAATAAAAAAATAATTGAAAAGAATAGAATAATTACAAGGTGGTTCGGACATCAGACTACCCGAGTGACTGGAAAATGTAAATCTAATTTTCTAAAGTGATCATGAGCCGTTTGCCTCCCCGGCAACGGTGCCATTTGATAATCGCAGATCTACCCTTTTAATGTGTCGAATTGACGGTTTTTCGTTGTAGTCGGGTAAATTCGAATTGATAAAAAAATTAACCGCACAGATCTATGAATCATCGAATGAAATTAAGTGTGGATTTATGTTTGTTTAACCTGGACAAGCCCCACGGTCGACTCAAGGAGGCAAATGAACAACTCGGAATCAAGCTAGAGGGATAGATCGTGGTTTTCCAAGTGGGATTTTTTTTTTAAATTTTTTTTATGCAATAAAAAAATGCAGATGCACCGATGCGGATGAACTAGGTTATTAAGAAAATCAACAACTTAGCCACATTTAATTTTAATGTGAAATTAGTTCAGATTGACCAAATTGTATTTTTCCTTTAAACCTAATTCAATGATTAATGCAAAATGGATTTTTTTTTGTAATTTTTGGGTCTAAATGCTCAAATGAAAAATGCAACTTTTTGGGGTTTTTATGAAATTTTTCGTGCAAATGATATGCAAAAATTATGAAAAATTTACTGGAAGATAAACAGATGAAATTAAGCTAGAATAATATTTTTAGAATTTTCTGACACTTTATGTTTTTTTATGAATTTTTTACTGAAAACAGAGCGATTGTGAGTATTTAATTCCTAATAAATCCACGAAATCAATTATCCAGAGAGCTATTTATCTCAATTAGATATTTTAATTAAGAATCCAGGAGAGTTGAAATTTCTCAAAATTCTTATTCGTTGATTTAATTAAAAATCAATTACAGAAATCACCCTAAAATTTATTTTATGCAAACGACAACTCCAAATTCGATGAAACTTGGACTGTAATTAAAGCACATTTAGAGGCATCATCTACAATTTTTTCACAATTTTTAGAGCAATGAATAAGTCTGTGCGAATTTCATAGCTTAAATGGGCAAAATATGACTGATTTTTAATAAATAATCCGATGCTCACAAAAATACAAATAAATAGCCACGAGATAAAGAATTAGTTGCTCATCAAAGTGCTATTTTTTGATAAAAAATTGATGCAAAAATGACTTCCAAATTAATGATCAAAGTCAGGGTTGTCCGTGCAATACAAAATAAAAGTTGAATGAACTGAAATGTGGACATGGACACATTTGCAAATAAGTAACCATGTAGGGGTGAAAATGTAATTTTTCCAAAAAAAATAAAAAAAAATAAAATTGGACCTTCTGCTTATTCTTCTTCCGCAAGCAAGGGACTTCGAGGGCGGTGCGGGGAGGCTACCGCGCGGCACGTGGCGATGCAAGGCGGCGCGGCGGCGGCCAAAGCGCGAGGGCGGTGTCGACGCGAGTGGAGGCGCGAGGTGCCTGGAGTCGTGAGCGGCCAGAGAATGAGGGTAGGGCGTCGTGCACGGCTGGCGGCGGGCCGGGCGAACGGCGGTGAAGGCAGGGGGTGATGCCAATGCGCGGGGCAGGGTGCTGCTCAGCCGCTGGTGGCTCCGCTCCGAGGGACGGCGTAGGGAAGGAGGCGTCCTTCGAGGGGCGGCGCGGATCGACGGCGCACTGCGGTTGATCAGCAGCGCGGGGAGGGGCGGCGTGCGCGGGCGGCTCGCGACGGAGAGCGGGGGCAGCACGATCGACGGCGGGAGATGGCGGTCTGGCAGGCGGAGGCCGCGCTGCGCGCGGAGGGCGTGTGGCGGGACGGCTGGCGATGGCGACGGTGGCGCTGCGTGGGCGCAGCGGCTGCCACACCCAAGGGAGCAGCACGCCTGGGCGCGCAGACGGGCGACGGGAATGGACTGGATGGCGGCGCGCCGCCGGTGCGCTTGCTGCAGCGTCAGGGCTGTGGTGCTGGAGGGCGAGCAGCGGCGTGCGGCGCACCCACGACGGTGACGGTGGCCGATGTAGCGACCCTCGAGGCTGGCCGCGAGGAGCACGGGCAAACGACAGCTCTAAGGGCGGCGATGGCGACGGGCTGCAATGTTTTATTTTTTTTTGTGTTTTTTTGCAATTTTTTTATTTATTTTTTTGCAAATAAAAATGAAATAAAGGTGTAGTGTGTGTGATGGTGATTGTAGTGGTGTTTATGAAATGTTTTGGTGGTGAACAATAGGAAAAAAATTGTTAGATAAAAAAAATGAAAAGATAATATAGAAGATACTTACCTGTGATTCGTCGAAAGTGGAGCCGCGGTGTGCGGCTTCCGTCGTGGCCTGAAGAGCTTGGCGTGAGAAGCTCGAAGCTTGGCAGCCTCACGAGTGGGGCTACTACGGCGAGAGATCGCCGGATCGCACCTGAGAAAAATCTCGAGGTTGTTGCTCAACCGTGAAGGAGCCGCAACTGTCACCTGAAATTCCAGGGGGGGCTCACTCCTCTCCTATCGAAAGGTGGATGAGGCAAAATGATGAAGGTGGTGGTGAATAAAAAGGAAGGGAAGAGAGTTAGAAAATGAGTGGAGAAGATGGAGAAAATGGAGGAGGTGATGACTTGGAGTGGAAGACAAGTAAGGGGAGAAGAGGTTAAAAAGGGAATAAAATAAATAATTAATAAAGTAATATAGTAGGCTACTAAAAATAATTAAAATAGTGATAATAAAATAATAATAATAATAAATCCGAAAATAATAAAATAAATCCGAAAATAATAAAAAATGGGGTGACTTGTGGCAGCTCCAGGAGCCGCCACATGTCGCTCCTAGAAAATTCAAAAATTAAATGTAAAGAAAAATAAAAAGAAATAACAAAAAGAATTAAATCAAAAAGTGATCAAAACGAAAGTTGCTCGTCTCGACGAGATCTACAACTTTCGTGAAGGGCCGAAAATCAAAAGAAGTCATCTGTACAAAATGTATTTTTGGGTGGTACTTTATAGATATAAAATACCGCATTTTATCTTTTGTAATTTTTTTGTCATTTTTAAATAAGAGAAAAATCAAAATAAAGTTAGAAAAAATATGAAAGGAATATTACAACTTAATCTATTTTTTTGGATTTTTAATAATTAAGAAAATAAAAGGATAAAATAAAGGGCAAAAAGATAAATATGTACAATATAACCCAAGTTTTGCATACGAGCTCCGATTTTAATGAAATTGGTCTTGTTTTGAAGGTCTTTGAATGTATATTACTTTGAAAGTGAGTAGACCTAAATCAGACACTGTTTGAGAGAGATATGTGCATTTTAAGGCTCCTAGTTTCAAACTTGGATTGGGGTTTTATTGGTCAATTTTACAAGTTAGTATTTTTTTGATATTTTTCTTTAATTAGTGTTAGTAATATATACAATATAGAGTTGGTTTTATTGGATTTGGAATTAGTATAAAATACAGATAAATAAGTGAATAATGGTGAATATACAGGTGAATATTTACAAGTGAATTGTGCTTCTTATTTAATGCAAATATGGATGCTAAAATGCAGATATTATACTTGCATGCATGAATGCTAATTATGCAAGATAAGGGGAAATATGCATCTAATTACTCGGGAACAGAGCTCTATTTTCAACTTTTAGAGTGATGAATCACAGATTCATCACTCTACAACAGAGATCCTCTTTCTTGAAACAAAACCAGTACCGGTGAACGGACTCATCGACCTCGCTTTTGCCCACCAAAAAAGTCATGATTGCTGCGTAAAGCGTCTCATTTTTCTCGATATTGAATCTATATAAGCCCATTTTATGGGGACCTGACCCATCATAGATAGAAAGAGATGGGTTCTTGTACTTTGAAGTTGGAAGTAGTACTTACAGTTTGGGTGCTCTCTTTGCTGCTCCTTCCGGGAACAGCCTGTGCATTCGCCACTGAAGAAACCGGCACCGCCAGATACTACCAATTCGACGTATCATTTCCATATTTCATTTGCAGTTGGTTCATCGGCACATTGCTCATGCTATTTTGTGATTAGGTGCACCAGATCCGGATGACCAAGGTTACACGGCTCTGCGTGACCAAGGTCACCAGATCCGGATGACCAAGGTTACACGGCTCACGCCGCCCCCCCTCCCCCCCCCCCTCACGCAGCTACCCCAACCCCCCTCCCCCTCGCCCGCGTCCCCCCCCAGGTCGCCCGCACCTCGCCTCGGCTGGGAACCCATCCACCTCGCCCACACCCCGCCTCCCCAGGGAACCCATCCCCCTCGCTCCCCAACCAAGCCCCAGGTCGCCCGGGAACCCATCCCCTCGCTCGCGCCGCCCCCTGCAATTTCCTGTTCCAGGTCGAGCGCACCTCCTCTCGTTCTTTTCTTTTTTTTATTTCGATTAGTCTCAACCGTTAAATCACAACTTGGTTTGATTAACTCAGATATCTGGTTGAGTTAATGAAGTAAACTAGCGGAGGGTTGTGAGAGTAAAACGGAGCAATTATTCGAGGTCTGGGATGTAATCATGATTATCGAGGGTTCCTGGGGTAATCACAAGATTACTCAAGGTTATGGGTGTAAATATCCCTTTATTAAAAACACATTTCTCTGCTTGTGTTCGAACTATACAGACTGATAATGCTTTTGAATAGTTGAATTTACTCAACACGACTTGGTTTCCTTTTTTGCCTCTTAGGGAACACTTCATCAGGCTTCTTGTCAGTATACCTCCCAACAAAATGGGGTAGCAGAACGGGAACTTCGACACCTCATTGACATTACACGGTCATTACTCACTCACATGAAAGTTCCTAAGACCTGCTGAGGGAATGTCATTCTCGTTGCCACTCAACATGGTGTCATCGTCTGTTATGAAGGGTGTAACTCTTTTCTCTCTATTATATACCGACGTGACACCTTTTCCATTATCATTGAGAACTTTTGGTTGTACTGCTTTTGTTCATAACTTCTAGACTGCAGATAAACGGTCGCCTCATACCATCAAATATATTTTCTTTGGGTATTCTCGCACTCAGAAGGGTATATGTGCTACGATCCGACTGGTCATTTCTACTACAACACATCTAGCGTCACTTTCTTTGAACATAATAGCTACTTTACACAGTCTGTCAATGACATACTCTAGGAATACCGCTCCCACCCGTTGTTTATGAAGGAAAACCCACTGCTTATTCTGATCATTTATCCTTGCATGTTCCCGACTTGCAGGATGATGTGCCCTCTTTGAGTGTCCCCACCAGTACATCATCGGATGTTCCATTAGAATTCCACATAGCTCTGCGGCAAATAAAAAGGCAATGTATTATACATCTCATGTCACATTTTACTTCCACTAAAGTCTATCCATTTGTGACATGCAATTTACAGATTCTTTGATAGTTATTTCTATTTCTCAGGATCATCATAGTGTATTGCAGGATCAAAAAAGGCCATGGATGAGGAGATTGATGCACTTACTTTTAGGGGCTGGGGGATCTTGTGCTGTGTCCCCATGGTGTCAAGCCTATTACCTAGCGATGGGTCTTCATGATCAAACAGTCACCTGATGGTTCTATTAAGAGATTGAAGGCCATGCTTATAGGAAAGGGATTCCATTCAGACTTATGGCATGGACTACTTTGAGACCTTTTCTCCAGTATCCACACTATTATTTCTGTTGCTACTAATAAGAACTGGCCCATCTTTCAGCTAAATGTTTATGACGACCTTGAGGAGGAGTTCTACATGATGCAATCACCAAGTTACTCTGTTGTGGGGGAGCATGTGTGCCGACTTTGTAAGGCCATATATGGTTTAAAGCGGAGTCCACGAGCCTGGTTTGACAAGTTCACTATTGAGATCAACTCTATTGTCTTCCAAAAGATGGCATTTTTTGTCAGACAATGGTCCATTGGCACGGTTATGCGAGTTGTCTATGTTGATGATATGATAGTTACTGGTGATGATAAAGCATGCATTTTAGAGACCAAGAATTTTCTCTAGAGGGTATTTTTAACCAAGGGCCTTGGTTAAGTCCGATGCTTTCTTGGCGTTGAGGTGATACAGCTACAAAGGAATTACACCTATCGTAACAGAAGTATTGCTTCGATATTTTTGTAGAGGATGACCTATTTGGATGCAAACCATCTGACATCCCACCTAAACTGCAAAAACATTCTATATCCACTAATCTCGAGTTTAAAGATATTACATGATATAGAAGCCTAGTGGGCAAACATCTCTACATTAGTGTCATTAGGGCAGCTGTAAGCAGAACTAGCCAGCACGTGGATGGATCTCTCTATAGTCATTGGCAGGATGTTCTTATGATCCTTCGATATTTGAAGGAATCCCCAAGGCATAACTTCTTCTACAGGGTTAAGGTGACACTAATGTTATCGCTTATGCAGGTGGGGATTGTGACAGTTCACCTGAGGACTGCTGATCACTACAACATTGCTATGTTTGTTGGTGGCAACCTTGTTACGTGGAAAAGCAAGAAGCAGACAATAGTTTCTAGGTTGAGTGCGTAGGTTGAATACAAGTCGATGGACCAAGCCACTTGTGAGAAAATCTGGCTTGTTTCCTTTGTACAGGAGCCTGGACTTCCTGCTACCACTCATATATTTTTATATTGTGACAACAAGTCTTCTACATACATTGTCATCAATCATGTGTTTCTTGAGCTGGATAAGCATGGAGTATGAGGAGGGAAGATCGCTACTCCTCATATCTCCACAAATCTTCAGCTCACATATATATTCATGAGGCACTGCTGAAGAAATGCCTTTTGTAGATGATTTCCAAATTGGACATGATAGATATATATGCTCCGACTTAAAGGGGAGTGTTAGAGTTATCTTGTTATTGGGTTATTTCTCTTTATATTTATTGAGTCATGTAATCCCTTTGGGGTCTTTATGTAATTTTCTCTTTTTAGCTCTCTAAGGTTTCACGCTATATAAGAAACCCTATACCCATTGAATAAGACAAGTTATTCACAATTCTCGACATCATCAATATAACTAAGGAGGATATGGTTAGTTTTCTGTTGGCTTAAACCAAGTTGGGCATTGCATCTTACTAAAATCACTTGGTAGTTTCTTGTCATTGTAAAAAGTTCATGATTTGTGCTAGTGGTTCTACTTGGTTACGAACAATGGTGAGGAAGCATGTATACACTTTCAGCGCTCATAATTTGTGATCAACATGACAATACATGATAACCTTATTCTTAATCCCCGAGTAATTACCAGCTCATAATTTGTGATCAACGTGACAATACATGATAACCTTAATTCTTAAGCCCCGAATTACCCCTTCTACTATTGTATTTGATGTGCAGTCTCTTTTCTTAACGTTAAGTAACAGAATCGATTTATGAAATCCATATCCATGCATTTTGCTTCCTGTTTAAATGTTGACATGATATTCAACTGGAACTGAATTCGGGTTTTTATCTTCTCTTCGCAGTTCTTGATAAGGAATCAATGATCGTTGGATATATTGGTTCGATGTCCGAAGGATGCAATGGATATTGGAATGTTCTGCAAAAGCGAACACCTTTTATCAGGTGCATACAATCTCAATATGCCAGATAACACAAGATCTTGCCCTTTCTGCCATAACTGTCCCATTAACTAGTTTCATTGTGATTGTGTATACATACCATTTTAAAATATCATAAGAATTCTTCTGGTATTAATAATGCTCGCTTGATATGTGCACAGCAACAGGACATTGTCAGCATTCCTGGTAACTACTATGTAGTTGCTGCAATGATATAAAAAATGCTATTCCTTCTCGATGCAATTTTACTAATTACTATTTTCGCTATGCTAAGTGGCCCATTGCATTTTTTGATATCCCAGAATATATTCTTTTGATTGTTAGAGTAGTAGCTAGTGATGCCAATGATTGTTCTACAATCATATACTGTATTGTTTGAGTCTTTTAGTATGACTGCTGTAGCTGCATGAATAACTACTCTATTCCTGTTTCCTCTAAAGATTATGGAGCTCATTCCAATATGTAATCCTTATTTTCTCGTCTAACCATTTCTAGAATAAATAGTACAGGATTTCCTGAACGTAGAAGAATTTTTTTTCTAAAAAACTTTTCTAGGTTTTTTGCTAAAAAAGCTGTACATGCCTTGATAGTGGAAGAGTCTTTGGCCTATATATGTTTGGCATCTTTTGTATAGAAAGCCGGCATAAAAAAGGTTGCATTATATAGGTTTGGTTGGTGGGGGAGGGGTTGTTTTATGGATGAGTTTCGTACCCGTGGACCGCATTCGAATTATTTTCTGAATGTGAGATCCATTTGTCTCAGTGGACATCGCATGGCGTATGCAGTAACTGCTGCCAATCCACTTTACCCTTTTTCTCTGAAGGGCATGGGGAATGTAGTCGAATGTCAACTTTTGACCGTTCTTCTGCGCTCTGGACACTTCTTCTGTAAGATGCATTGCTTTTAGGTCGGGTCAGTAATCTCTCTCCCTTCTATGCTAATAAGATGAATCTTCTTTAGGTGTAAAGAGAATCGGTCCAAGCTCTTCATTTCCTTCTGATTTAAAAGTGGTCGTTCATAGGACGCAGTACTGCTCGTTTGAGTAACAGAAAAGATGTTATAGTAACTGAAATGGTAATGTCCGTTCTTGATGTGCAGAGAGAGAGAGAGAGAGAGTTCAGGAAATCTCCACATAGGTAGCAACAGCTAATATACACGATAGAAGTCAACAAACTACAGTGGTATCTTACATAGCTAATCAGACAGGATCACATTGTTCGTCTCAGTAGCATCTGAAATAGCTATCTACCAGGTTCCCATCTTTCTTTCTTTCTTTCCACTTGTTTCTTTTGACCGATAGGAGAGAGAAGTGGCTCTTTACTGTTATGTATCAATAGGGCCACTCGCATGATAATATCTGTGGTCCTCTCCTAACTTTGATGCCCGGTGGACTGATGATCATTGAGTGTTTTGTACGGATGTTGCCATCTTTTGAGTATCTCTTTTCTTTTTGGATGCAAAAGAGATTAATTAGATGGACTTGTTACGTGCCACGTGGTATTTTAAGTGTTGGGGGCCTTGTATATGGTGCGGTTGTTTTTCCTTTAGTAATGCTGACGTCTCGTGTGTTTGTGATATTATCACTGTTTCATGTCTGCTCTGGATTAAGATTAGTGTAACAAAAGGTGAAGGTGTTGATATACATTTCCATTATACATGTGAATTCTCTCATTTTGAGGCACCCTCTTAGGATTCAAGATTTTGTTTCGTTCATGTCTAGTTATATATGGGTAGAATGGGGCTGTCCCGGGGGCTAACTTGACTCCCCCCGCTTCATTTTCCCCATATTTTTTTATTTTTTTTGAAAATATTTCCGTGGATTTTCATTTATTATATCCTTATATTATGTCATTTAAATTTCATGTGAAACAGAAACTCTTACGGGGTCTCCATCCAGACATGGTCAATTTCAACAATTCTGTGATAGTTAAAAAATGATTGTCTCAATGGAGGCAGTAGGAGTCTTTGTTTCTCACAACTTGAATGACATACTATATAGATATAGCGATGAATATTCACGGATTTATTTTTCAAAAAAATAACAAAAAATATGGGGAAAATAGGGCGGGGGAGCCAAGTTAGCTCCCCCAGAGGGCAACCCCATTTTTCCCATTATATATACTCTTCAATATAAGTATTACCATATACTTAGCTTTTTTTAAATTTGAATACTAAAGATACAAAAAAGATGATTATTCTTACATACAAACATGTAGAGAATGAAAATATATTTGATTAAGTTAAAATATGTATGTATCAGATGACTTGCTCATAAAATAATATGTACATGTATTTTTTCATAATGGTTATATCAAATATGATTGTAAATAAGTTTATACAATTATTCCATATTAAAATATATGTACAAGTATTGATTCAGATATTCATGGAATCTTGCCTCCATGTATATTTTAAATGGATACGGGTTGTAGGAGATTACATACAAACCTTCCATGTTAAAGTTGGTATAAGAAATATCCAGATATAACAAATGTATTAAATGTATTTATTACGTATCAGTTATATCGAACATGGTCGTCAATAATTTTTAAATTATATTTTCATAAAAATTAGATATTGTTACAGGTATTTACGAATATCAATACGTATCTAATATGTTATGAAAATAGACATGGATATTTGTGTAATGGATATAATCATTAATTGGATATGATGTATTCATATTCAATTGCATATTAAAGTTGATACAAGAGATATCTAAATGTGATAAATATATTTATTTCATAAAATCAAATAGTGTTATAAATAAGTTTATAATGAGATTTGCATATGAAAATGGATATATAGATATCGTTATAGATATCAAAAACGGTAATTGCATTTGTATTCATTTTACAAATGTCAAAAAAGAGAAGGTATATGTAAGTGTATTTGTGTGTGTATATGAGTAAAATGGGATTGCCCCTAGGTGAGGCTATCTTGGTTCCCCCACCCTTTTCTTTGTATTTTTTGTAAAATATTTCAAAAATACTTGGGTGTATTGATCACTAAACGATAATTTTTTCCATTCAAATTTCAACTTAATTGGATATTCATATTCCCTCCATCAAGACCATAAAATTTTAACGGTCTCAGAATTGCTGAAATCGACCACTTTTCGATGGAAAAAGTTAATAGTATACGTTTTATATGAAATTTAAATGACAAAATATTGTCATTGAATTATCAAAACCCTCTCGGATGTTTTAAAAAAATTCACAAAAAACATGAAAAGGTGTGGCGGGAGAGCCAAGTTAGCTTCCCTTATGGGCATACATAAGCTACTGCCCCTAGAGGAGCTAACTTGGCTCACCTACCTTATTTTCCCAATATTTTTTATTTTTTTAGAAAAATTCTTACGTGAATTTTCATTATTAATCACTATATTATGTCATTCAAATTTCATGATCATGCGAAACAGAGACTCCTACAACCTCTATCTAGACAGTGTCGATTTCAACAATTTTGTTATCATTAAAAAATGATTGTCTAGGCTTTAGGTGTCTCTGTTTCACATGAAAATTGAATGACATAATTTAGGGATATAGTGATGAATTTCAATGGATTTATTTTATAAAAAAATAAAAAAATGAGGAAAAATGGGGTGGGGGAGCCAATTTAGATCCCCTCGAGAATAGCCCCCCTTTCTCTCTCTCTCTCTCTATATATATATATATATGGATTTTTATCCAATGAGCCCTATACCCATTTGAGTTTTGGTGAGCTCTAATTTCAGCTGTAAGATTTAAATGTTTCAATCCCTAAAAAAGGAACCGTAATTAGAATGGAAAGAAATTTAAATTGGAAATATTAAGGAATTATAAAATTAGTATATATGGAAACATGTATTGCAACGAGAGGCGATTGATCATCTGGTGATTTTTGATCCAGTGATTCGCAAAGCGAGGCGATCATTTTTCTCCAATGCAAGGTAGAAAGAATTTGTTTCTTTTAGTCAATTTGATTAGGATCTGAGTGATTGTATCTGGTGATTGTTTGGATCATGTTTGGATTTGGATCGTGAGAAGTTCGAAGAAATAGCAATGGATGATCATTTCGTTTTAATCATAAGCAACATTTATTCGAGAAGCATCATTGAAATATGAGAAGATGATGTTCATAATATCAATTTTTATTCATTTTGATTCATGATCTGTAGTCCTAATTGTTTTTTTATCGAAGGCATTTTGATATCATATAATAGAAAGTTACCGTAAACATAATTGTTACTTTGCATGCATTAATTGTTACTTTGTATGCATTACTTTGAATATATACCGAGTTACTGATTTATTTACTTAATTTACCTATAAGATATTTTATGTTACTATTGCTAACACAATTGTTACTTTTCATGCGTTACTTTAAAAATATATTGAGTTACTGATGTATATACTTAATTTACTCATAAGATATTTTGTGTTACTATTGCTAAGACAATATTTACTTTTTATGTGTTACTTTGAAGATATACTTAGTCACTGATGTATTTACATTATTTACTAACACGACATTTTTAGTTTACTATTGCTTACACAATTGTTATTTATTATGTGCCTATTTTGAAATCAAGTTTCTCATTTTTCCTATTTTTATATTTAAGTGTTTTACAAGATTGATGTTTTGTTATTACTACTTCCTCTTTAGTTCTTACAACTCATAGCTAGTGGTTTACTAATTCATCTTTTATTTCAAGTATGCCATATGTCTGAACACTTCTTATGTTTCATGGATGAAAAGTTAAATAATGAAGCATTGATGGTCATTCATACTTCTTGAATAAAGAGGCTAGAAGATCATATTAGAAAGAGCGATGACGAATGAAAAATTTGTTACAAATGTTAGCAAGTAAAAATAAAGAATAGTAAGTATAATAGAGAGAACAGTAACACTCAATAGGTATTTGGTAACATTCAATATTACTAAAGTAACTGGTTTTAAAAAAATTCTTGACAAGTAACCTTCAACATAAGATTAGTAAAAATGTTTCAATGCATAAGTAATTTTATAACATTCGTAAGTAATGAAGTGTATATATTTGTTTCAATAAGATTGACATAAAGGCAAGTTGATTAAGTAACTTGACGAATGTAATTCATTTGTAAGAATGATTGAATGACAAGTAACATCTTAACTATGAATAAATAAAAAAACATACACGAAAAGTAACTTAATTTTTTAGATCTGTAACTCGATGAGAAGCTTAAGTAATTCATGACAAGTAACTTTCAACTTGAGGTCAGTAAGCAATTTTCAGTGCATAAGTAATTATATAACTTTCATAAGTAATGAAGTGAATATACTTCTTTCAGTAAGATTGATATAAAGTCAAGTAACAACAAACAATTGTCTTTAACATATCTGCAAATTAGCTTAACAAATTAAGGTTACATTTTAATATCAGTGACTATTGTATTCATATCAGTAACATGTTGCGTATTACAAGTAACTTGTTTAGTTACTTAAGTAACTTGATGAATATAATTCATTAGTAAGAATGATTAAATGACAAGTGAAATGCAACCAATAGCGAGTAACATATTCAAATGTTAGTAGTAACTTTGTACATATAAAAAGAAATATATGAAGTAATTTTTGTGGTCATTCTAGTAAGACATCACGAAGCATGAGTAAGATATAAAGCTATATAAGTAACTAAGTGATAATAAGAATGAAACTATAGTAATTCTGCATCAGATTTCAGAAATACTACAGTGATGATCCAAGATATATAATACAATCACGGAGCACTAGAGGAAGGAGGAGATTCTCAAGATTTTTTTGAAACAAGAATTCGCAATGAGTCCAAATGTAATTTTGACTCAAAATAGGTAATTAATTAGCGAGTAGGAAGCGAGAAGAAATTTTGGCAACACAATTATGTTGCTAAATTTTAAAAATAACTAATTTTATTTGAAACTACAAGATGATCATAGCACTGATGATCACGTGTGCTCAACAAAACTCAAATGGGCATAGGACCCTCTAGATAAGTCCTGTATGTATGTATGTATGTATGTATGTATGTATGTATATGTATACTGTGAGAGTCAAATCGTGAGAGCATTGAGAGCAGTGATTCTGAACTACTAGATTTTGTCATCACTCTCCTGGTTGATTGGAGGAGGAAAGAGATGAACAAAATCTAGTGATCCAGAATCACTGCTCTTATGCTCTCACAGCTTTTGGTTCTCATAGTTTGTGTGTGTGTGTGTGTGTGTGTGTGTGTGATTTCCTTCTAGTAGGACACAATCCTTCCAGAGTTCAGCAAGGTCAACCTTTTTGTAAAAAAACATGATGCATTTAGTAGACTACATATACAGTTTGTATTATAATGTGCAGTTTTAATGTTTGTATTATAATGTGCGGTTTTGTATGCGCTTTTGTATTTATAATGTGCAGCTATAATACAAACTGTATACATGTTCTACCAAAGTCTTGTGTTTTTATACAAAAAAAGGGGCAGTCATCCTGAACTCAGGAAGGACTGCATCCTATTGGAAGCCCCCATATATATATAATAGAGAGAGAGAGAGAGGGCTTATCCAGTGAGTCCTGTGCCCCTTTGGGTTACAGTGAGCACCAAACATGGGCTCGTCATGTGTATTTCCATTTGAATGGTTGCCTATTTCGAAGGAGCACGGTTTTGGAAGAATTTGATACGTTTGAGCCTTTTATTTTTCCAATTATATCGAGTTCTTAAAAAAAGGAAGACGGTTTTGTAAAGATACATTCAAATCATTAATTTCGTATCGAAGAAATAATCATTGTACATTTGAACAGTAATGTACATAATGTACTCACGTAATTATATGTTGCGAGATCAGTAATATTGAAACAATTGTCAGTATTTTACAATGTAATATTACATTGTACAGAGATCAGTAACTCATTCATGTTACTCAAGTAATACATATTCAGTTCTCAAGTAATTATTGTTGTGAGATCAGTAATTAAGTATGTAAATTACTAGTGTCCATACAATAAGTACTGATTACAAATGTCCATTTTACTGAAGTCATTTTGATTGTTACTAATGTTGTAGTTACTTAATACTTTGAGTCTGACTGAAGCACCTCTTATTTACTTATATAACCTTTTTAATTACTATAATGCATCGAATGTTACTGAGAGCAATACATAAGTTACTGGTCACGTGATTTTTTTATACTTATTCCAACTTACTTATTCCATTATCTTCTTTTACCTACAATTTATTACATGTTACTGCTTCTATGTATTTTACTTATTTTATTCTTTGTTTTGAATTACTTCGAATCACACCTTCTTTACTTATGTAGCTTATTTAATTACTTGTAATACGTCAAGTGTTACTGAAAGCTACACATAAATTACTTAATTATTGTTATATGATGAACATCTAAATTTCAATTGTTGTCTTATAGTCCATTTAGATGATGTTGTTTTGCTCTCGTTCGTCGGCATAACAACAGCTTCTTCAAGACACCAAATTGTTGCATTGTTCTGCAAGAAATAATAAGTTAATTGACCATTTAAAATATTAAAATATCAAGAAATTGGAAAAGAATACACATTACTTACAAAATTTCAGTAACGTTTCAGGAAGATACTTGCTTCAGTACTATTTTATATCCGTGAATAGTCAGAATTGTAAAAAGAAAAGTAACTCAGCAATATACTCGCTTCAGTAAGAATCATTCAATGACAAGTAACTTGTAATGAATTGTTAGTAACGTTTGTTATATGACACGTAACTTGTAATGAATTATATTTATAATAGTAATTCAATTTGAAGCATAGGTAATTTGCTGAGCTACTTAAGTAAAAGATAAACTTCGAAATTCATATCAGTAAGAATTCACTATTTCGAAAGTAAGTAGATTCATTTTTTGCTCAAAAAATTAGTAACTTTTAATTCTATATCTGTAACTAATTGCAAAGTACAAGTAAATATTTAAGTTACTTATGTAACTTGTAAAATTTTTATTAGTGATAATAAATGTAATAGCAGTGATTCAGTATATCTTCAAAGTAACACATTAAAAGTAACATTCTGTTAGTAATAGTAACATAAAATATCTTATAAGTAAATCAAGTAAATATATCAGTAACTCAGTATCTCTTCAAAGTAACACATAAAAGTAACAATTGTGTTAGCATTAGTAATATAAAACATCTCATAAGTATATTACTTAAATACATCAG
This sequence comes from Ottelia alismoides, assembly GCA_037367405.1. Classification (NCBI taxonomy): domain Eukaryota; kingdom Viridiplantae; phylum Streptophyta; class Magnoliopsida; order Alismatales; family Hydrocharitaceae; genus Ottelia; species Ottelia alismoides. The sequence continues at coordinate 84,822 of JAZKJV010003741.1, read as the reverse complement.
TAACTCAATATATTTTCAAAGTAATGCCATGAAAAATAACAAATGTATTTACTGTAATTTTTTATTATATGAAATCAAAATACTTCAATAAAAAATCAATTAGGACTACAAATCGTGTATCAAAATGAATAAAAATGATATTATGAATACCACTTTCTCATATTTCAATCATACTTCTCGATTAAATATTGCTTACGATCAAAAATATGCAGTATTCATAATTGCTTCTGGAATATGCCGATCACAATCCATTCGTGAATTATCCATGGATGAAACTAATGAAAAAATATTAGCAAAGAAAAAATGGATAAACATAAAAAAGAATCTATCAAAATACCCTTTGATTCCGAAAAGGCTATCGTAGAAATAATAAAAAACAATTAAAAAACAATATTATATGAACGATCGATTGCTCCCCTCTTGAAATGTGACAAATTGAGTTTATTCTCCATACAATAGCAAACGTTACCAAAAAAGTCTATTACTATTTAGTAAATTTCATTAAGTTTCAAAATTAAAAGCATTCTCATTAGCATTATCACTCCTAAAATCATAGGATTGAAACATTTGATCTAACGGTGGATATGATGGGCTCATTTTAACGCAAATGGGCACAGGCTCTCTGGATAAAAATCATATATATATATATATATATATAGAGAGAGAGAGAGAGAGAGAGACTTGTTCTGTGTAACAACCAAGTTGGCTGTTACACGGAGTAATTTTCCCTTTTTTATTTTATTTTTCAAAAATTCCACCATGTATATTCCATCTATATATCCCTCCTACATGTCATTCAAAATTTGTGAGAAATAGAGACTCTTATGCCCTCCATCTCGAATATGTAATTTTTAATGGTCTGAAATTTGTTGTAATCGACCTGTTCTAGATGGAGGGCATAGGAGTCTCTGTTTCTGACGAAATTTGAATGGCATGTACGAGGGATATATATATATATATATGAATATATATGGTTTTATTTTGAAAAAAGTAGGGGGGCTGCCTTGTGTAACCGCCCAACCTCCCCCTCCTCATATATATACATATATGTATATTCCCCCATTTTTTTTGAAAATTGAAATATGTATGTTCATCACTATGTCCCCTAAACATGTCATTCCAATTTCGTCAGAAACAAAGACTTATATGCCCTCTATCTGAAGGGGGTTAATTTCAGCAATTCTAAGACGTTAAAATTTGATAGTCTTGATGGAGGAGATGGAAGTCTCGAATTATGTCAAAACTTTAATAACACCATGGTGACATATTGCGATCCAAATTCCAATAGGTTTCATTTCAGAAAGACAAAATATATACATGGGAAAAGGGGTGGGAGCATGTAAGTTGGCTACACCCAGAGAACATACTCCTAGATGAACACGTTAGAAGTGTTTGTTTTGCATGAAACTTGAAATACAAATTACCCTCAATATTTTAGGCAAATCCCCCATAAGATTTCCTTCAAAAAACTTAAAAATCATGAAAAAAGACTGGATGTACGTAGTCACCTACACCATTGGGTGTAGGATCCTAGATCCCATATATATGGGAAAAGGGAGCCTACACCCAGGGGTGTAGCTAATTACCTACACCCGTCTCATTTTTTCTTTATTTTTTGATTTTTTGAAATGAAACCTTGGGGGAATTAGATCATTATATATCACCATGATGTCATTCAAAATTCAACTTAATTCGAGATTCCTGATGAATACTCATTCATCACTCTTTATTCTTATATTTTAGCTACAAAAACCTTTGCAAATGCATGTATATATTTGTAAATATAAATAATTACTAAAAGCATGCATGGTGTAAAAAGTAATAATTAACATATTTTTGTGCAAAAATAAAAGAATAAAGATTAAAAAGAAAAAGAGGAAATATTTAGAATAAATATTGAGCAACCTAACCCAAGGGAGGGCTCAGCATGGGCCTGACCGCATAAAAACCCAAAGTAGAGGGAGATAGGGGCTCATGTGTGTAAATATACCTGTAAATAAAATAAAAATATTTTCCTCTAAAAAAATAGAATAAAACGACTTGTATATATTGTGTATATACTTATCATAAAAATCAAAACAAAAATAGAAAAAAAATCAAAAAGAAAATAAAAATAGAAACACTTGTACATAGTCACCATGTATATAGACCACTCATCTATATTTATTTAGCCTTGTAAATAAAAAAAATTAATCTCCAAAAATTTGTAAATATTCTACTTTTTATGTTGTAAATAAATAAAATAAAAACAACAAAAACAAAAACAAAATAAAAAGCACAAAATTAAAAATTAAAAAATAATATTGTAAATATACCATGTACATAGATGTATATACCCATTTATTTCACTAGTGTATATAAATAATAAAAATAAAATAAAAATATCCTTTTATTCCTAATTTTATACTATAAATAAATAAAATATAAAATGGGAATAAAAATGTAAAAAAATAACAAATTAAAAATCAAAAATCAAAATCCTATATTGTATATATATCTATATATAGCTATATAATGTAAACACCTTATTTTATTTTGAAAAATTAATTAAATATCACCAAAAAATAAGAAAAATTAAAACAAAAATATTTCATGTTTTAAGTTTTTAATAATTCGGCCATTTGCTATTTTATTTTCAATTTACAAATGTTTTCCACGTGGCCAGCCCCCATTGGTCCACGGGGGATGTTGACCGCCCGGTCAACTCCCCCCTGTGGACCACTTCCCACGGATCCATTCCGCGGACCCGTCTTCTCCCATTTACCCCTGCCTAACCCGATCACTTCTCACCTAAAACCCCAGGTCCGTTTGTTCCTGATAGATCCGACACCCTCGCGGGGTGCCCGCCTCGGGGTCCGCGCTTCACGCTGCCCTACCCGATCACTTCTAGCCGGACCCCTGGCTGAATAAAGCCGAGCTCTGCCCGCAATTTTCGCATCTTTGGATCGTTTGCTTTCCACCCAGTGACCTCCACCGTCTCGACGAGAGTGACAGCTCGCCCCATAGGGTGTTGCAGCGAGGAGAGAGCAAGGAGCCATCGATCCGGCGAGCAAGCGCCGCCGTGCTCCGCCCAGAGCAGGAGCTTGAGCCTCGGGCCACGACAACCCGCAAGGCGACGACCCAGAGCACCCCCAGCTCGCCCACAGTCGAATCCTTCACCCAGGTAGCCGTCAATTCATCTTCTTTTTCTTTAATTTTCGATTAAGCCCCAAATCTCGTCGTCGCCGACCATCATCGATTCCGGCCATCTCCCCTTCCGTTCGATCATCGGAATCCCCCATCACGTTCGCCCTTCCCCGCGCACCTTCTCCGCCCTTCCATTCAACCCAGCTCGCACAGGAGTTGGGGTTTCGAGCTTCACCGTCCTCCCCTCGCCGGAGCTCGACCGCACCGCCTCACCAGTCACCTTCACCCCCTCTCACAGGGTCGAGGCACTTTGCCCTCGACCCGCGAGTCTGCTAGTGTACTTTGCAGGGACATCCGAGCCCATCTGAGGGCTTGGACCATTTAGAGCAGCAGCTTGAGCTCCGCCGGCTCCGCATGAGCTCCTCGGAGCTCCGTTGGGCCATCGGAGAGCACCATTCGATGCGGAAGGCCCGTAGCCATCTTCTCCGATCTTCAGTGGGCCGCGAGGAGGACGCCAGAGCACACACGGGTCCGGCGAAAGTCGCCGGCCTCCAGTTCGTCCACCATCCTTCTCCGCCGTCCGATCGACCCCGAGCTCTAGTCTTGATCCTGACCGTCCATCCGAGGAGCTTCCAGCGCCGTCCGATCTAGGGAGGGGCGATCTCGGACCGTTCGATGTTCGAGGTTTCGCCACAGCGACTCTCCTTCGTTTGATCTTCCACGTGGCGAAGTCTGGACCGTCGATCAGTGCCGAGGAGGTCTTGCGTTGGGCGCCACCCCTTCCTAGCCGTAGATCATCACACGTGGCGCCTATCCACGACCCCTTAATAAAAGGGTAATTTATCCCTTAGGCCCTTCTGTTTATTTTATTTCATTTCAGTCTGTAAATATTTGTTGCATTTTATTTCCGTTGTACTTTTGCATGTTGGACCCTGTCTTGTTTTCTCATTGCATTTAAGCCCCTGTGTGTGGTGTGTGTCATGTGCGTCGACACGTGTTCCTTTGGGCTATTTGCATATGTAGCTCTGTAGTTCTGAAATGTTATGAAATGAATGAATATTTTTGGATATTTGCAGATATGCCCCATGTGAGTAGTTTTATGCGCATGAGTGTTATATTAGTGGGTAAATTACACTAAGGTTCCTGGGCTTTTAATACGAGTTATTATTTAGCCCAGAAACTTTATTTCTTTGCAAATAGGTCCCTGTGTGCCCCAAACACGTGCCTCGCGTGTGACTTCTTGGGAATTTTGCACCGGACCCCCTGGAGCTTTGGATATTTACGTACAGGTCCTTATGCACTGTACGCAGGTTTTAATTTTGAATAAAATATCAAACTTACTCCGAATTCAATGAAAATTGGACACATGGCTCCTGCCATGTTGTAAAATTTTCTATAATTTTTGGAGACATTTTTGGTTTTATTTGTTATTTTTAAAAATTCAAAAACACCCTTTTTCGTTACTGTTTGATTTAAAAATTCACAAAAATATTAAAACTCATCTAAAAATTATAAAAAAAATTAGATACTATTTAGTTTGGCTTGTTTGATTTTTTGACCAATTTTGGTCATTTTTCATTATATAAAACTCATAAAAATTGAAAAACACCTAAAAACTCATAAAAATTCTAATAATTAATCTAAAAACCCAAATATAATAATTAAGGTGCCTAAATTTTCCTTGTTTCTTTCTCTTTACAGGAAAATTACCTTAGGCTTATTGGGGACTTTTAAATATTTTATCTAAGTCCTCAAGCTCGGCTGGACAATATCTTCATTTTCTTGCATTGTTGTATTTTTAGAAAATTAAATAAAAATCAGAAAAATATCAAAAATTCACTCAAAACAGTAAAAATCATAAAATAAACAAAAACATTTTTATTTGAATTTTTGATTGATTTTGATGCATTAAATAATTGTTTGAATTGGCTTGTTTTACTTGTTTCTTTATTTTCTTAATTACTTAAAAATCCAAAAAAATTAAAAACAATTAAAAATCCATCAAAAACACTTGTCTTTTATTTTTAATTCTTTTTTAGACTACTTCGTAGGCCGCGAGGCCATCACGTGCTCCCTGAGTCCGACCCTGGTCGCTATACCAGGCTAATCTAATAGCCAGGACCGCTATCGCTTTTATTTGATTTTTCTCTGATTTTGGTGGTCTGATCTTCATTTTCTTGACTGACCGAGGGACTTTTGAGCGACTGAGGTTGCAACGACCTTAGTTCTATTTCTTCATCCTTAGTTGCTCGGGTTTTTCGGTCATCAGAATGGCGCCGTTGCCGGGGAGCACGGCTTAGTAGTTTTTCTTTTTATTTTTCATTTTCTCTTTATTTTCTTTTTCGCGGCTTTCCGCGACTCTTTTTGAGTCCGCGGCTTTTTGCAGCTTTTTGTTTTTATTTTATTTTTGTCTTGTTTTCTTAATCTTTTTCTTTTCTTTTATTTTTATTTTTGGCTTTGTTTATTTTACTTGTCATTTTGCACATATACCCTGTTTATATTTTCTGCTTTGATTTGATTATTTTCTTTGGTTTGATGCTTTGTTTCTTTCTTGCGAGGGCCTGAGGATCGAGGCGACAACTTTCGAGAAGCCGGCGCAACCGCGGGACTTGGAGGGCGGCTCCCTTCTGTATGGAGCCGCAGGAGAGAGCGAGAGATGAGCTGAGTGAGAGAGAGAGTAGTTAGGTTTCTTTCAGCATTTTATTTGATTATTTGTAATAATACAGGAACACTCAGACTATGGACTTGGATTTTGTAGCGGGTCTGTTTCACCGAGCACCGGTGTGCTCGGGGACCCTTAGGAGTTTTCACGGCTTTTCCGCGGTTTTGGTTTTCTTGCTGCCTTTTACGGTTTTCTGCGGTTTTTCCTCGAGCCCCTAAAGTTAGGATTTTCTGCTTGACTTTGCCGTAATTAGTAGGATCCCCACACTTAATTGACTGCTTGTTCCCATAGAGCGTTAATTGGACCTACTAATAACTCATTAATAAAAATAACTGACTCACTCCCTTCGTAGACTACGAGCCGTAGCCTGCCCTGCCAAGCACTACTCCTGAACCCGATGTGTCGGGAGGAGGAGGGGTAGACCGAGACCGGACCTTTGGCTTGAAGGATCGGTGACCAGTTAGACGGTTCTTCGAGTAGAATTACCTGCTTAGACTCGATTTTCACCGCTGCACCATTTAGTAGTTTATTTCAGTCTTTACATTTCTGCGCGTATCACTTGTGTGTAGAGTGCTGGAGACAGGTACGCATTTCTATCTTTGCATGCATCATTTGATTTCATCGCGCATCGCTTTTTCGTCTTCTCCCCCTGTTTTGACTTAATAATCAGGAGAACCGAAAAATTCGTTAGGCCTTTTGTTTTTATTGAAAAATATTAAAAAGAAAAATCATAAAATTGGGACTGTTTAAGCTATTGACCCTAAAAGACACTTGACCTAAAAATCTGTCTTGGGGAGAGCAACCCCCTCATTGGTTGGTTTGATTGCGCGAGAGAGTGACCCTTTCACTAGGTAGAGCCCTCCGGTGCTATTCCCGACTGATTACCGACTCTTTCGTACGGGACAGTCGGTTGGGGTAGCATCGGGTATCCCAGCAGGTCACGTAATCGCTCTGATATTTTGTTTGTTCACCAAAATAAAATTGGACAAGATAATTTGACCGAACTTTCACGGTCTTCAGCTCGCATGCGTTGGTGAACAGAGGGGTTTGTTTGCTGATCATAGTTTCTCCAGATCCCATCCGCCTTACTCGCTACATCACGATGATGGGTAGACAATCTCTTAGGCAGCCTCTGGCTGCACCGCTTTCGGGCGCGTCTACCCGTTCATCTAGGTTGGCTCGCGAGAGCCGAGACCAGCTCTCCGAGCCTGAGTATGATTCCGCCCTGTTCCCCTCGACCCCCTTTCTTTCGGTTCCGAGAGACCCGTGCCAGAGGAGAGATTATCAGATTTATCGGCACCTGAGTTTGGGTCATTTGGTTTTGCAGACTCCATGGCCGGCAGTTCAAAGGATCGTTCCTGAGGTCAGCCTGAGCACTTTGTGTTGGACCAGGGTGCGATCAACTCCACCCTGATCGCCTCCCTCGAGACAGTTCAGCAGCAGTTGAGGGATCAGGGAGCTTTTATGCTAGACATGAGGAGAGAGTTGGAGCAGATGAGAGCAGAGCGCGAGGAGCGCAGAGAGGGACCGAGGATCCCGGATGATGCAGATGCAGCAGCCGCAACAGCAGCCGCAGCAGCCGCGGCAGGAGGACCACCGAGATCGATGCGGGAGTTGCACAACCCCGGATCGACGCTGATGCACCACTGGGTTGTACTTCCAGCTATCGTGGGGGACTTCAAGTTCCCCCCGAACACCTTGCAGTTACTCCCCCGCTTCCACGGGCTCGCCAGTGAGGAGCCCCATCTCCACCTCCAGAAGTTCCTCATGATTTGCAGCACTGTCCACGACCGCCAGGTGGACCAGGACACCATCAGGATGATTGCCTTCCCCTTTTCCTTGGCAGAAAGAGCAGCCACCTGGCTGAAGCATTTGGGGAAGTTCGTCTACACTTGGGAGCAGCTCCGCACCGAGTACTTGCATAAGTACTATCCACTCAGGCGGACCAATGCAACGATAGCCCTTATCAGCAACTTCTCCATGCTCCCCAACAAGCAGTTCCATGAGGCATGGGAGAGGTTTCGAGAGCTGACTGATCGATGCCCGCACCACGACATTTCCAAGCCCAACCTTGTGCAGAGCTTTTTCAGTGGGCTGACACCAGAGCTCCAGGGCTTGGTGAACGCTTCTTGTGGCGGGTCATACTTCGCCAAGGATCACGACCAGGTCTGGGCCATCTACGAGGAGATGGCCGAGAACTACATGGTGATGTCTCAGACCAGGTTGTACACTCAGGGCAGACCCCAGCAGCCAGGACCCGTGCAGTACCAGCGGATAGCACGGGTCGACGCCGGTCCATCCGGTTCATCCGCAGTAGCAGCAGCACATGCAGAGTCGTCAGCTGCGGACATGGGCATCATTAGCGAGAAGTTGGATCGGATGGAGCTAATAGAGAAGAAGCAGTGCCAGGGCATCACTCAGATGGAGCAGATGGCACAGACTCTGAGCGACATGAAGACCCAGCTCATGTGTCTCCAGGAGGCACAGATGGCTTCCCAGCCCCATCTTCAGTCGCGAGGCGATCACGGCAGCAGCAGCAGCTCGTCCCAGCGCTCCAGCTCACAACAGCAACCTAGACAGGTTCACCTTGTACAGGCGGAGCCGTACTAGCAGCCGCAGCCCACCTACCAGTCACCACCATCTCCAGACTTGCAGATGGTGGTATACCAGCCTGATCAGCCTCTGGCAGTACTCCCGCAAGCCCAGTACGATGCAGAGCCGTTGATGGATGTCAACGGGATTTGGTATGACCGCCCTCAGCCTGGAATCCGACGAGACCATCCCGGATTCAGGTGAGGGAACGGAGGTACCCAGCCCCAGCAGCAGCCATCTGGTCAGGGAGGCCAGTACAGCCAGCAGAGAGAGCACCGACCGCAGCAGCAACCCCCAGTTTACCCTTCACAGCAGCAGTCGTCCTATGGTCCTCGTCCCTATCAGCAGGGACAGTCTTGGAGGCGCGAGCAGCCTCATCAGCAGCAGCATCCACCACACCCATACCCCTCTCAGCAGCAACAGCACCAGTTCCAGCAGCCTCATCACCAGAGAGGCTACCCGTCGGGCTCTCATGGTCCACCTTACGAGAGTCCCACCTTGGATGATATAGCCTGCCTCCTCACGGACCAGCAGGCTACCTTCAGACGTGAGATGGACGAGTTCCGCCAGGAGATGCGGGACATAGTGAGAGGGAAGGCCGCCATCCCTGCCCAGATCGAGCCGAACCCCAACAGCCTGAAGCGGAAGTCTGAGCAGGTAGCTTACACTGAGCATGCCACTCCTAGTGATCCATTTGATGATATGTCTGCAGACCTTTTTGATGCTGATTTTGTCACACTTAGGAGCGGTAGGACACCAGCAGGCGGCATCTCGTCTGAGCGACGTCATGAGGATACACCTAGAGCGCCGGATGAGGAGGAGGAGAGCGGTACTGAGGCCGCTCGAGATGATGATGGTGGTACTGATGCCACCAAGGATGCTAACTCCACAGGCGATGCTGAGGCCGCCATTTCACCAGTTCGAGGAGGTGGTACCGATACCACCCAAGATGCCGAGCCAGAGCGCGGTACTGAGGCCACGAGATGTGCAGTTTATCCAGCCACCTGTGGTACTAAGTCCACCAGAGTTCATGTAGAGAGATCTGATGTTTTTCCTTCCCCTGATGTATCTCGGAACCATGTTGTGAATAAAAGAAAAGGTTTGGTTTTTTCTGGTCCCACTGTGGTGTGTGATGTATGTGTGGATCCGGCCGTCGAGCCGTCTAGACCTTTTCCTAGTCCTTCATCTGAGAAGGACCCAGTGATCCCCTTCCCTAGAGCCCTTCAGATGGGGAAGGGGAAGAAAACAGAAAATCCCAAAAAGAGAGATCAGGAAGAGTTCAGCCAGCAGATGATAGATCGTTTCCATATCCAGCTGACTCTTCAGGAGGCTTTGCAGTACATTCCCCTTCTTCAGCGTTCGTTGAGAGATAGGACCACAGTCAGGAGGAAGAGGAGGAACCACCATTCAGAGATCCATGTGCTGACGAAAGCCACGTGTTTCGCGATCCAGAATCGTCTGCCGGCCAAGAGGCCAGATTCAGGAGCCCCTTATGTCAGGTGTCACATTAGAGAGCAGAGGTTCGACCGGACTCTATTAGATAGCGGATCGTCTATCAACCTCCTTTCGGCAGCCCTTCTCGACCGCTTCGAGTTGAACACTCTTAGACAGAGCAGGACAATCCTTCAGTTTGCTGATCGATCTGTCAAGAGGCCGAAGGGGTTGTTGCGAGACGTTGTCGTCACTATTCAGGGCCTGCAATTCCCCGTGGACTTCGTAGTGTTGGACATGGAGATCCCTGATTCAGTGACCGATACCCCCATCATCCTCGATCTCCGTTCTTGGCCACAGCCAAGGCAGTGACTGACCATGATAGCGGGAAGGTATACTTTCGCGTCAAGGGCGAAAGTGTACAAATAGAGACGGCCGAGGACAGCCGAGCCAGAGAGAGATCATGTTCAGAGACCACTTCAGATACAGAGCAGCTGACAGATGCCGGGCTAGACATCCACCAGGACTGTGATTTTGTGATCACAGACGATGAGGCGGTATGGGCAGACCCCGCAGCACAGGCCATCCTCTCATTTTCAGACACCGCTGATGCAGAGATGACATCAGAGGAGAGCTTGGAGAGCACAACCCTGGTTCAGGATACTTCAATGGCACCAGAGCAGGTTCTTGACCGCGACACAGAGTTTTGTGATGATGGTGGTGCTGATGCCACCTTGTTTGATGCAGATCCCTCGGATTCAGAGTCTGATTGGGCAGATTGCGAGGATTACATGCCAGACCTGAGTTCCACAGAGCCTACAGCTGAGGAGGAGGTAGATGCCGAGCAGATCGGAGACAGTTCAGTTGAGCAGCCTTCTTCGGATCCAGTTGCGAGAGTACGTTCTCATTCTTCCAGACAGATCTGGCAGCATACACACGGCTTCTTTCGAAGCCAGATTTGCCAGCACCCAACTGTCCAGAGCTGAAGCCGCTCCCTACTTCACTGAAGTATCGATTCCTTACGGGTGAGCCTGAGATACCCAGTCATCATCTCCGCCGATCTGACTGGAGAGCAAGAATCCCGTTTGATGGGGGTTCTTGAAAAGAACCGCAAGGCTATCGGATGGAGCGTAGCAGATCTGTAGGGGATTAGTCCGGCCCTGTGCTCCCACCATATCTATCTCGAGCATGAGGCGAAGCCGTCGCGTGAGTTCCAGCGGCGGCTGAACCCCAATATGAGAGAGGTTGTCATGAAGGAAATCTCGAAATGGTGGAGCGCCGATCTATCCCTTCTCTGACTCCAAGTGGATCAGCCCCTTGCATGTGGTGCCCAAGAAGATGGGCATCACGACTGTGATCAGTGAGTCGGGAGAGGAGATTGCTACACAAGTACCCACATCTTGGCAGGTCTGCGTTGACTACAGGAGACTCAACCAGGCCACCAAGAAGGATCATTTCCCCCTGCCTTTTATTGACCAGATCATTGAGAGACTGGCAGGGAAGAGCCATTATTGTTTCCTGGATGGGTACTCGGGCTACAACCAGGTGGCCATCGCTCCTGAGGACCAGGAGAAGACCACCTTTACCTGTCCCTTCGGCACATACGCATTCCGACGCATGCCATTTGGGCTATGCAATGCCCCTGCGACTTTTCAGAGATGCATGCTGTCGATCTTTTCGGACATGGTAGGGGAGTGTTTGGAGGTCTTCATGGATGATTTCTCGGTTTACGGCGACAGATTCGACTCCTGTCTTGACTGCCTAGACCGAGTACTCCAGCGATGTATAGAGGTTCACTTGGTGCTATCTTGGGAGAAGAGTCACTTCATGGTGACTCAAGGGACGGTGCTTGGCCACATCATCTCCAATAGGGGCATGGAGGTTGATCCGGCCAAGGTTGATGTCATTAGAAAACTCACACCGCCGTCCAATCTGAGGCAGTTACGGTCATTCCTGGGGCACATCGGTTTCTACCGACGATTCATTCATGATTTCAGCAGGATTGCCCGGTCGTTGACTGACCTACTGACGAAAGACACCGAGTTCCTTGTCGATGACAAGTGTCTTTCGTCCTTTGAGACTCTCAAGCAGAGCGTTATTGAGGCTCCTGTTCTTCAGCCGCCTGATTGGTCTCTCCCATTCGAGATCACGACGGATGCCTCCGATTTTGCCGTGGGGGCCGTGCTGGGACAGATGAGGGATGGAGTCCCCTTTTGCTATCCACTACGCTAGCCGCACATTGGATTCCGCCCAGCGGAATTATACAGTCACAGAGAAGGAGATGCTAGCCGTAGTGTTCGCCCTAGATAAGTTCAGATCTTATATCATTGGATCTAGAGTGACCCTGTATACTGATCACACCGCCATCCGATACCTCATGGCAAAGAAGGATGCCAAGGCCAGACTGACCAGATGGATCCTTCTACTCCAGGAGTTCGACATTGAGATCAAGGATAAGCCTGGAGTCAAGAATGTGGTGGCGGATCATCTCTCCCGTTTAGAGCAGCCTGAGGAGTCTGGGCATATTGATCCCATTTGTGAGACCTTCCCAGATGAGGCGATCCTAGCTATCGCCTCACTCCCGTGGTATGCCGATATTGTGAACTTTCTCGTTGCTGGGAAAGTCCCACAAGATTGGACCAGGCAGAGGCTTGAGACCTTCCTTGCGAAGGCCAAGTCTTACCACTGGGAGGATCCCATCCTTTACCACGAAGGAGGGGATAGCGTCTGGCGTAGGTGCATTCCTCAGGAGGAGCACCATAGTGTCCTCACTTACTGCCACAAGCTTGAGGCAGGAGGGCATCATTCTGGGAGGAGAACGGCACAGAAAGTGCTCCAATCCGGCTTGTGGTGGCCTACCCTCTTCAAGGACTCTGATGAGTTCGTGAAGAGGTGTACTGACTGTCAGAGGATGGGCACTTATGGACAGTGTGATATGATGCCGATGCAGCCCATTCACTTATGTGAGGTTTTTGACGCATGGGGCATCGATTTCATGGGTCCATTCCCTAAGAGTCAGGGATTTGTGTACATTTTGTTGGCCGTAAATTATGTTAGTCGTTGGGTTGAGGCTATCCCCGCCCGAGCCGCTGATGCGAGGACAGTTTGCAGATTTTTGAGGAAGCACATCATCACGCGGTTCGGGGTACCTCGAGTATTGATTTCAGATGGGGGGTCTCATTTCATCAACGACCAGGTGAAGGCCCTTGCTAGCGAGTTCGGCATAGACCATAGTGTTGCTACCCCTTACCATCCACAGACGAATGGTCTAGCCGAGGTGTCGAACAGGGAGATCAAGACTATATTGCAGAAAGTCGTCCGCCCTGACCGAAAGGACTGGTCACAGCTTTTGGACTCGGTCTTGTGGACATATAGAATGTCTTTCAAGACACCATTGGGCACATCTCCCTTTCGCCTCGTATATGGCAAGCCGTGCCATTTACCTGTTGAGCTGAGGCACAGGTCACTTTGGGCAATTACTGAGATACTTATGGATCCAGATGGTGTAGGAGACCAGAGGAGGGCAGAGCTAGCAGCCCTGGAGGAGCTTAGAGATACCGCCTTCTCAAACAGCCTACAGTATAAGGAGAGAGTGAAGGAGTGGCATGATTCTCACATCAGCCACAAGCATTTTGAGCCTGGACAGAGAGTATGGCCGTTTGATGTGAGGCTACGCCTATTTCCAGGGAAGCTACAGAGCAAGTGGAAGGGACCCTACTTGGTGAGAAAGGTACACGACAACGGTAGCATTGATATATCCGAGTTGTCTTCTGAGAGTACCTTTCGAGTGAACGACCAGCGGCTCAAGCCATTTCTAGATCATGAGCCGCGGGTCGTTGATGTTGCCCCGATTCATTTTGCGTGAGATGTGGTCTTTTGACTCACATCTATGGCATCTCACGCCTGATTTTCACTGATCTTCCGACTTGTATAGATCCAGATGTCCATATCATCACATTCTTTAGTCCCACATCCCTTTATTCATCCTTTGATTATGCTATACTTAGGGTGTACTTTACCCTAAGCATAGGGGGGATGTGGGACCTTTGAGTTTTCTTTTACTTCTTTCTACCCCTGTTTTGCTGCCTATACTTAGGGATATTTTACCCTAAGTATGGGGGGGTAGACCCTGTACATTCTCCACTCGGTTTTCCCTTTGTGTACAGCCTGCTATACTTAGGATTACTTGATCCTAAGTATAGGGGGAAAAAGTCGAGAGTCTCTTGATCTTCTTTTCATTCATTCGTCTTTGTATATAGCCTTCCTTTTCACTTCCCTATACCTAGCACGAGTTATGTCTTCTTCATCGCTCTTGACTCTGAGGACATCGTTCGAGCTAAGTATAGGGGGGTGTGTATATTTCATATATACTTTAGCCATAACTCGTACTTTGTGTGAGTGTGTTAATAAATAAAATGGCTAAAAACCCTAAAAATCACAAAAAATTAAAATTTTTTCATGTACATAATCATTCTTTTATTTGCACATACATAGCTAGTGTACAATTATTTTTGTAAAATGTTTTCAAAAATCTTTTGTGTAAAGCTTTGTGTAAATATTTTCTTATCAAAATTATGTATATAGTACAAAATATTTTTAAAATGTTTGAAAATCAAAAGTTTGCAAAAATCTCGTGTAAATGTGTGTAAATATCTTTTTGCAAAACTTGCACTTCATGCATTCATCCATTCATGATTTCAAAACATTTTTCAAAAATTTTGCATGTTTGTAAAATTTTGTGTAAATAGCATCTTTTTGTACATATGTATATAGTTTTTCTGGATGATAGTTGACATTTAAACTAGCCTAGAATTAAATTGGGAAATGGAGCTTGATTAAGATCTTAATCCACCTAATTTCTAAGAGGAACCTTATAGAGCTTAGGTTTAAGGCTTTTCAGGTCCATGGTGACTTAACTCTTTGAGTCCACTAGGCTATGATCACATGTCATCTCAATGAGCCTAAGTAGAGCACTTAACAACAACACATGACTCATATAGACAATGGCTTTACTTGGACACCAGCACTTTGCACTGAGCTCTCTACGGATGAGGTGGTGAGGAGGCAGTCTTCCTTGACTTGGGGTGGCATATGAGGGTAGTACTTCTAGGCGGAACCTCTCTTCTTCTTTTAGTGAAGGAAGTGTGTCTCAACTTGGTCTGGTTGCCATAAGGTCTAAAGACAGGAGTTGTGGGTTGCAATAAAGCTTCAAAAGAGGGATAGTCTACTGGCTCAAGAGGAAAAACTCCTTGTATATATGCTGCACATGTATATGTTGTATAGATGCACTTGAAAAAAAATGCAAAAAGAAAATAACTCCAAAAAGTGGTGGGTCTGAGAGAAAATGATAATCCCACCGAAGTATGTATATAGAGTGCAATAAGCAAAGCTTGAGATTCATGATTCACCTTATGTAGCTTGCAGCAGGGAGACTTGGCTACACTGGTCGAGCTCCCAAGGATACATGGCTACACTGGCCATGGTCCATTCTCTTCTTCCTCCTCTTCTTGAACCGGTTGAACTTGAACTTAGAAGGGAATACCCCACTCCTCGAGGAAAGAGTGGCCAGACTGAGGTCATAGAGTTACCTTGTTGGGGAGGGTTGTCAAATTGCCATTTCTGAGGTGGAGAGCTTATACCTCACATTCACAGGACAAGGAAAGATTCATGGTCTTCAGGGTTTGTGATTGATGACTTGTTCTGATCTGGAGCATTGATGAGTCTTGATTAGAGATTAGTGGAACTTAGAGGCTGTTGAGTTTTAAGCTTAAGTCCAAATAAGGTTCTGGCACATTAATAATCCAAAGATCTGATTAAGCTCCATAATTCAATTTAATGAAGGAAAGTTTAATAATCAACCTTGATCCATGTACATTCTTCTCTTTTTCTTTTTCTTTCTTCTTTTTCAATAAGTGTTTGCTAAGGGACTAGCAAAGTTAAGTATAGGGGGGTGATGAATACTCATTCATCACTCTTTATTCTTATATTTTAGCTACAAAAACCTTTGTAAATGCATGTATATATTTGTAAATATAAATAATTACCAAAAGCATGCATGGTGTAAAAAGTAATAATTAGCATGTTTTTGTGCAAAAATAAAAGAATAAAGATTAAACAGAAAAAGAGGAAATATTTAGAATAAATATTGAGCAACCTAACCCAAGGGAGGGCTCAGCATGGGCCTGACCGCATAAAAACCAAAGTAGAGGGAGATAGGGGCTCATGTGTGTAAATATACCTGTAAATAAAATAAAAATATTTTCCTCTAAAAAATAGAATAAAATGACTTTTATATATTGTGTATATATTTATCATAAAAATCAAAACAAAAATAGAAAAAAAATCAAAAAGAAAATAAAAATAGAACACTTGTACATAGTCACCATGTATATAGACCACTCATCTATATTTATTTAGCCTTGTAAATAAACAAAATTAATCTCCAAAAATTTTATAAATATTCTACTTTTTATGTTCTAAATAAATAAAATAAAAACAACAAAAACAAAAACAAAATAAAAAGAACAAAATTTAAAATCAAAAATAATATTGTAAATATACCATGTACATAGATGTATATACCTATTTATTTCACTAGTGTATAAAAATAATAAAAATAAAATAAAAATATCCTTTTATTCCTAATTTTATACTATAAATAAATAAAATATAAAATGGGAATAAAAATGTAAAAAAATAACAAATTAAAAATCAAAAATCAAAAATCAAAATCCTATATTGTATATATACCTATATATAGCTATATAATGTAAATACCTTATTTTATTTTGAAACATTAATTAAAAATCACCAAAAAATAGAAAAAAATTAAAACAAAAATATTTCATGTTTTAAGTTTTTAATAATTCGGCCATTTGCTATTTTATTTTCAATTTACAAATGTTTTCCACGTGGCCAGCCCCCATTGGTCCACGGGGGATGTTGACCGCCCGGTCAACTCCCCCCTGTGGACCACTTCCCACGGATCCATTCCGCGGACCCGTCTTCTCCCATTTACCCCTGCCTAACCCAATCACTTCTCACCTAAACCCAGGGTCCGTTTTGTTCCTGATAGATCCGACACCCTCGCCGGGGTGCCCGCCTCGGGGTCCGCGCTTCACGCTGCCCTACCCAATCACTTCTAGCCGGACCCCTGGCTGAATAAAAGCCGAGCTCCGCCCGCAATTTTCGCATCTTTGGATCGTTTTCTTTCCACCCAGTGACCTCCATCGTCTCGACGAGAGTGACAGCTCGCCCCAGAGGGTGTTGCAGCGAGGAGAGAGCAAGGACCCATCGATCCGGGGAGCAAGCGCCGCCGTGCTCCGCCCAGAGAAGGAGCTTGAGCCTCGGGCCACGACAACCCGCGAGGCGACGACCCAGAGCACCCCCAGCTCGCCCACAGTCGAATCCTTCACCCAGGTAGCCGTAATTCTTCTTCCTTTTCTTTAATTTTCGATTAGCCCCAAATCTCGCCGTCGCCGACCATCATCGATTCCGGCCATATCCCCCTTCCGTTCGATCATCGGAATCCCCCATCACGTTCGCCCTTCTCCCGCGCACCTTCTCCGCCCTTCCATTCAACCCAGCTCGCACAGGAGCTGGGGTTTCGAGCTTCACCGTCCTCCCCTCGCCGGAGCTCGACCGCACCGCCTCACCAGTCACCTTCACCCCCTCTCACAGGGTCGAGGCACTTTGCCCTCGACCCGCGAGTCTGCTGGTGTACTTTGCAAGGACATCCGAGCCCATCTGAGGGCTTGGACCATTTAGAGCAGCAGCTTGAGCTCCGTCGGCTCCGCCTGAGCTCCTCGGAGCTCCGTTGGGCCATCGGAGAGCACCATTCGACGCGGAAGGCCCGTAGCCATCTTCTCCGATCTTCAGTGGGCCGCGAGGAGGACGCCAGAGCACACACGGGTCCGACGAAAGTCGCTGGCCTCCAGTTCGTCCACCATCCTTCTCCGCCGTCCGATCGACCCCGAGCTCCAGTCTTGATCCTGACCGTCCATCCGAGGAGCCTCCAGCACCGTCCGATCTAGGGAGGGGCGATCTGGACCGTTCGATGTTCGAGGTTTTACCACAGCGACTCTCCTTCGTTTGATCTTCCACGTGGCGGAGTCTGGACCTTTGATCAGAGCCGAGGAGGTCTTGCGTTGGGCGCCACCCCTTCCCAGCCGTAGATCATCACACGTGGCGCCTATCCGACGACCCCTTAATAAAAGGGTAATTTATCCCTTAGGCCCTTCTGTTTATTTTATTTCATTTCAGTCCTGTAAATATTTGTTGCATTTTATTTCCGTTGGTACTTTTGCATGTTGGACCCTGTCTTGTTTTCTCATTGCATTTAAGCCCCTGTGTGTGGTGTGTCACGTGCGTCGACACGTGTTCCTTTGGACTATTTGCATATGTAGCTTTGTAGTTCTGAAATGTTATGAAATGAATGAATATTTTTGGATATTTGCAGATATGCCCCTGTGAGTAGTTTTTATGCACATGTGCGTTATATTAGTGGGTAAATTACACTAAGGTTCCTGGGCTTTTAATACGAGTTATTATTTAGCCCAGAAACTTTATTTCTTTGCAAATAGGTCCCTGTGTGCCCCAGACACGTGCCTCGCATGTGACTTCTTGGGAATTTTGCACCGGACCCCCTAGAGCTTTGGATATTTGCGTACAGGTCCCTATGCACTGTACCTAGGTTTTAATTTTGAATAAAATATCAAACTTACTCTGAATTCAATGAAAATTGGGCACATGGCTCCTGCCATGTTGTAATTTTTGGAGACATTTTTGATTTTATTTGTTATTTTTAAAAATTCAAAAACACCCTTTTTCATTACTGTTTGATTTAAAAATTCACAAAAAAAATTAGAACTCATCTAAAAATTATAAAAAAATTAGATACTGTTTAATTTGGCTTGTTTGATTTTCTGGCCAATTTTGGTCATTTTTCATTATATAAAACTCATAAAAATTGAGAAACACCTAAAAACGCTTAAAAATTCTAGTAATTAATCTAAAAACCCAAAAATAATAATTAAGGTGCCCAAATTTTCCTTGTTTCTTTCTCTTTATAGGAAAATTACCTCCAGGCTTATTGGGGACTTTTAGATATTTTATCTAAGTCCCTCAAGCTCGGCTGAAAAGTACCTTCATTTTCTTGCATTGTTTTATTTTTAGAAAATTAAATAAAAATAAAAAATATCAAAAATTCACTCAAAACAGTAAAAATCATAAAATACACAAAAACATTTTTATTTGAATTTTTGATTGATTTTTGATGCATTAAATAATTGTTTGAATTGGCTTTTTTTACTTGTTTCTTTATTTTCTTAATTAATTAAAAATCCAAAAAAATAAAAACAATTAAAAATCCACCAAAAACACTTATATTTTATTTTTAGTTCTTTTTTTAGACTACTTCGTAGGTCGCGAGGCCATCACGTGCTCCCTGAGTCCGACCCTAGTCGCTATACCAGGCTAATCTAATAGCCAGGACCGCTATCGCTTTTATTTGATTTTTCTCTGATTTTGGTGGTCTGATCTTCATTTTCTTGATTGACCAAGGGACTTTTGAGCGACTGAGGTCGCAACGACCTTAGTTCTATTTCTTCATCCTTAGTTGCTCGGGTTTTTCGGTCATCAATTCCTATCATCCCCATCAAGACTATCGAATTTAGCAGTCTCAGAATTGCTGAAATTGACCCCTTCTATATGAACACGTTAGAAGTGTTTGTTTTGCATGAAACTTGAAATACATATTACCCTCAATATTTTAGGCAAATCTCCCATAAGTTTTCCCATAAAACAACCCAAAAATCATGAAAAAATGACTGGGTGTAGATAGTTACCTACACCCCTGGGTGTAGGATCCCAGCTCCCATATATATGGGAAAATGGAGCCTACACCCAGGTACACCCGGCTAATTTTTTCTTTATTTTTTGAGTTTTTTGAAATGAAACCTTGGAGGAATTAGATCACTATATATCACTATGGTGTCATTCAAAATTCAACTTAATTCGAGATTCCTTTCATCTCCATCAAGACTATCGAATTTTAGCGGTCTCAGAATTGCTGAAATTGACCCCTTCTAGATGAACACATTAGAAGTGTTTGTTTTGCATGAAACTTGAAATACATATTGCCCTCAATATTTTAGGCAAATCCCCCATAAGATTTCCTTCAAAAAACCATAAAATCATGAAAAAAAAGGCAGGGTGTAGGTAGTTACCTACACCCCTGGGTGTAGGATCCCAGCTCCCATATATATGGAAAAAAGGGAGCCTACACCCATGGGTGTAGGTAATTACCTACACCCAGATCATTTTTTCTTTATTTTTTGATTTTTTGAAATGAAATCTTAGGAGAATTAGATCACTATATATCACCATGGTGTCATTCAAAATTCAACTTAATTCGAGATTCCTATCATCTCCATCAAGACTATCGAATTTTAGCGGTCTCAGAATTGCTGAAATTGACCCCTTCTAGATGAACATGTTAGAAGTGTTTGTTTTGCGTGAAACTTGAAATACATATTACCCTCAATATTTTAGGCAAATCCCCCATAAGATTTCCTTCAAAAAAACCCAAAAATCATGGAAAAAAAGCTGGCTGTAGGTAGTATCCTACACCCACTGGGTGTAGGATCCCTGCTCCCATATATATGGGAAAAGGGAGCCTACACCCAGGGGTGTAGGTAATTACCTACACCGGCTCATTTTTTCTTTATTTTTTGATTTTTTTGAAATTAAACCTTGGGGAAATTAGATCATATATATCACCATGGTGTCATTCAAAATTCAACTTAATTCGAGATTCCTATCATCCCCATCAAGACTATCAAATTTTAGCGGACTCAGAATTGCTGAAATTGACCCCGTCTAGATGAACACGTTAGAAATGTTTGTTTTGATGAAACTTGAAATACATATTACCCTGAATATTTTAGGCAAATCCCCATAAGATTTCCTTCAAAAAACCAAAAATCTTGAAAAAAAGGCTGGGTGTAGGTAGTTACCTACACCCCTAGGTGTAGGATCCCATCTCCGTTTATATATATATATATATATATATATATATATACACGAGGAAAGGGAGCCTACTTTGCGAAGTAGGTAACCTTACCTACTTCACTTCCATTTTTCGTAAATTTGTTTCTTTTTTTTTTGAAAAATGCCACCGTGGATTTCCTTAATTATATCCCTCTAATATGTCATTCAAATTTCGTCAGAAACAGAGACTCCTACGGCCTCCATCCAGAACATGTAAAATATAGCAAATCTGTGACTGTTAAAAAATGATTGTCTGGATGGAGGTTGTAGGAGTCTCTGTTTCTGACAAAATTTGAATGATATATTAGAGGGATATAGTTATGAAAATCCACGGTGGTATTTTTCAAAAAAAAAAATTGTGAAAAATGGATGTGAAGTAGGTAAGTTACATACTTCACAAAGTAGGCTCCCTTTCCTCTCTCTCTCTCTCTCTCTATATATATATATATATATATGGGAAAAAATAGGGCTGCCCCCACTCCATTTTTCGCAAAGTTTTTTTGGAAAAATATCACCATGTATATTCATCCATATATCCCTCTTATATGTCATTCGAATTTCGTCAGAAATATAGACTCCTACAACCTCCATCCAAACGCCATTCTTTTAACGGTTGCAGGATTTTTTAAATCGACCATGTCTGGATGGAGACTGTAGGAGTCTCTGTTTCTGACGAAATTCGAATGGCATATAGAAAGGATATAGAGATAAATATACATGGCGATATTTTTCAAAAAAAATAAAAAAATTTGACAAAAAATGGGGCGGGGCAGCCATGTTGGCTGCCTCCAGAGGGCAGCCCCTTTGACTCCTATATGTATATATATATATAGAAAATATTTCCAATGAGGTGCACCTTTCCTGGGTGCATGGAAAGCCCACCATCTCAACCATCCGTAATTAATCCAACGGATGCTATTAATACCTTTTTTATCTTAATTTATTTAACGTCGAAAACTCATTTATGTCTTTTTGTCACATTCTAAAAATAGAATGTGACAACCCACATTCTATTCTTGGCCATTGCGTGGCAATCCCTTACTAGGGTTTTCTCCTCCCATAACAAATGGCGGCGGCGTGACACATTGTGGAGGACAGCGACGTCAAAGTTGGTGGTGGTGCACGCGAAGGAGCACGATGGCGGTAGAGGAGGTGGCGGCGTACGTGGTGGAGCGTGACTGAACATGGGAATGATCATTTTTCTATTTGCATTTTTTATTTGTGTTTTTGTTTTACATTTTTTATTTGCAATTTTTATTTGCATTTTTATTAGTGTTTTTTATTTGCATTTTCTATTTGCATTTCTGATTTGCATTTTTCATTTACGTATTTGATTTACGTTTTCTATTTGCATTTTTGCGTTTTTTTTGTGTTTTTTATTTTCATTTTTTGATTTGCGTTTTTTATTTCAAATCCATTCGCAGTTTTCTTGGTTGAAATTATCTAACAATACCAGCCTTTTTATAATATCGAGTATTTTTTTACAAAATCAGATCATTTTTTACAATCTCAGATCATTTTTTACAATCTCATATTATTTTTTACAATATCAAATCATTTTTTTACAAATGTCAGATTGTTTCTTTACAATTTTACAATCTTCATACAGATTTTACAAAATGTGCATGAACTTTACAATCTTCATACCGATTTTACAATCTTCATACAGATTTTACAGTGCAGGATATTTTACGATCTTCTTACAAATTTTACAATCTTCATACAGAGTTTAAATTGTGGGTGTAGATTTACAATCTTCATATAGATTTTACAAAACGTGCATGAACTTTTACAATAATGTTATCAAAATTACAATTATAATAATATAACTATTACTAACTGTGATTTTATTTTACAATACAGGAAACAGTTCTACAATATCGATGGGAATTTTACAAAAAGCTCTGCTATTCTGCATTGCGCGAAAATGCTATCACGTGGGCGAATAACTAAAAGACAACAAAAAATACCAAATCAAATACGCTAAAAAAGGAAAAAATACAAGGATTAAATAAATTCCAAATTCAAAATGAAATTCAAATTCAAAACGAAAATGTATGGACTAAAATACCCTTTTGGATGAACAACCATAAGATCGAGATCTAACGGATCTCGTGGTGGGCTTTCCATACACCCAGGAAAGGTGCACCTCATTGGAAGGGCCCTCTCTCTCTCTCTCTCTCTCTCTCTATATATATATATATATATATATATATATATATATATATATATATATATATATATAGGGGCTGGGGAAGCTGCACCCGGGGTTGTAGCTAACTAGCTGCACCCGACCCTTTTTTTCATTGGTTTTTTGCGTTTTTGAAATGAAACTTAGGGGGATTTAAATCACCATATATCACCATGATATCATACCAATTTCAACTAAATTCGACATTTCTATCATCTCCATCAAGGCTATGACATTTTAACGGTTTCAGAATTATTGAAATTGACCACATCTAGATGGGCATGCTAGGAGTGTTTGTTTTGCATGAAATTTGAAACACTTATTCTTGTAAATAAACTAAGTAAATCTCCATAAGTTTTTTTTTCAAAAAAAAAATAAAAAACCAATAAGAAAAATGGCCGGGTGGAGCTAGTTAGCTGCACCCGCCGGTGCATACTCCCTTTTCCCATATTCACATATATATAGGATTTTGTCCAATGCGCACATGGCTCATTAGCGTTTCGGTGAGCAGCATTTGTAGGCCACACACGTGTATTACCATTTGAGTGGTTACCTATTTCGAAGGATGTTGTTTTTGGAAGGAGATTAATATGCAAAGCGATTTAACAATAAGTGGTATTCCACTTATATCGCGTCCTAAAAAATAGAAAGCTCGTTTTGGAAAGAAAACATTTGAATCGATGATTTATTGCAGAAAATCGAGATCCAAATGCTCAGGTCAGTAATATGTATATAATAATTAAGTAAATGGTTGTTGCGATATCAATAACATCTAAAACAACGGTTAGTAATTTACATTCATTTTATTATATGGTGTAGAATTCAGTAATATATATACAATGGTTCAGTAAGTGCTTGTTGTGAAGTCAGTAAATTTAGTAATTTAGAGACAATACTCACGTAAATGGTTGTTGCAAGATCAGTAATATCCAAACAACGGTCAGTAATTTACATCCATTTGATTACATGGTACAGAATTCAGTAATATATACACAATGGACAAGTAAGTGCTTGTTGTGAAGTCGGTAATATCCAAACAACGGTCAGTAATTTACATTCATTTTATTACATGGTGCATATTTCAGTAATATATACAATGGACAAGTAAGTGCTTGTTGTGAAGTCAGTAAAACCATAACAAATGGTCAGTAATTTCCATATGTTTTATTACTTGTAAGTGTTTTATTCTCAAGTAATAGCTACTATGAGATCAGTAATAACAAAGTAATGATCAGTAAGTCATGAGCATTTCTCAAGTAAGAAAGTAACTACTTGTTAATGCTATGCACATTACATAGACAATGGTATTACTAACCATTTGTTATGTTATTACTGATCTCACAACACACATTTACTTGACCATTTTATACATATTACTAAATTCTGTACAATGTAACTATTTGGATGTAAATTACTGATCATTGTCTTGATAATACTGATCTCACAATAAGCATTTACTTGACCAAATTATATTTATTACTATCATAGTGTTTGGATCCTTAATCATCCGTGTGGAATCATTTATTTGAATCGTTTCTTTCCAAAACCGTCTTCCAATTTTTAAGGACGTTGTATAATAGGAAATATAGGATTTTTTAAATACGTGGTAGCCTATAATTAGAAATATGGTTATTTCTAATACACGTATATGGCCCAGAATGGGTGTTCATTGAAACGGTAATGGGCACAGGGCTCATTGGATAAGCCCTATATATATATATATGCACACATGTGCATGTAAATGTACATGCACTAGAGCCCTTAACTTCCATCTTTTTTTTTTACTTTTTTGAAATGAAATTTTGAACGATTTAATCACCATATGTCACAATGCTATCATCTATGCCCATTAACGTTTTGGTGAGCACCAATTCTAGGTCATACACGTGTATTAACAATAACTATATTTCTAATTATAAGCTACCACGTATTCAACAATTACTATATTTCCTATTATACACCATCCTTAAAAAAGGGAAGACGGTTTTGGAAAGAAACGCTTCAAATAAATGATTTCATTCAGATGATTAAGATCCAAATGCTATGATAGTAATAAATATACTTTGGTCAAGTAAATGGGTGTTGTGAGATCGGTAATATCGAGATAATGATCAGTAATTTGCATCCAAATTATTACCTTGTACAGAATTTAGTAATATGTATACAGTGGTCAAGTAAATATGTGTTGTGAGATCAGTAATAACATAACAGATAGTTAGTAATACCATTGTGTATGTAATGCGCATTCGATTCATTTCTATAATATTTTTCCTTTTTCGTCAATGAAGCATTCCATTAATTTCATTAATTCATTTTTTTATGTGCATGTGTTTAATAACTTCTTTTTTAAAGTATTATTTCCATATTAATCGTATAAAAGGAGAATATGTTACTGATTATATGTTACTTTCTTACTTGAGCAATGTCCGTGCCTTACTGACCATTACTTTGTTATTACTGCTCTCATAATAATCACTACTTGAGAATCGTACACATATTATTGAACCTATGATATATGACATAGATATATACATTACTGAACACAGAACAACAATTTACTTAAGGATTGTATATATATATATATTACTTGAATATCATCTCTAAATTACTGAATTCTATTCAAAATAAGTATACATATGAAAATTACTGACCATTTGTTATGGCTTTACTAACTTCACAATAAGCACTTACTTGACCAGTGTGTATATATTATTGAATTTTGTACCATAGAATAAAATGAATGTAAATTACTGACCGTTGTTTATGTATTACTGATCTCGTAACAACCATTTACTTACCTTTGTATATATATTACTAACCTGAGTATTTGAATCTCAATTTTCTGCAATAAAACATTGATTTGAACATTTTCTTTCCAAAAAAGTTCTTTCTTTTTTAAGGGCGTGATATATTTGAATAATACTTTTGTTAAATCGGATTGCATATTAATCTCCTTCTAAAAATGACATCCTTCAAAATAGGTAACCACTCAATTGGTAATACACATGTACTGCCTAAAATTGGTGCTTACCAAAATGCTAATGGGCACATGGCTCATTGGATAAAAATCTTATATATATATAGGACTTATCCAGTGAGCCCTGTGCCCATTTGAGTTTTGGTGAGTACCAAATTTAGGCTCTCCATGTGTACTTCTATTTTAAAGGTTGCCTATTTCGAAGGAGCATGATTTTGGAAGGGTGTTAATATATTTGAGCCTTTAACTTTTCCAATTATGAGGAATCCTTGAAAAAAGGAAGACGGTTGTGGAAAGATAAATTAAAATCTTTAATTCTAGACCAAAGAAATAGTCATTATAAATATGATCGGTAATGTACTTGTTTACTCAAGTAATTATTTAATGCGAGATCAGTAATATTGAAAATAATTGTCAGTAATTTACATTTGTAATATTATATTGTACAGAAATCAGTAATTCACGCATGTTACTCAAGTAATACATATTCATAAATCAAATAATTTTTGTTGTGAGATAAGTATTATATTCAAACGTGAAGGTAAAAATTACTAATGTCCATATAACAAATATTGATTAGAAATATCCATATTACTGAATTCATTTTGATTGTTACTGATTTTATAATTACAGTAGATAGAAATGTTTCTATTTCATATTGAGAAAGGGAATCCCTAGGGCTCTTTATATAGGTAGAGAGGCCTAGGGTTACAGCACAATTGTTATATGAGATGACACATATACCCCTAGGGTTTATGGGTAGGGTGGTTTACAATATGACTAAACTGCCCCTAGGGTAAAGTGCATCTCAACACTCCCCTTCAAGATGGAGCATATATATCAATCATGCTCATTTACAACATTTTTCAAACTATATGCATGCAAGCGGCTTGGTGAATATATCTGCCGTTTGATCCGAGGAAGGTACGCTCTGAGTACGAAGTAGCCCTTTCTGTATCAAATCTCTAGTATAGTGGCAGTCGATTTCCACATGTTTGGTGCGTTCGTGGAACATAGGATTGTTGGCTATGTGCATTGCTGCTTGATTGTCACATCTAAGTTCCATGGTCTTTCCAGTAGTGATATGAAGATCGATAAGTATAGATCGAACACATACAAATTCTGCTGCAGCTTGAGCCATGGCTCGGTATTCACTTTCAGCACTCGAGGGAGAGACCACAGCTTGTTTCTTGCTTCTCCACGTGATTAAATTTCCTGCAAGATAAGTGCAGAACCCTGTAGTAGACTTTCTATCGATCAGGCTACCTCCATAGTCTGCATCTGAATATGCCATGAGGTCAAAGTTATTTCCCTTGATAAATAGTAGTCCTCTTCCTGGAGATGATTTGATGTACCTTAAGACCATTATGCATGCATCA
This sequence comes from Ottelia alismoides, assembly GCA_037367405.1. Classification (NCBI taxonomy): domain Eukaryota; kingdom Viridiplantae; phylum Streptophyta; class Magnoliopsida; order Alismatales; family Hydrocharitaceae; genus Ottelia; species Ottelia alismoides. The sequence goes on along the minus strand of JAZKJV010003741.1, from coordinate 57,415 downwards.
TATTGGGCTGAGGTAGGTGAGTCCATAAACTGGCTAAGTTTTCCGACAGCAAGAGCAATATCTGGTCAGGTATTGGTAAGATATAGTAGCTTACCCACTAGATGTCTGTATCGACCACTATCCTGAACATCGCCTACGTCGTAGATACGTCCCTTAGGATCCATGGGTATCTGAGCTGGCTTGGATCCTAGCATCCTTGTTTCTTGAAGGAGGTCAGTAGCGTACTTTCGTTGAGACATAACAATTCCTCTCTTGGATCTTGCTATTTCAATCCCTAGGAAATATCTTAGAGGTCTCAAGTCCTTGATCACAAATTGTTCTGCCAGTTGTTTCTTCACTTCCATAATACCATCATGGTCATCTCCTGTGAGAATAATGTCATCCACATATACCAACACAGCCACAGTTCCTTTTCCATTCTTCCGTATGAATAAGGAATGATCTGCTGAAGATTGGATGAGGCCCAGATTCTCTAATGCTTCAGATAATTTTTTAAACCATGCACGAGGACTTTGCTTGAGACCATATATGGCCTTGTGTAGCAAATAAACTTTCTGACACTCCCCTTGAATCTCGAACCCACGTGGTTGCTGCATATACACAATTTCTTGGAGGTCCCCATAAAGGAATGCGTTTTTCACATCTAGTTGATGCAAGGGCCAATCAAGCTGTACTGCTAATACCATGAGAATTCTTATGATGGATAAACGAGCAAGTGGCGAGAATGTATCAAAGAAATCAACACCATAAGTTTGCGTAAACCCTTTTGCCACAAGTCGGGCTTTGTAGCGAGAAATGGACCCATCCGGATTGTACTTTACAGTGAAGACCCATTTGGAGCCAACAATTTTATTGTCGCCTGGTGGATATACAAGTGTCCAGGTGTTCCGAGAGATCAAGGCAGACATCTCTTCTTCCATTGCAAGGCGCCATCTCGAGTCCCGAATGGCCTCTATATGATTATGAGGAATAATGGTACTCGAGATAGCTTGGGCAAACTTTCTGTTTGTAGGGCCGAGTCCAGAAAAGGTTACAACAACAGAGATTGATGCTTCGTACTCTATCGCGATGGACATTGCATGGTCCCCTTCCGAATAGCTATAGGTATGCCACTTGGAGCTTCCCTTGGGTTTCCGGAGATACCTGTATCTGCATCTGTGTCTTCGGTTTGTAATAACTCAGTCGAGGGACATACCTGAGGTGATGGTGCATGCGCAAAAGGGGTGCAATCAACCTGAGGAAGAGGAATAGGAAGAGGAGAGGTTGTAACGGGGGGAGGTGATACATTAGTGCCTGATCGGGAGTAATAAGGGAGAGATTCAATGAAAGTAACATCAACACTTATGTAGTGTCTCTTGGAACGTGGGTCATAACCCCTATAACCTTTTTGATTTCGAGCATATCCTAGAAAAATACATTTGACTGCTATGGCTGATAGTTTATCCCTACCAGGATCAAGAAGATGAATGAGGGCGACACAACCAAAGACTTTCGGAGGGACATGAAATATTGCTTTTCCTGGGAAAAGGACCTCAATAAGTATCTGCTCGTCAATAGGAGTAGAAGGCATGCAGTGAATAAGATATGTGGCAGTTAGTACCGCATCACCCCAATATGTAGAAGGCACATGATAGTCAATGAGTATTGTGCGAGCAATATCAAGAATGTGTCTATGTTTACGCTCCGCCACTCCATTCTGCTGGGATGTATGAGGATATGTAGTTTGATGCAAAATGCCTTGAGACACTAAGAATGATTTCATGTCATGTGAGACTAACTCCTTAGCATTGTCAGATCTAAGGATTTTTATGGTGGTACCGAACTGATTCTTTATTTCATGTACGAACTGAACAATGATTTGAAAGACATCAGACTTATTTTTCATTAAGAAGGACCAAGACACACGAGAAAAATCGTCTATAATAACCAAATAATATCTATTCCCCTATCGATCAGGATAGCGACTGGGTCCCCATATGTCAAGATGAACAAGTTCAAACATACTAGAAGAATGAATGGTACCCTACGAAGGAAAGGAACTCCGGTGATGTTTCCCAGTTGGCAGGCCTCACACTCTAGGTGTACAGTGGTAGGGAGCTGGAGAAGAACTCGTCGAAGCTTGTGAACAGAAGGATGACCCAGACGTTGGTGCCAAAGAGCACTAGAGGATGTAGAGAAAGTGGTCCCAGAGTAAGCTGTAGTGTCAGAGGACTGGACAAGGTGATATACTCCCCCTTCTTCACGGCCCACACCAATCGTCCTCCCAGTTAGTATGTCCTGAAATACACAAGATATAGCGTCAAATATTGCTCGATAGTTGAGTTCTTTGCAAATCTGGCTAACTGAGAGAAGACTGATGGGAAAATCCAGAACAAATAAAACATTGTTGAGTCTGATATTAGGGGTTAGATGGACGTCACCTTTTCCTTTTATTTGAGAAAATCATCCATCAGCAACCTGTACTGTCCGTCTAGGGGGGAATTTACGCATCTGTTGTATGAGAGTTTGTTCGCCACATAGATGAGTGGAAGCACATGTATCAATCAACCATTCTGATTTTGTAATGCTATTGGTAGACGCTATGAAGATACCTGATCGTGCCATTGCTGCAATATCTGTAGTATTGTCCTGATATGGGGTAGAGGACTCGTTTGATTGCAACCTGTTGAGACGGTGCATCAGATCATCAAAGTCTCTTCTAGGAACCTCTACTAGAGAACTATCTCCTTCATTAGCCATTCGAGCACTAGGAGTAGGGTACCCCTGCTTGCTGTAGCATACAACTTCGGTGTGACCAAACTTGTGACAATACGAGCACTGGACTGTGTTACGGCCTCGCCTTGGAGTGAAGCGTCCTCGACCACGGCTCCTGACGGAGCCACGACTTCCTCGTCCAGATGGAGCAACGGGAGCAGAGATTTGCCCCTGATCAGTGCTTTTAGCACTTGTGTGAGGAATAGAAAGACGACTCAGAGTACTATAGGCTTCTTCAATGGTGGGGAGAGTGGCCGCTGTGATCATTTGATCGCGAGCAGCCGAATAGCCAGAATCGAGGCCGGCAAGAAATACGAGGACCGCCATCTGCTGGCGATGTTGTTTCTGAGTTGGACACGTGCAGCCTGGAATACATGCATTATATCGCTCGAAAAGGGATTTTCAGAGAGAGAAATACTCAGGTAGTGAGCGTCCTGCTTGTTTCATGTTGAGCATGTCGAAGTACATCTGGTACATCCTGGTTGAATTCTTATCCTGACCATATGTGGCTTGAAGCGAGGTCCACATATCATGGGAAGTATTGTAATAAACGAGTTCATCAGCAATTCGGTCAATGACACTGAAAAGCGAAAAAGCGAGAGCCGCTAAATAGTGGTCTGACAAGTCGGACTCACTATCGCTGATGCGACTGCTCAAACCTCTTCGTTTGTCAACAATTAACCCACACATTCAATAAAGCAATCAATAGCAAGGATTAAAATTAACAAAGTACAGTGGCACGCAAGTAGGGGTCGAACTCAGGAAGCAAGGGTGTAGAGCATAGATAAAAATCCAAACCTAGGTCTAATGAACCACTTAGCCAAACTAATTTTTTTGTGGGTTTTTAATTTTTAATTTTTTTTAATATTTTTTTAATTTTTTATTTTTAATTTTTAATTTTGTCTTTTGATTTTTAATTTTCTAATTTTTATAATTTTATATTTTATATAATTTTTTCTTTTTAAATATTGGAATTTAAAAACAATGTAATAAAAGACAAGATAAAGTATTTATAAAAATATGCAAAAATAACCAAAAATTCAGAAATAAAATGTTTTTGATATTTTTAGAGTTTTTTACTGTTTTTGTGATTTTTGGGTATTTTTCAAAGTGTTTTTGATATTTTTAGATACTGAAATGAAAGAAAACAGTGAAATAGGTACTGGCTAGGAGTAAAATGCAAATTAAAAATAACAAACAGTCACATAAATTTTTCAAACTAATTTTCAAATAAAGTCAATAAAATATGGAACAAAGAGGAGCTGAGTTTATATTTTTCTGAGTTTTCTTTGATTTTATATATTTTTTTTGAAGTTTTTATGTATTTTTTTAATTTTTTAGGTTTTTCTTTTGAAATTTTTAGTGGTTTTTGGATTGAAAATAAAGTAGATCAAAATACACAATAAGTTATTTTTTATAATATTTAGAGGCATTTTAATATTTTTTTGGTATTTTCTAAGCTAGACAGTGTTGAAATAACATGTTTTTGATTTTTAAAAAATATGAAAATACAAAAAAATTAGAAACTAAAAATATAGCGTGGAAGTGGAAGCAAACATGAGCTTAAACCCATTTTTTTAGAATTTTTGGCAATTAAATGTGGCGTGAAATAAATAGATCAAGCATACACAAATCCTAAGCCTGGCAGGGGTATAAATGCAATTATAGAAAAATCCAGGGGCTCAGGTGCAAATTCCATAAAAAGACACGCGCGAGGCACGTGTTCTGTCATTCACAGGGGCATAATTGTAATTACTAAAAGCCGGCAGGGCATACATGTAATTTTTCCAAAAACATATTTAATTAGCTACGCACAGGGATATAATTGCAAATACCTAGAAGTTCAGGACTAAAAATGCAAAATACCCAAAAGTCACACGCCCCAGTCACGTGAGGTGACGTGGCGTGGACCTAAGTGCAAATAGTGAAAATGTGAGGGCCTCCGTGCAAATATTACAAAACTTTTTAAACTTCAGACGAAAGTTTTTAGACTAAAAAGTAAATACAAAACGTCGTGGGTTGAAGATGCAAAATACCCACGGGCTCGATCGTGCGGCCGATGGAGTTTCACTAATCCACGTGGCGCGCATCTGACGGTGCGTACCCCTTCGTTCTGGATGGCTGAGATCAGATCTTCAATGGACGATCGGACGGCTGGGGATACTGGACGATCGGACGGCGTACGTGGCGTCTGGAGCTGGCTTCTGATCCAACGGCAGAGGGAGGTTCACGAAGAACACCTCCCCGGCGAGCTTCGATCGACGATTGTGGCTGACACACGGCCGCTCCGGCCCCCGGATCAAGGGCAAAAGGATCCTGGGGCCCTTCCGCGTCTGATGGTGGTCTCCGGCGAAGCGGAGGCGCGTGGAGTGGTCGGACGGGGAAGGCGACCTGGGCGGCGGTTCCTGGAACTTTCGATGGTCGAGGGAGCCTTCTCTTGGGCTCGGACCTGCAAGGTTAGATCCACAAAAACCAGGCGAGCAAAATGGTGGAGTCTGATAGTGCAACGGAAGCGGGATGTGGTCGGATGGTGAGCTCCGGCGAGCGGCGGAGATGGGAGCTCCGTGGACTCGATCTGGGCGAGATCGAGGCGAAATGATGGGTGGAGCGGAGCGACGGAGTGAAGGGGGGAAGGATGGAGGTAATTTGGGCGGCGGTAGATGTCTGGAATGGCCGGAAACGCTGGGCGGAGCTCAGCTCCACCGTGGCTTCGATCGAGGGTTCACGGTGATCGGCGAAACGAAACACAAAACTGATATAAACCTACCCTAATCTACACTAATGCTACAAGAAAATGTAAGAATAAGAGGGAGAAGCTCACCGGAGGCGGAAGTGGATGGCTTCGGGCGGAGCTCCGGCGAGGGTCGAATCGCTTCAATTCGACGCCAAACACTGCAAACCCAGGCTCGATTCGACGCCTGCTGTCACCAGGAGCACGAAGGGCTAGGGGTTTGAGGGTAGAAATGGCGGAAGAAGGATTAGGTTAGAATCGAAGTTCGGGGTGCTCTTTTGAAGGGTTGACGGACGGTGGGGGAAGAACGAGGTCCAGTAGTGGCTACAGTGGCGCTTCGACCAAGGTTACACAATGGCGGGCATACCCATGGATCGAGGATCAAAAGTCACGAAGAGCCTATCATGAGTTGATGCAAGATGGAGCCTCGAAAAAATGGAGAAAAGGGGTCAAACGCGACTCTGACAAGGGCTGCAGGGCTAGGACAACCAGTTGACCGAAGTCAATTGGGGCTGAAACCTGGTTGGTCCACGTGGACCAACCAGGAAAAATCCCTGATTATTATTTTGTTATAACATTTAAAAATAGAAATAAGCTGAATTAAATAATGATTATAAAATGAAAAATATTCGTTATTTTATGTAGTATTTTATTATGATTTTTAATTATTTTTATGAGGTCTATTTTTACAAGTTTACTTTTTAGCCCTATATAGGTATAATATCTATATATTTTAGCCTTTATTTTTATTCTGTGTATTTTAATGTTATTTATTTTTATTTCTCATTTTATAAAATTATAAGATACTTTTGTATTCACAAATATATATTTTTTTATTTTTCTGATATGTTTTGTATATAAAATAAAATAGACTTGTATTTTATATAGGTATAAGTATAGGTCTAACACCTATGTATATGATTTATACAAGTATTTTTATTTGGATTTCTTTTGTATTTTTATTCTGATTTTAATATACACATTTATTATAAGTAATATTTACAAGATTATAAAAATATAAAAATACAAAAATAATAAATAAATAATAAATTAATATTTTAATCAGTACAAGTGTACAATGTGGGTCCAAAACTCAACTTTCAAACCGTAGCTCCGCCAAATGCGAAACCACCACCATTAAATAGATTATTTTATTCTATATACAATTAAAGGTGAGAGTTTGCTGCATTTGGAGTTGTCAGTTGTGAGATACAAGTCTGAGAAGTTGGGATTCTGGATTTTTATTCAGACCATAACTTTTTATCTGTACATTATTTTTTTGTGAAATCAATTTTGTATTTTTCTTTATTTAATTCTCTACAACTTTCATGTACAAAGTTTCTTTATTTGATGTATAAAAAGTGGAACCAAAAATAGGTCCCAAAATGAATAAAGAATGAATAACATGTATAGGTATTTTATCTGTATTTTGGCCCTTATCTCCCCCTACTTTATTCCTTGTCGACCTATTCATCAAGATGCCTAGGTCTCGGGGTTTCGGGTCATAAAATATTTACAATATTTTATTCCTTTTCTTTTCTTTTATTTATTCTATAATTTTGGCTTTAATTACAGTATTTTAACACTAATTGGATGCACATGCATGAATGCTAAGATGCTATATTTAAGGCTATTTACAGGCATTTGCTAGGGTTTTTGGTGCCAAAATGATAGAATAAAGATGACGAAATGTGGATTCATCATCCCCCTATACTTTACCTTTGCTAGTCCCTAGCAAACACTTATGCAATAAGTGTAAAAAGAAAAAGAAAGAAAAGAAAAAGAAGAACTTGGATTTAGTTCAATTATCAAACTTGTCTTCACAAAATCAAAGTTTGGAGCTTAAGTCGGACCTTTGTAATTTTAGTGCGGGCGGAACCTTAATGAGAACCGTATTTGAAATCCAACCGTCCCTGAGAATCCCAAAACTCTGTCCAAGTCTCCTCAATAGCCAGGTCAGAAATACTTCAACTCATACGCAAACTCTTACGACTATGAGTCTGACTCGTACAGTGTAAGTGATAGTGGCTCTCCCCAACTAGAATGGAAAAGAAAATGACTTCTCCAGTACGACAACCCAATGATTCCCCAATCCAATAACTCCATCCTCGAGGAGCGGGGTATTCCCTTCTAAGTTCAAGTGGCAACCAGCTCAAGAGGAGGGGGTGAAGAGAAGAATGGACGGTAGCCAGTGTAGCTACCTATCCTGTGATGCAAGACCAGTGTAGTCAAGTCATCCTGCTGCAGGCTCACATATTTGACTTTGGAACTCAAGCTTGCTTATTGACTTTGTACATACTTGCAGGCTTTTTATTTTTGTACATGCCTGAAATTTTTTTTTGAATACTATATACAACAGCATTTACATAAGGAGTTTTTCCTCTTGAGCTAGTAGACTATCCCTCTTTTGAAGCTTTATTGCAACCCACAACCTCCTGTCTTTAGACTTCCTAATCACTGGACGAGTTGGGGTGCACTTCCCTCCCTAGAGGAGGACAAATGTTTCCACTTGTGTGCGTATCATACCGGCAAATCCAATCCCCTTACCACTCTGACTGAGTTGAGCCATGTGAAAGGTGCAGGTGTCCAAGTTAGGTCATTATCAACAAGAGTCGTGCGTATGCTCCGAAATACTCTACTTAGGTAATCAAGAATCCATTGAACTAAGTCCCGTGATCCTCAAAGAATTAAGTCAACTAGACCTGAAGTACCTCAAACCCAGTTCCTATAAGGTTCCTGTTATTAGGTAGATTTTAAGGTCCAATCAAGCTCCAATCTCCGGATTTTACTTAGACTTGTTCAACTATCAAACTCAATCCGAAAAAATGTGAATGCTATGCAAATGCAATGCAGAAAATATTTTTGTGATGCAATTTTCAACGATTTTGAACTTTTTATAGATTTTTGAAAATATGATGAATGCATTTTTTTGTATTTTTCGGAAAGATTTTTCAAGTGTTTTTGGATTTTAATTTTGCAAATGTTTTTGGGAATTTTTGAAAACAAAAAGATTTGGCTGAAAACAAGGTGAAAAATATGTACACGGGAGTGCTTCTTATATATACAAGAAGTGGATTTTAAGAATTTACAAGGGTAAGTGCTCAATTATATATATATATACATAGTGGTTGTTGATGAGATGTCTGCATTCCTCAAACTTATTTGACACAAGATTTTTCACACAATTTTCAAAACTATAGTCCAAAATAGTTTTTACAAACATTTTTGCAAACATGTACACACATTTGAAAATCATTTTACAAAGGTTTTCAAATAGTATAGATAGATTTTTCAAAATAGTTTTGCAACCATTTTTCAAACCATTTGCAAATCATTTTTCAAACATTTTATTTCACCCAAAGAAAAGGAATTTTACAAAACACACATTTTACACAGGTTGAAAACATGTAACAAAATATTTTCAAAATAGTTTTCAATAGATGTTCACAAAGATTTTCAAACTATTTTTTAAACATTTTGCAAAAAACATTTTCACCTGATTTATTAATCAGTAAATACGAAAAGAATTTGAGGAACAAAACACCTTTTTATTAGGGATTTTTAATGAATTTTAAAGAATAATTAGCCGTATTATTAAGAAAATACGAAAGTACGAGTTATGGCTAAAGTATATACGCAGTATATACGACCCCCCTATACTTAGCTTGAGCTATGTCCTCATAGATCAGAGAGAAAAGAGAAGACATAACTCGTACTAAGTATAGGCACGTCTAAAGAAGAAAGAACTAATGAATGAATGAGAAGTTGACCGTCCCCCCTATACCTAGGATCAAATAATCTTAAGTATAGCAGACTGTACACAAAGCAGGGAGGGTCAAGGGTGGGAATGAACAGATCGTACTCAGATTGTCTCCCCCTATACTTAGGGTAAGGTATCCCTAAGTATAGACAAGAAGAGGAGAAAATGGAGAGGATCGAAAAGAATGAATTACCTCGGGGTGCACACCCCCCTATACTTAGGACAAAGTACGTCCTAAGTATAGAAAACTGTCTACAATGGGCGACACCTTTTTGATAGATTAAGAAAATAGAAGAGGAAAAGAAGAAAAGAAGAAAAGAAGAAAAAAGGATGAAAGTGGATATGAGCAACTCGGGATGCGTATCCCCCCTATACTTAGGATAGAGTACATCCTAAGTGTAGCAATGATGAAAGGGATGGCATCAACTCGGTAGAAGGGGATAAGAGACATTGAAAAGAAGAAAAGAAGAAAAAGAAAAAGACAAAAAATCATTCAAAAATGTTTTGTTGTGCTTCGCTTCTCACTGCTTCTTTGGAGATATTCAGCTCATCCTCAGAGATTACTTGAACTGAGTCAACGACAGCCATGAATGTATCATGTTCAAGGTATGGCTTCAGAAGCTGTCCATTGACTACAAATGGCTGTGCGTCAGCTGACAGATTGGATATCAATACACTTCCGTTGTCACGTACCTGCCTAACCAAAAACGGCCCAGTCCATTTGCTCTTCAATTTGCCTGGAAAGATCTTCAATTTTGCATCGAACAAACACACCTTCTGACCCGGATTAAAGGACTTGCGACGGATATACTTGTCATGCCATGTTTTAACCTTCTCCTTGTACATCAGGCTGTTGTCATATGCGTAATCTCTGAATTCCAGTAATCTGTTCAGATCCAGTTTTCTGTTCTTTCCTGCTTGCTTGGAGTCCAAATTACAGATGTTAATGGCCCATAAAGATTTGTGAATCAGTTCCACGGGCAAATGACATGGCTTGCCATACACAAGGCGGTAGGGAGACATTCCCAAGGGTGACTTGTACGTTGTTCTATAAGCCCAAAGAACGGAATCCAGTAACTGAGACCAGTTCTTGCGATCCGGACGTACAAGTTTCTGTAAAATTGTCTTGATCTCCCTGTTCGAACATTCAGCTAAGCCATTGGACTGCGGGTGGTAGGGTGAAGCGACGCGATGCTCAATGCAGAACTCTTGGGTCAGCTTCTTCACCTCTCTGTTTATGAAATGACTACCCCCGTCAGATATGAGAATCTTGGGAATCCCGAACCATGCTATGATGTGATCTCTCAAGAATCGACAGACAGTCCTACTATCGGCTGCTCGGGCGGGAATAGCCTCCACCCATTGACTTACATAATCGACAGCAAGCAGAATATATTCATAACCCTGCCTGTTAGGAAACGGGCCCATAAAGTCGATGCCCCATGCGTCAAAGACATCTGAGATCTGAATGTATTTCAGAGGCATCGTGCTCTCATTCCTATGGTTCCACCCATCTTCTGGCAGTCAGTGCAACATTTAACATACTCATCTGCATCTTTGAATAACGAAGGCCACCAGAGGCCGCTTTGAAGAACTTTTACTGCCGTTCGTTTTCCTGAATGGTGTCCTCCAGAATCTTGATCATGACATAGAGCGAGGACACTTGGAACTTCCTCCTGAGGAATACACCTTCTCCAGATGCAATCTGCTCCCTCACGAAACAAATACGGGTCTTCCCACTGGTAGAAATGGATTTTAGACAAGAATCTGTCTATTTTCAACTTAGGCCGTCCTGTGGGATTTTCTTGGTCACCAGATAGTTCACGATGTCCGCGTACCAAGGAAGTGAGGCGACAGACAGAATTGCCTCATCTGGAAAGGTCTCTGTGATAGGCTGCAGGTTCAGCTCATGAGACTCTGGTTCAGGAAGTCTTGACAGATGATCGGCCACTACATTCTTTACCCCAGGTTTATCTCTGATTTCCAAGTCAAACTCCTGGAGGAGAAGGATCCACCGGATAAGACGTGGTTTGGCGTCCTTCTTCTGCTGTAAATACCGAATGGCCGAATGATCAGTGTAAATGATTACTTTGGACCTAAGGAGGTAAGATCTGAACTTTTCCAAAGCAAAGACTACCGCTAGCAGCTCTTTTTCAGTCACAGTGTAGTTTCTCTGGGCTTCATCGAGCGTTCGGCTAGCGTAGTGAATCGCAAATGGTACATTATCTTTCCTCTGTCCCAGTACAGCCCCGATGGCATAATCTGATGCGTCGGTCATAATCTCGAAAGGCTGAGTCCAAATCGGTGGCTGTAGGACAGGGGCCTATGTGATGAGCTCTTTCAACTGATTAAAGGCAAGGAGCACACGATCATCTACAATGAATTCATTGTCTTGCCGAGCAGCTCAGTCAACGGTTTGGCCAGTTTATTGAAATCTTTGATGAAACGTCAGTAAAAACCGACATGGCCCAAGAATGACCGGACTTGCTTGATATTTGTAGGTGGCTCAAGTTTGGAAATCACATCCACCTTGTCTGGATCAACCTCCATGCCACGTTTAGAAACAACGTGACCCAGCACAATTCCTTCGGTCACCATGAAATTGCTCTTTTCCCACGAGAGCACAAGATTGACTTCACAACACCTCCGTAGGACTCGATCTAAATAATCCAGGCATTGGTCAAATGAATCTCCGTAGACCGAAAAATCGTCCATAAAAACCTCGAGGAAGTTGCCCACCATATCGGCAAAAACTGCAAGCATACACCTCTGAAATGTGGCTGGGGCGTTGCATAGCACGAACGGCATCCGTCTGAAGGCATATGTGCCAAAAGGACAGGTGAACGTGGTCTTCTCTTGGTCTTCAGGAGCAATAGCAACTTGATTATACCCAGAGTATCCATCCAAGAAGCAGAAGTATTCCTTCGCGGCCAATCTCTCCAAGATCTGGTCGATGAAGGGTAGAGGAAAGTGGTCCTTCTTGGTGGCGAGGTTAAGTCTTCTGTAATCCACACACACTCGCCAAGAAGTAGGTACTCTGGTGGCAATCTCCTCTCCTTTGTCATTCTTCACAATGGTGATCCCTGATTTCTTGGGCACAACATGCAGCGGGCTCACCCATTTGCTGTCAGAGATGGGATAGATAAATCCCGCATCGCACCATTTCTGGATCTCTTTCATAACAACCTCCCGCAAGTTTGGATTTAATCTTCTCTGCAGTTCTCGAGAAGGCCTGCAATCTTCTTCCAAAAAGATGCGGTGTGAGCAAAGTGACGGATTGATCCCATGGAGATCAGAAGTTCGCCAGCCTATCGCCTTGCGGTTGCGTTCAAGAACCTCCATCAGACGAGATTCTTGGTCTTCGGTCAGATGGGCATTGATAATGACCGGGTGCATATTAGGTTCTCCCGCAAGGAAGGCATACTTCATGTTGGAGGGCAAAGGTTTTAGCTCTGGCGGAGTCTGAGCTGCTTCAGTAGTGACTTCAGCTGTCAGTGCAGGTGGTGATTCATTCAACTGTTCGGTGTCCACCATGTTCTGATCTGTTTCTTCTCTCAAATCCTGACAGAATTCCTCAATAATTTCTTCTTCATTCAAGGATTCTTCAGACTTCAGCTCTTGGTTCTGAAGGCACATTACTCCCACAGCAATTTCTTGCAGCACATCAGCGAGTTCCTCATCTTGATTGATAAGGGGAAATTCGACCGCAGTCTCCACTCCCTCCTCGGGGCAGAGGAGTTCATGGATCTCATTGTCATCCAGAAATAAGTTGGTATCTTGAATCTCTGCTAGAAAGTCGCAGTCGTCAGCGCACTCAATCACCCTTGCACATGATGTAGATGTCTGCTCGGCATGTGTTCCCTCAGACAGGGTCTGTACTCTGATTATTTCACTGCCAGCGCCGAAAGTGATTTCTCCCGTCCCATAATTCACAGCTGCGTTTGATGTCCGCAGAAATGGTCTTCCGAGTATGATCGGGGTAAGGAGCAACGGAGCGGGGACGTCCATATCTAAGACCACAAAATCGGCCGGGAATGACTTTCCCTGAACCGTGACGATCACGTCCTCCAACAGGCCCCTAGGCCGCTTGACTGACTTGTCTGCAAACTGCAAGATCATCTTTGTAGGCTTGAGCGGTCCTAGCCTGAACTCCGTGAGTAGCGAAGCTGGCATCAAATTAACCGAAGACCCACTGTCGAGAAGTGTTCGTTCGAACTCTTGATTGAACATCTGACAGCGTACAAGAGGTGCTCCCATATCTGGCTTTTTATCCGGGAGGATGCTGATGGCGTTGACGGTTGCCATTGTGAGGATGTGCTTTTCGGATTTGCCACCCTTGCTTCTGGAATTGTGGGGGTTTGGCCTGCGCTTGGTTGTACATGCCTCTTTTAGTCCTTTCTTCACGGCTGGCATATACTCAAGAGCTTTCATCAAGGGCATATTCAACACCAAATTCTGAATGATTTCTATGATAGCAGGATCAGACAAAGCACTTTTCAAATTTTTCATTTTTTTGTGTTTTTTCATTGCTTTAGGAAAAGGAATATTTACAAACTCTTCACCAATATCATTCAAATTAGTGTCCATATTGTTGTTTACAGGTAGATGACAAAAAGGAATGGATTCATCTACAATCTGCGGACCAAAAATGACAGGCTCGACTTCAGGTGCTGGCGTTGGACTCGCTGTAGGTGCGGTGCTCCTCCTGTCAGGAGCTGGCTGTGAGGCAGGTGCAGGCGGTTCCAACGCGGGCTGATCTCCACCGAGGTTGCTGCTATCTTTTTGTGTTTTTCTGTTTTCTTCATTTTTTGTGATTTTCTGCATACTGGTGCTGCTCCCAAAATGCTGGCTGGCCCTGGTGTTGGCTGGACTGACGATTCCCCATCAGATGTAATATGCTTTCCCTTTGCCGTCACCGATGGCTGGAGTGTTCTACCGCTCCTGAGAGTAACAACGTTAGATAAAAAACAATTTAATTCACCTGATTCAGGTTGGACACTGCCGGCTACCTGCTCCTTGCGTCAGAAATTGTTCGGGTTTGCTTCGACCTGTGCTGGTATGGTGGTCTTGGCTGCCGTCAGGTCGTCGATCTTTTGGTTCATCTCAGCCATGTTCTTCATCAACTACTCCAAACAGGCCAGGGCCGGATTGACCGGCACAATCTCAGAGGAGTCCCCTTGCTGGGGTCGAGAATGCTGATAATGCGGCTGAGATTGCGACTGATAGCTTTGCGAAAATTGGTGAGGAGGGGGGTGAAGGATATAGAGAGATCCTCAAGCGCATCACGGAAGCGTGAGCGTCGTATCGGATACGACGAAGAACGACTAGTCGTACTAGTTGTTCGGTGCAGCGAAATTTAAAAAATTTATTCGATGAAACCACATGATCCAAGAACCATTCTCGGATCGTTTCATCTATAACCGCAACAAGTATAATGCAATACCTCTTGAAGCGTGGTTGATCGAGTCTCTAAGAGAAGAGACCTCCTATCTCAAGTCCGATCGTCGGAGAGATCGCTTGCGAGCGTGGGGATGAACCGCGTAGTCCTCGCAATCCAAGAAGTTGATCCAAGCGCGGTTGCTCCTGATCTCGTCGCACGAGATCGAACGTCTCCTTTGTGGGCGAAGCACTCGAAGTAGACGGAGAATCGCAGAGCGTCGAAGCGGCAGCACGAAGGCGAGGGCGACGACGATTCTCTCCACCAAGGTGGACGACCACCAAGAGGAAGAGGGAGAGAGGGCTGTCGAGTATGAGAGAAAGAGAGAGAGAGAGTTTTGCTACAATAGCATGTGTAAAGAGAGAGCCAAGAATGCCTCTCTGTTTATAGGGTTTTGGGATCCATGGATCTCAATCCATGTGTCATATAAAATCAATGGTTGAGATTGATTTATGACAATCCAATGGTCAATATTGTTGTTGGTAAAAGCCAACAACTTGTGATTTAATTTTGATTAAATATATTTGATAAATCAAATAAATATAATACCAAATTAAATCACATAAATAGAGAGAGAGAAAATAAGGGAGATACACCTTCCTCTTTGGAAGGGGGGGACGGCTACCAATTCCCTCAAGGAATTGGTGCCGCCCCCTCCTTTCCAAAAGGGGAGGGGCAATCTCCTTGATTTTCTCTCTACTCAATTTCCAACAACAATTTGTTGGTATTTTAATTCACCAAAATAATTCTCAATTAATTTTGGGAATATTGCAATCTTGACATTGGAATATTGTGAATCAAATTCACAACCCAAAACAAAATGTAATTTACATTTTCAATTAATTAATCAATGTGTATCCAATACACATTAATAATTAATCTACTAATATAAATTATATTTAACTCTCTCTAATACATTATAAATCACATTTATAATATATTATGAATAATTGGATATTACTATCCACATTATTCTTATCCATAATAATTAAATCACATTTAATTATATTGGATAATTTCTCATACATCATGATAATTAAATCACATTTAATTATCAACTTATCTTTGCTTAGATCTTATGGAATTGTTCTTAAACCATTTAAGAACAATGCTATTTCTCCTCAGATACTTGGAGATAAGGACAGGGCGATTGTATTGTTCCACGTATAGTGACTTGGATATTGAGATCACATCTCAAATCCAGATCCCATGGACCTCTCATAGATGCTTGATTAAATCAAGACCGTAAACTTAATCTTCTCATTGCATCTGAATCTCATTCAGATCAATGTCCAGTACATGGACTAAGATTAGGTCACTTCTCTAATGAGAGGAGTCACTAAAATCCAGACCTGTTTCATCACTCCCTCGGAATGGAAGCGTCATGGTTATACAATCGTTTATGATCAAATCACCCTTCAGGTATTCCCAATACCTGCACATCCTGCATATTGGAAGACTCATGATCATCATGAAGATAAAGATCACTTTTACACTGTCATCTTCATAGTCTGATCATTAAGTTTCTCAATCTTGGTCCTTGGGATATGGTACAGATCATATGCTTTCACAAAGCATATATCTTACCTTCAAATTCATATCATGCTTCTAAAGCATGATGACCATGCATGGAATTTGGTCAATCCCAATACCTCATGAGTGAGCTCATGTCTCCCGGTTCACAAGTGAATTTGTATGATCCCTTTGAGAGATCATATTACTCATATGCCCTTACATGCACACCAGCTCGCCGGTGTATAGACCTTGATTAGGTCACCAACCTATTGGTCTGCCAAATGTACATGCTCAGACATATAGTAATATATCTGTCTCTGGTCAGAGGATGTTTGCCTGTGATGTGACAGTATTCATCATAGGTCTTTGGTTATCTCGATCTCGTTATGTCAACTCATTGACTCAACTAATCTGATACCTCTGAATCAATATTCCTATGCAGAGGACCTGCATCAAGAGGTCGATCAGATATAAGTCTAATGAGATGGGATTGCCATCTCCCACTCAGACTGGAGATCACTACTTGTTAATCATTGATGATACTTGATGAGTCCTCTATCTAACTCCTTAGATATTCATCCAAGCATCACCCTCTATGATTCAATCATTGAATCAACAACTGTATGATTATCAAGTTGGCCATGGTACATAACCCTTATTGTACAGAGGGACCTTATAGTGCATTCATTCATTCAATATCAGAAAGGGAGTGAAACAAAAACCAATAACTTTTATTGATAAATCATTTATTACAATAACATTTATTGTAGGAATGGTTCGCCTTGGGCTCACATTGCTAACAATCTCCCACTAGCCCTCAGAACCATTCAGGAACAAGCCTTAAACCCATACTCATTACATGCTGGTCAAAAACCTTCTGTGTCAGAGGTTTGGTAAGAGGATCTGCAACGTTGTCGGCGGAGGCCACCTTGGTGATGATGATGCCACCACGCTTTTGAATCTCCCGAATGATGCGGTATTTCCTTTCTACGTGCTTGCTCTTCTGATGCCATCTGGGTTCCTTCGCCTGGGCAATGGCTCCCGTGTTATCACAGAGTAGCGGGATGGGAGTATCAGAGGAAACTACGCCAAGCTCCTGGACGAACTTGCGCAACCACACCGCCTCCTTTGCAGCATCCGATGCGGCAATGTATTTGGCTTCTGTTGTTGAATATGCTGTAGTGTCCTGCTTCTTGCTTCTCCAGCTCACAGCACCACCGTTCAACAGGAACACAAACCCTGATGTCGACTTTCGATCATCAATATCCGATTGGAAGTCAGAATCTGTATATCCCAAGACTTGGAGATCACCATCTCCATAGACCAAGATGTAATCTTGCGTACATCTTAGATATTTGAATATGTTCTTTACTGCATTCCAGTGTTGTTCTCCATAGCAGGATTGGTAACGACTTACCACTCCCACTGCATGGCAGATATCTGGCCTAGTACACATCATGGCATACATTAAGCTTCCTACGGCTGATGCATAAGGGCATCCAGGCATGGCCTTCTTTTCCTCAACAGTTTGAGGAGCCATTCCTTTAGACAGGTGGATATCATGTCTCAAGGGTAGGAATCCTTTCTTGGAACTATCCATACGGAATCGTTCAAGAATCTTCTTAATGTATCCTTGTTGTGACAATCCCAATATCCTCTTCTCTCGGTTTCTGAACAGCTTCAGACCTAAGATGTAAGAGGCTTCTCCAAGATCTTTCATCTCAAAAGTATGGGACAGCCAAATCTTTACACTGGTCATCATCCCTGTATCATTCCCAATGATAAGGATGTCATCTACATAAAGCACGATGAACACAATGGCGCTCCCACTAAGCTTCTTGTACACATAAGGTTCATCAGGATTCTGCACAAAATCATAACTCTTTATGGTTTCGTCAAATCTGATGTTCCAGCTATGAGAAGCTTGCTTGAGCCCATAGATGGATTTCTTCAGCTTGCATACTTTGCCATCCTCAGTTATGAAGCCCTGGGGCTGCTCCATGTAGATATCCTCCTCGAGGTATCCATTGAGGAAAGCCGTCTTGACGTCCATCTGCCAGATGTTGTAGTCAAGATATGCAGCTATAGCTAGCAATGCCCTGATGGATTTAAGCATAGCCACAGAAGAGAATGTCTCATCGTAGTTGATGCCTTCTCTCGGTGTGTAGCCCTTGGCTACGAGCCGTGCCTTGAAAGTCTCTACTTTCCCATCAGGTCCCCTTTTTCTCTTGAAGATCCATTTGCACCCAATGGGTTTCACCCCCTTAGGTGGATCCTCTAGGGTCCATACACCATTCTTATGCATGGAGTCAATTTCTGACTTCATTGCCAGCATCCATCTATCCATGTCATGATCCGCGTGTGCTTCATCAAATGAAGTAGGATCATTGTCAGTTTCTCCTGACACATGGAATCCATACCTTTCAGGTGGTGCAACCACCCTCGAACTCCTTCGAAGAGGTATGGGTGTATCATCTTTATTTACTTCTTCAGTTTCTGGTTCAGGAAGCTCAGAATCCTCATGGGATTCAATGAGTTCCTTTACTTCATATTTATCTTGACCCTTAAGGAAATCATTCTCCAGAAATTTCACATCTCTAGAAACAAAAACCTTATGAGTCTCAGGGTCATAGAGTTGGTATCCAATACCATCTCTAACATACCCTATGAAGTAACACTCACGAGAGCGAGATTCTAGCTTGCTTGCATCCACATTCTTTGCATGGACCAAGCAACCCCAAACCCTCAAGTGATTAACACTAGGTTTGGTTCCATACCAGAGCTCATGAGGAGTCTTAGGTACAGATTTGCTAGGAATCTTATTCAGGATATATATTGCAGTCTCCACTGCATATCCCCAGAAACAAAGTGGTAAATGTGCTTTGCTCATCATTGAACGAACCATATCCATGATGGTTCTGTTGCGTCTTTCTGGGGAGTTCCTGGAGGAGTGAGATTGGAAATAATTCCATTCTCTTTAAGGTATTCCTTAAATTCATCTGATAGGTACTCGCCACCTCGATCAGATCGAATTCGTTTAATCTTCCTATCGGTTTGGTTCTCAACCAAAACCTTAAACTCTTTGCACTTTTCAAAGGTTTCGGACTTATGACGTAATAGGAAGATAAACCCGTATCGCGAATGGTCATCAATAAACGTCAAATAATATCGATATCCATTTTGGGTCGCGGTACTGAAGGGACTGCATACATCAGTATGTATTAGGTCAATAATACCTTCACATCTTGTAACCTTGTTACGAAAAGGCATCCTGGTCATTTTTCCTTGAATGCAATTCTTGCAAGTAGGCAAAGGTTGAACTTGTAGAAAATCTAAAGGTCCATCCTTAATTAATCTATTGATCTTATCAACAGACAAATGACCAAGCCTTTGATGCCAAATCTCATTTGAGAGATTTTCATTCTCCCTGGATCTTTTAGGGTTTTTATTAGTGCTTGTAACATTCATAACACATTTATCAATGCACAATTCATAGATCCTCCAGAAGTCAAAATACCATCTACAATATATTTATCATAACGGTTTATGACTAATTTATTACAGAACAGGAATGAATACCCACTTCTAACTAGCTTAGATACAAATATTAAATTCCTTCTGACTTCAGGTACATAAAGACACTCTTTAAGTACTAGGACTCTACCACTAGATAATGATAGTCGACAAGTCCCGACGGCGACTGCTGCAACACTTGCATCAGATCCCATCTGGATGACTATCTCCCCTTCTTCAAGCTTTCTAGTTTCCTGAAACAAATGCAACAAATTGCATACATGAACAGAAGCACCAGAATCAACAACCCAACTTCCTTCTCGTCCGACGAGAAAGCTGGTTTCAATGATAAATGTAGATTTCATACCTGCTGGGGCTTTACCTTTGTCGATCGACTTCAGGTAATCCGGGCAATTACGCCTCCAGTGCCCCGGCTTCTTGCAGTGGTGACAGACGTCGGTTTTCTTCGACGCCATTAAAGTGGATGCATTGGAAGATGAGGCAACACTTTGTCCCTTCTTCTTTCTCTTCTGGGCCGGGCCCTTCCGAGAACCTTGCTTCCGACCGCGCTTCCCTTTGACCTGTGCAACCATTGCAGTGCCAGTGGGACCATCTTTCTTCATTACGTCTTCTGCAGACTTTAATGCAGCAAGAAGCCCAGCATTTGTCAGTTCCAGCTTATTCATGTGGAATGACACCACAAAGTTATTGAAAGATTTGGGCAATGACAGCAGAATGAAATCGGATTGCATGTCTGCATCCATCGTCGCCCCCAGAGTCTCCAGTTCTGACAAGTACCCAAACATTTTGAGTACGTGTTCACGGACCGAAGTCCCTTCCTGCATCTTGCAGCGAACCAGTTCTTTCATAACATTGTACCGCTGGGTGCGGTTAATATCACCAAACATATCCTTTAGATTCTGCAAGTACTCATCTCCACATGTTGTTTCTGGAGAACATTGGAGAGAGAACCCAAGATGTAGCATTTAGCCAAGACATGATCTTCATCATACTTGTCATTATATGCTTTATCTTCCTTAGATTTAGGGTTTTCAAGTTTGTTTTCAGAGAGCACATAGCTGATGCGCTCTGCCGAAAGCACAAGCTCCAAATTACGGATCCAATCCGAGTAATTTGGTCCGGTCAATTGGTTGACCTCCAGAAGCCTGCTCAGTGGGTTCATGGACTTCATTTTCTGAAATTGAGAATGCACTATATTAGAACATATAATCATATATTCAATTTAATTTTATTTGATTAAGGCATTTTAAATCAAATTAGTCTTGCTATGTCAACTATGAAAGTTTATTCCCTTATTCACTTTCAAAGTAGGAGATATACTTACCGATATATCTCAAGCAAGAACTGGGATCTCCTCTTTATCTTTGTTACATCCCAATAATATGAGAAAATGTAACTCCAATAAAGAGAAGCGAGAACACATTCTGCCCTGCAAGTCCAACTTGCATTTCCCAATTCGGTCTTTAATACCCAGGCCCACCACCCCTAAGGTGATGTTGACCTGTCATTAATTAATCCAACCGTCAACAGGATTAGAACTCGCTATACGCAATCCAATATTACCCCAATAATATGTGGATCCGATATTGGGGTCACTACGCATACGGCCTTACTCTTTTGAGAAGCAAAGAGTCCGATCCAGATGTGCTTGTATATAGGAGCTGTCACTTCGTACAGGCGTCTCCTATATACAATCCCTGGTGACGGAAACCCTTCACCTTGACGGGAGACCATGGATGTCACTTATGTGATCCTCCACCTCTTATTCAAATTTAATTAATTACTATGAATCACATTCATATAATAATTCTTCCAAGGGAATTATTAACTCTAATCATATTAGAGTATTTTCAATTGGATATAATTAACTTAATCATATTAAATTAATTATCAATCCAATTCAATCAATCAAACTTAATTTTATGCTTG
Organism: Ottelia alismoides; assembly: GCA_037367405.1. NCBI lineage: Eukaryota > Viridiplantae > Streptophyta > Magnoliopsida > Alismatales > Hydrocharitaceae > Ottelia > Ottelia alismoides. The sequence continues at coordinate 35,755 of JAZKJV010003741.1, read as the reverse complement.
AATACATATATGATATTATTCTCAAAGTACGTATTAATTCGTATTTTAATAATTAGAAAAATACATCATAATCCCTCGGACATTATCCCGGCCCTACCCGCTGTCATGGCCAGTACCGGCGGGAGTGGGGCGGACCACATACGTTGCAACCCGCTGACCCAGCGATCCCCGACTAGACACCATATCCGCCTCGGGAAAGGATAATGCCAAATTGATTATTTTGTACTTGAGATGATCATCGGTTCTTCAACCGAAATTATACCATATAGTAATCAAAATAATTTTGATTTTAAGGAAATTTGCTAGGCAAATTCCCAAGTCCTATTCAAGCAAGAAGTTTGATGATTGTAATTCCAATTATGGTTTAGATCAAATCTAATCAACTAATTGGTTGGGGCCAAGTCAATTAAGGAAATAATCATTCTCTAATATTTCACAAATATTTTTCATAATTATTTCTCGAAATTAACAATTAATTTCATTAATTGACAATCACATGGTTCTTGATTAGGAAAGCAATTTCAGCAGTGATCCCTACTTACTAAAATTGGCATATCTCTGTCATATTAAATCCAAATTAAGCAAAGTCAATTTCTAAAGTTTGCTAATTTGATACAGAACCTAGGTGATGTTTCACGCATTTCGAGGCAAGTATAAACAGTAATTAACATTTTAATCACGTTCAGATTCACAGTTCCCGCAACAGTGCATACATGTTCATTAAAACGACCATATCTCGAGCATACGAAATCCGATTTACGCAAACTCAGATTCTATGGTTTCCTTATTTAATGGGGAACATAATCCAAGTATAAAATTCGTGTTTAAACAATTTAAACAGTGTCGAATTTATTTACTAAACAGATCTGCGAAATCAAATGCGATGAAAACTTTCGCGACCTTAGCGAACCCAAGTCGTCATTGGTTAACGAATCATTATTCGAAACCGTCGACCTAAGGCTCTGATACCACTTGAAGGATATAGAGAGATCCTCAAGCGCATCATGGAAGCGTGAGCGTCGTATCGGATACGACGAAGAACGACTAGTCGTACTGGTTGTTCGGTGCAGCGGAATTTAAAAAATTTATTCGATGAAACCACATGATCCAAGAATCATTCTCTGATCGTTTCATCTATAACCACAACAAGTATAATGCAATACCTCTTGAAGCGTGGTTGATCGAGTCTCTAAGAGAAGATACCTCCTGTCTCAAGTCCGATGGTCGGAGAGATCGCTTGCGAGCGCAGGGATGAACCGCGTAGTCCTCGCAATCCAAGAAGTTGATCCAAGCACGGTTGCTCCCGATCTCGTCGCATGAGATCGGACGTCTCCTTCGTGGGCGAAGCACTCAAAGTAGACGGAGAACCGCAGAGCGTCGAAGCGGCAGCACGAAGGCGAGGGCGACGACGATTCTCTCCACCAAGGTGGACGGCCACCAAGAGGAAGAGGGAGAGAGGGCTGTCGAGTATGAGAGAAAGAGAGAGAGAGAGTTTTGCTACAATAGCATGTGTAAAGAGAGAGCCAAGAATGCCTCTCTATTTATAGGGTTTTGGGATCCATGGATCTCAATCCATGTGTCATATAAAATCAATGGTTGAGATTGATTTATGACAATCCAATGGTCAAGATTGTTGTTGGTAAAAGCCAACAACTTGTGATTTAATTTTGATTAAATATATTTGATAAATCAAATAAATATAATACCAAATTAAATCACACAAATAGAGAGAGAGAAAATAAGGGAGATACACCTTCCTCTTTGGAAGGGGGGGACGGCCACCAATTCCCTCAAGGAATTGGTGCCGCCCCTCCTTTCCAAAAGGGGAGGGGCAATCTCCTTGATTTTCTCTCTACTCAATTTCCAACAACAATTTGTTGGTATTTTAATTCACCAAAATAATTCTCAATTAATTTTGGGAATATTGCAATCTTGACATTGGAATATTGTGAATCAAATTCACAACCCAAAACAAAATGTAATTTACATTTTCAATTAATTAATCAATGTGTATCCAATACACATTAATAATTAATCTACTAATAAATTATATTTAACTCTCTCTAATACATTATAAATCACATTTATAATATATTATGAATAATTGGATATTAGTATCCACATTATTCTTATCCATAATAATTAAATCACATTTAATTATATTGGATAATTTCTCAAACATCATGATAATTAAATCACATTTAATTATCAATTTCTCTTTGCTTAGATCTTATGGAATTGTTCTTAAACCATTTAAGAACAATGCTATTTCTCCTCAGATACTTGGAGATAAGGACAGGGCGATTGTATTGTTCCACGTATAGTGACTTGGATATTGAGATCACATCTCAAATCCAGATCCCATGGACCTCTCATAGATGCTTGATTAAATCAAGACCGTAAACCTAATCTTCTCATTGCATCTGAATCTCATTCAGATCAATGTCCAGTACATGGACTAAGATTAGGTCACTTCTCTAATGAGAGGAGTCACTAAAATCCTGACCTGTTTCATCACTCCCTCGGAATGGAAGCGTCATGGTTATACAATCGTTTATGATCAAATCACCCTTTAGGTATTCCCAATACCTGCACATCCTGCATACTGGAAGACTCATGATCATCATGAAGATAAAGATCACTTTTACACTGTCATCTTCATAGTGTGATCATTAAGTTTCTCAATCTTGGTCCTTGGGATATGGTACAGATCATATGCTTTCACAAAGCATATATCTTACCTTCAAATTCATATCATGCTTCTAAAGCATGATGACCATGCATGGAATTTGGTCAATCCCAATACCTCATGAGTGAGCTCATGTCTCCCGGTTCACAAGTGAACCTGTATGATCCCTTTGAGAGATCATATTACTCATATGCCCTTACATGCACACCAGCTCGCCGGTGTATAGACCTTGATTAGGTCATCAACCTATTGGTCTGCCAAATGTACATGCTTAGACATATAGTAATATATCTGTCTCTGGTCAGAGGATGTTTGCCTGTGATGTGACAGTATTCATCATAGGTCTTTGGTTATCTCGATCTCGTTAAGTCAACTCATTGACTCAACTAATCTGATACCTCTGAATCAATATTCCTATGCAGAGGACCTGCATCAAGAGGTCGATCGGATATCAGTCTAATGAGATGGGATTGCCATCTCCCACTCAAACTGGAGATCACTACTTGTTAATCATTGATGATACTTGATGAGTCCTCTATCTAACTCCTTAGATATTCATCCAAGCATCACCCTCTATGATTCAATCATTGAATCAACAGCTGTATGATTATCAAGTTGGCCATGGTACATAACCCTTATTGTACAGAGGGACCTTATAGTGCATTCATTCATTCAATATCAGAAAGGGAGTGAAACAAAAACCAATAACTTTTATTGATAAATCATTTATTACAATAACATTTATTGTAGGAATGGTTCGCCTCGGGCTCACATTGCTAACAGGGGGTTGGAGGAGTACTGTGAGTTTTGCTGATTGTATTGAGCAGCCGGTTGTTGGTGATATCCCTGTCCGCGATATCCGAACAGCTGAGGACCGTGCTGGTAATTCTGCCTTCAAGTGTTCCCGTGTGATGGAGGCTGGTACTGGTAAGACTGTTGGAAAGGCCTCCCACCCTGCTGCTGCTGATGAAAGGGCCTGTTGCCCATGTTCTGACCCTGAGAGTGTCCCTGAGGACGGGTCAGCTGCGCTTCATTGTTCCAGACACCATTGATCTCCTGAATCAGTGGCGGGGGTGGAGAGAACTGCTCGGAATATGCGGGTTGGTGCTCTGGTTGGTATACAACCATCTGCGTCCGAGGCTGCGGTGGCTGCTTCGGAACCTGCACGTAGTACACGTGCTGGACAGGCTGGGGCTGCGGTGGAGTCGGTTGAGGGTTTTGCTGTATTGTAGGCTCCTTTTTCTCAGCATTCGGCTCTGCAGAGGTAGACACAGCATTGCACATGTTTGCATTCAATGCTCGGACGAGCTGCTCCAGCTGTTGGGAAATTTGGTCGAGATTTTCCAGACCTTGGGTCCTCTTATCTATGACTGCCAGTTTTTCGAGGTCCTGCGACCTCTTCTCGATGATATCCACTTTGGACAGGTGGCTCCCAATGATGCTCAGGTTGGAGCTCTCATCCTTGTCCTCGGTGTGAGAAGCCATGTTAACTGGCTTGCTGATGGTGGTTGGTGGCTTCATGTAGATTCTGGACGAGGATTGGGCTGCTTCTCCATCAGCCATTTCTTCGAAGACATTCCATACAACGTCCTCGTCCTTGTTGAAATACGAACCGCCGCAAGCTGCATCCACAAGTTTTTGGCTCTCGAATGATAGCCCCCCAAAGAAGTGTTGTACGAGACTGGTCTTTGGTATTTCATTGTGGGGGCACTTCTCCTGGAGATCTTTGAATACCTCCCACGCTTCATGGATCGTCTCGTGGGGCTGCTGGCAGAAACTGGAGATCCGGGCGCGCATCTGATTTAATCTCCCAAGAGGATAGAATTTATGGAGAAAGGCAGATTTCAATTCCTCCCAGGTGGTGACGACCTTCCCAAGATGGTCAACCCAATAAAGGGCCTTGTCTTGAAGGCTGAAGGGAAACGCGGTCATCTTGACTACATCCAGAGGGATTCCGGGGTAGTGAGCAGTGGAACAGATGCGGCCAAACTTCTTGAGAAAAATGTACGGTTCTTCAGTGGTGTTCTCATGGAAAGTGGGAAGCAATGACAGAAATTGCGGCTTCAACTCGAAGTGAGCATGCATACGTGGAATTTGAATCCACTCAGTGATGCGCCCCGCTCCTGGGTTATAGGTCTCCTTGAGTGTAGGCTTGGGCTGCGGTGGATCTTCTTCTGCTGCTTCATATTCGGGTCCCACTGAAAACTAATCTCTGACTTCATAGAAATTGGGATCGAAGTTCGGATCATCCTCTCGTCGGCCGTCTCTCGCATCGGCCCTCCTCCTTAGATCGTTCAGCATGTCCTGAAAGGTTGTCTGGGCTAAGGCCTGATTAGTCAACTGCTGCTGAATGGCTTGGTTGGAAGCCAGCAGCTGATTGTTAACCTCGCCCTGCGTGGTGTATTATCCTTCCCCCGGATTGACTTCTGGTTCAGGTGGGGCCTGTGGTCCTTTTCCTCTGCCTCCTGCCATCTCGGATTCGGCTTGGTTCGCTGACTCGGGCTCTAAGTCTGCACATGGTAGAATGCCCCGATCAGTCTGAATTGCAGCACCAGATAGAGAGATGTTGTCTATGTCAAGGTCGACACAGAATTTCGCTAAGGATGGCGATGTATAAGGAGTGAAATCAATTGCCATCCAAAACGGACAGAATTCGGGACGAGAGTGATCCCGGTTTATTGAAGAAGATAGGGAGTCTGGAGATTGGTCCATAGGGTTTGAACCGGGTTCTCGGGAATCGCCTTGAATTATTGGAGAGGGCAAGCGCATGGAACTGATGTGGGTGCCGACAGAGCCTCGACTAAACCGCCCATTCGTCGCCATCTCGAAGACCAAGAGGAAGATCGATGTGGATGAAAGATACGGAGGTCAACAAGGAATCAAAGGAGTGCAAAACAGTAGAAGGCTCACAATGAGCAAGGGTCAACTGGAGGGGGAACAAAATTTGCGCAAAGGCGCGATATTTTTGATCTTTGACCTAAATGTAACTAGCAACCAAACACAAGACAAGGGAGTTCACCAACTCAACACATGAAGCCGTGAAGGTTCGGCTTTTATCTTTGTAATTTTTATCTTGATTTCAGGAATTTATCTTTCAACGAGTCCTTAGAGCGCTATGCCTATAGGAGCGAGAGCACTGCTGGAAAAGTGTTCCCGTACTTGTCCTCCTCCTGTGTAACCTGTAACTTACGCTTTTTAAGGTCCTTGTAACCCTTCCTGGATCCCTACTCAGCCAAAGAAATAGAGGGAGGAAGCCGATAGGCGAAATCGATACTTCGGAACTCGCTCGCAACGGAATCACCCGTGAGCGTGCAAGATCCTACTCGGACGCAGCCGGTGAGACAGACACACCCGTGAAGGCGTGGCCTATGCTCGGTACTTCGGACAAGGTCGATACTCACACAATAGTGAGTCACCAATGGCGACCAAGCCCTACTCGACTACGTACGATAGTAGCGCCAATACTTCGGAAATCCAGGCGATACACATGGCAGCCACAAGTTGGGTTTTTGGCTCTGATCCTTACGAAGCGCTCACCTCATTTGGAAGGAGACCTTCCCATGCAACCTGAAAACAAGTGAGGGTGTTACTCTCCCCAATCAATGAGTCCAATTACCAATTTTATTTAGGTCAAAGTTTTCTTAGCAGTCTCTTTTTTATTTTTTTTGGTGTTATCGCTTCTTTTGAGTAGATTCAAACAAGCGCCTAATGATTTTGTATTTTCTTTATCCTACTTTGTCCAAAATCAGAGGGAGAAAAGAGTAAGGAAAAGCCAATGCAAGTCGACACCAAGACGGAAATCTCACCTTTGTGCCTATATGATGGATGCAAAGTAAGAAGACTTACAGCGAATCCCATCTCTCTCCATGCAGGATGCAAAGCAGAAATTTATAAACCTAACTATATGCTGGTATGCAAGGCGGAAATCGTCCTAAGATAGGCAACTGTTAGAGTGAAGAACCAAAAGCTAATCACTCAGCTCCAATCCTAAGGTCCGGTCTAGGCTCACCCCTCCTCTGCTCAACACACTTGAGTTAGGAGAAAGCGCTTTACGGGGAGAGCTCGCGGCGCGCGGATCAAAGAAGAGTGACTTCACTGTTTAATTAAACTAAGTCCAAGCACGATCTGTAGGTACATGCAATTGTTGTTAAGGGGTTGGACCTAATCTAAGCGATCAAGCAATGCCTAGATCTAAGAGCTCAATCCACAAAAGAAATGAAAAAGAAAACAAAACCGGAAAATGACAGTCGAGAAAACACGAGCAAACCGCGGTGAGCCCCCGGGTGAACAGACCCCCGGAAATTAGGCCCGAAGTGTTCAAGTGTCCAAGTCCTGTATTATTACAATTAATCAAATCTCTCTCTCACAAAAAATGAAAAGCTAACTGTCCCTCTCTCTCAAGCTCTCATGCTCTCTCCTGCCGGCTAGGGTAGAATAGCCGGCTCCTCCTCCCAAGGATGCACAGGATCCCCTAGGCGATCCTCCTCGGTCAGCGGTCCCTCGCAAGAAAACAAAAGAGATGTCAGACAATTCAAAGCAAATGATGCACAAGAGACAAATAATTAAAAATGGCTAAGTAAATAAAAGGCCCAAAGGTACTCTACAAGCCGATGCTCCCCGGCAACGGCGCCATTTGAAAAGTGAAAAAGCGAGAGCCGCTAAATAGTGGTCTGACAAGTCAGACTCACTGTCGCTGATGCGACTGCTCAAACCTCTTCGTTTGTCAACAATTAACCCAACACAATCAATTTAGCAATCAATAGCAAGGATTAAAATTTATTATACCCTACTAACAAAGTACAGTGGCACATAAGTAGGGGTCGAACTCAGCAAGCAAGGGTGTAGAGCATAGATAAAAATCCAAACCTAGGTCTAATGAACCACTTAGCCAAACTAATTTTTTTGTGGGTTTTTAATTTTTAATTTTTTTAATATTTTTTTTAATTTTTAATTTTAGTGTTGTCTTTTGATTTTTAATTTTCTAATTTTTCTAATTTTATATTTTATATAATTTTTTTCTTTTTAAATATTGGAATTTAAAAACAATGTAATAAAAGACAAGATAAAGTATTTATAAAAATATGCAAAAATAACCAAAAATTCAGAAATAAAATGTTTTTGATATTTTTAGAGTTTTTTACTGTTTTTGTGATTTTTGGGTATTTTTCAAAATGTTTTTGGTATTTTTAGATATTGAAATGAAAGAAAACAGTGAAATAGGTACTGGCTGGGAGTAAAATGCAAATTAAAATAACAAACAGTAACAGAAATTTTTCAAACTAATTTTCAAATAAAGTCAATAAAATATGGAACAAAGAGGAGCTGAGTTTATATTTTTCTGAGTTTTCTTTGATTTTATATATTTTTTTGAAGTTTTTATGTATTTTTTAATTTTTTAGGTTTTTCTTTTGAAATTTTTAGTGGTTTTTGGATTGAAAATAAAGTAGATCAAAATACACAATAAGTGGTTTTTTTAGAATTTTTAGAGGTATTTAATATTTTTTTGGTATTTTCTAAGCTAGACAGTGTTGAAATAACATGTTTTTGATTTTTAATAAATATGAAAATACAATAAAATTAGAAACTAAAAATATAGCGCGGAAATGGAAGCAAACATGAGCTTAAACCTATTTTTTTAGAATTTTCGCAATTTAATGAGGCGTGAAATAAATAGATCAAGCATACACAAATCCTAAGCCTAGCAGGGGTATAAATGCAATTATAGAAAAATCCAGGGGCTCAGGTGCAAATTCCACAAAAAGACATGCGCGAGGCACGTGTTCTGTCATTCACAGGGGCATAATTGTAATTACCAAAAGCCGGCAGGGCATACATGCAATTTTTCCAAAAACATATTTAATTAGATACGCACATGGATATAATTGCAAATACCTAGAAGTTCAGGACTAAAAATGCAAAATACCCAAAAGTCACACGCCCCAGTCACGTGAGGTGACGTGACGTGGACCTAAGTGCAAATAGTGAAAATGTGAGGGCCTAAGTGCAAATATTACAAAATTTTTTAAACTTCAGACGAAAGTTTTTAGACTAAAAAGTAAATACAAAACGTCGTGGGTTGAAGATGCAAAATACCCACGGGCTCGATCCTGCGGCCAATGGAGTTTCACTAATCCACATGGCGCGCATCTGACGGTGCGTACCCCTTCATTCTGGATGGCTGAGATCAGATCTTCAATGGACGATCGGACGGCTGGGGATACTGGACGATTAGACGACGTACGTGGCATCTGAAGCTGGCTTCTGATCCAACGGCAGAGGGAGGTTCACGAAGAACACCTCCCCGGCGAGCTTCGATCGGCGATTGCGGCCGAAACACAGCCGCTCCGGCCCCCGGATTAAGGGAAAAAGGATCCTGGGGCCCTTCCGCGTCTGATGGTGGTCTCCGGCGAAGCGGAGGCGGCGTGGAGTGGTCGGGCGGGGAAGGCGACCTGGGCGGCGGTTCCTGGAACTTTCGATGGTCGAGGGAGCCTTCTCTTGGGCTCGGACCTGCAAGGTTAGATCCACAAAAACCAGGCGAGCAAAATGGTGGAGTCTGATAGTGCAATGGAAGCGGGATGTGGTCGGATGGGGAGCTCCGGCGAGCGGCGGAGATGGAAGCTCCGTGGACTCGATCTGGGCGAGATCGATGCGAAATGATGGGTGGAGCGGAGCGACGGAGTGAAGGGGGAAGGATGGAGGTGATTTGGGCGGCGGTAGACGACTGGAATGGCCGGAAACGCTGGGCGGAGCTCAGCTCCGCCGTGGCTTCGATCGAGGGTTCACGGTGATCGGTGAAACGAAACACATAACTGATATAAACCTACCCTAATCTACACTAATGCTACAAGAAAATGGAAGAATAAGAGGGAGAAGCTCACCGGAGACGGAAGTGGATGGCTTCGGGCGGAGCTCCGGCGAGGGTCGAATCGCTTCAATTCGACGCCAAACACTGCAAACCCAGGCTCGATTCGACGCCTGCTGTCACCAGGAGCACGAAGGGCTAGGGGTTTGAGGGTAGAAATGGAGGAAGAAGGATTAGGTTAGAATCGAAGTTCGGGGTGCTCTTTTGAAGGGTTGACGGACGGTGGGAGAAGAACGAGGTCCAACAGTGGCTACAGTGGCCCTTCGACCAAGGTTACGCAAGGGCGGGCACGCCCATGGATCGAGGATCAAAAGTCACGAAGAGCCTATCATGAGTTGATGCAAGATGGAGCCTCGAAAAAATGGAGAAAAGGGGTCAAACGCGACTCTAACAAGGGCTGCAGGGCTAGGACGACCAGTTGACCGAAGTCAACTGGGGCTGAAACCTAGTTGGTCCACGTGGACCAACCAGGAAAAATCCCTGATTATTATTTTGTTAATTCATTTAAAAATAGAAATAAGCTGAATTAAATAATAATTATAAAATGAAAAATATTCGTTATTTTATGTAGTATTTTATTATGATTTTTAATTATTTTTATGAGGTCTATTTTTACAAGTTTACTTTTTAGCCCTATATAGGTATAATACCTATATATTTTAGCCTTTATTTTTATTCTGTGTATTTTAATGTTATTTATTTTTATTTCTCATTTTATAAAATTATAAGATAATTTTGTATTCACAAATATATTTTTATTTTATTTTTCTGATATGTTTTGTATATAAAATAAAATAGACTTGTATTTTATATAGGTATAAGTATAGGTCTAACACCTATGTATATGATTTATACAAGTATTTTTATTTGGATTTCTTTTGTATTTTTATTCTGATTTTAATATACATATTTATTATAAGTAATATTTACAAGATTATAAAAATATAAAAATACAAAAATAATAAATAAATAATAAATTAATATTTTAATCAGTACAAGTGTACAATGTGGGTCCAAAACTCAACTTTCAAACCGTAGCTCCGCCAAATGCGAAACCACCACCATTAAATAGATTATTTTATTCTATATACAATTAAAGGTGAGTTTGCTGTATTTGGAGTTGTCAGTTGTGAGATACGGGTCTGAGAAGTTGGGATTCTGGATTTTTATTCAGACCATAACTTTTTATCTGTACATTATTTTTTTGTGAAATCAATTTTGTATTTTTCTTTTTTTAATTCTCTACAACTTTCATGTACAAAGTTTCTTTATTTGATGTATAAAAAGTGGAACCAAAAATAGGTCCCAAAATGAATAAAGAATGAATAACATGTATATGTATTTTATCTGTATTTTGGCCCTTATCTCCCCCTACTTTATTCCTTGTCGATCTATTCATCAAGATGCCTAGGTCTCGGGGTTTCGGGTCATAAAATATTTACAATATTTTATTCTTTTTTTTCTTATATTTATTCTATAATTTTGGCTTTAATTACAGTATTTTAACACTAATTGGATGTACATGCATGAATGCTAAGATGCTATATTTAAGGCTATTTACATGCATTTGCTAGGGTTTTTGGTGCCAAAATGATAGAATAAAGATGATGAAATGTGGATTCATCAGACACTGACCATAATCCAAGAACTGACCATTCCATCGTCTTTGTCCCAAGTTGCATTTTTGCCTGTCTTTTCAGCATGTTCTGACTCCAAGAGAATGTGTTCCTTATCGTATCCTCGTACGATCATGAGGAACATGCGGGACCACTTGGGGTAGTTGGTGTCGTCCAATTTAGGGATCGACCCAAACGAGGGTAGTCGAGTACTCCCTCCATCATATTCCGGTGATGTCACTTCTGATTGTGACATGGCATCAGAAGAAATCAGACCTGCTGTAAAAATAAGGTAGAGAAAACAACTCGTCTCTAAATCATGTCAGTAGTTGATGTCGGAGGGCTGGTGAAAACTGCACCCACAAGATCCACGAGATGCTTGCTGCGTAGTAACGGGAGCCGAGAGGGAAGATGTCTTGCACGTGAAGGAAGGACCAACACGTATGAAACTCCTCGAAAGAGGGAGTCACAGGAAAAGTCTGTGCTGCGGGGGGTGCGGCCTGGAGGAGGCCCTGGGAGCTTTGGAGTCGCGCCCTGGAGGAGGCCCGGGTTGGAGGGAAATCTGGATTAGACGCTGGCGCACGAGAGGAGAAGACATGCGGCTTTTTGGTGGTGTGTGCGCTAGGGTTGGGTGGGGAGGGGGACCTCTACAAGGTAGCGCGGGTGGGGGCGGGGGGGGGGGGGGGGGCTCTGCGAGGGGGAGGGGGGCCTCTGCGGGTTAGAGGGTGGGGGCTGCGCACACGGGGGCGGGGGAGGCTGCTAGCGCGGGGTAGGGAGGGCTGGAGGGTTGCGGGAAAGGGACGCTGGATTTGCGAAGGGGTCGGGTGCAGAGGAGGATGGAGTTGCGAGGGGCTCCGTCGGGAAGGAGGATGATGGTGGAGGGATGAGGATTGGGGATTGGCAGAGGGGTGTGGCGGCGGTGGGCGGAGAGGGAGAGGATGGGGGAGGCGTCTGATACCAAGTAGATAGAAATGTTTCTATTTCATATTGAGAAAGGGAATCCCTAGGGCTCTTCATATAGGTAGAGAGGCCTAGGGTTACAGCACAATTGTTATATGAGATGACACATATACCCCTAGGGTTTATGGGTAGGGTGGTTTACAATATGACTAAACTGCCCCTAGGGTAAAGTGCATCTCAACAATTACTTAATACTTTACGTGTTACTGAGGCATCTTATTTACTTGTATAACCTTTTAAATTACTTACAATGAGTTGAGTGTTACTGATAGCAATCCGTAAGTTACTGATCTCGAGTTTTTTCATAACTATTCGAAGTTACTGATTCCATTGTTTTCTCTTACTTTACAATTTGTTACATGTTACAGATGCTTTTCTCAATCTTACTTATTCTATATTTTTAATTACTATCAAATTACCCCATCTTTACTTAGGTAACTTATTTTATTACTTGTAATATGACAAGTGTTACTGATAGTCGTGCCTAAATTACTAAATAATATGAAATCAAAATACCTTTAATAAAAAATCAATTCTGACTACAAATCATGAATCAAGTGTTACTAAACTCATTTTGATTGTTACTGATGGTGTAGTTACTTAATACTTTGAGTGTTACTAACGTGCTTCTTATTTACTTTTATAATCTTTTAAATTACTTATAATGCAACGAGAGTTACTGATAGCAATACATAAGTTACTGGTCACATAAATGGTTTTCTATAATTATTCCAACTTACTGGTCCCATTGTCTTCTTTTACGTACAATTAGTTACATGCTACTGATGCTTCTCTATATCTTACTTATTATATTCTCTGTTTTGAATTACTATCGAATCACACCTTCTTTACGTATGTAGCCCATTTAATTGCTTGTAATACGTCAAGTGTTACTGATAGCCACACATAAATAATTTAAGATACGTAAGTAACTATGAATGAAATTTAATTAGTAAGAATAATAAAATAGAAAAGTAATACATGATATATTGTCAGTAACATATGCAGATGCCATCAGTAATTAAGTATATTTTTTCTAAAATAATATTTTCGCTATCCAAATCCAATTGCAAGACATCCATCTTCTCTCTTTCTGATACGATCTTTTCAAGATTCAAATCCATCCAGGACACGTCGTTCATTGTTGCTTCTGAGAAACCACGATCAATTTCCAGTCACATATGATCCATCGCGTTTGAAACTGAAATCAAAAATAAAAAACAAACGATCAAACTCGAAAAAAGAACAATAAATAAATATCTAATAAGCAACAGAAAAACTTACAAATCCAGGACTTGAAGGCGATCTTCTTTCATCGTTGGAGATCTTGAGATTTCGCAACAAGGGGAAGACAGAGATGATTTTGGAAATATCAAAAATAAATACAATGCAATGTCGGGCAGACTTAATTGCAAATAAAAAAGGAAATCAATTACGAGGAGAATGTGAGGGAATTTGTTATAGTAAGGATTGGCGCTAAAAAGGGAATGTATGAGATAAAATGTGATCATTGGATCATGATCTAAAGGATGAAAACACGGGCTCATCTGATCTCAAATGGGCATAGAGCTCATTGGATAAATTCTCTCTCTCTCTCTCTATATATATATATATGGGAAAAATGGGACAGCTCCCTGAGAGTAGCCAACGGGCTGCCCCATCCCCATTTTCCCCCAAATTTTTTTATCTTTTTTGGAAAATAAAAATTTGTAAATTCAGCATTATATCCCTCTAACATTCTATTAAAATTTCGTCAGAAACAGAGACTCTTACGGCCTCCATCCAAACATGGTCGATTTAAAAAATCCTAAGACCGTTAAAAAAATGACGTCTGGATGGAGGGCCTAGGAGTCTCTGTTTCTGACAAAATTTTAATAGAATGTTAGAGGGTATAGTGATGAATATACAAATTTTTATTTTCCAAAGAAATAAAAAAATGAGGGAAAAATAGGGGTGGGAGTAGCCAAGTTGGCTACTCCCAAGGGGCAGCTCCATTTAACCCTATATATAGAGAGAGGTTAATGGGGCTGCCCCCTTGGGGCAGCCAACATGGCTGCCCCCGCGCTATTTGCGATATTTTTTTATTTTTTTCAAAAAATATCGCCATGTATATTCATCCCTATATCCCTCCTATATGCCATTCGAATTTTGTCAGAAACAGAGACTCATACGACCTCCATCTAGACAATCATTTTTTAATGATAACAGGATTTTTTAAATCGACACCATCTCGATGGAGGCCGTAGGAGTCTCTGTTTCTGACGAAATTCGAATGGTATATAGGAGGGATATAGGGATGAATATACTAGATTTTATTTTTCAAAAAAAAATAAAAAACACGCCGAAATAGGGGGCGGGGCAGCCCCGTTAAATCCCTATATATATATAGGGATAAATGGGGCTGCCCCCTTGGGGGAGCTAACTTAGCTCCCCCCGCCCATTTTCCCTAATTTTTTTATTTTTTTGAAAAAAATTCTTTCCTGAATATTCATCACTATATTCTTATATTATGCTATTAAAATTTCATGCGAAACAGAGACTCCTATGGCCTGCATCCAGATAGTCATTTTTTAACGGTCACAGGATTTTTTAAATTGACCCCGTCTGGATGGAGGTCGTAGGAGTCTCTGTTTCGCATGAAATTTTAATAGCATAATATAGGGATTTAATAATGAATTTACACGATTTTAGATTTCAAAAAAAAAATAAAAAAACATGTGAAAAATGGGGAGGGGGGAGCTAAGTTAGCTCCCCCTAGGGGGCAAACACATTTTCCCATATACATACATACATACATACATACATATACATATATATATATATATATATATATATATATATATATATATATAAATGGGGCTTCCCCCTGGGGGCAGCCAACATGGCTGCCCCCATTTCATTTTTTTGTCAATTTTTTTATTTTTTTGAAAAATATCATCATGTATATTCATCCATATATAACTCCTATATGCCATTTGAATTTCGTCAGAAACAGAGACTCCTATGGCCTCCATCGAGATAATGTCGATTTAAAAAATCCTGTTACCGTTAAAAAATGTATGTCTGGATGGAGGTCATAGGAGTCTCTGTTTCTGACGAAATTCGAATGGCATATAGGAGGGATATAGGAATGAATATACATGGTGTTATTTTTCAAAAAAATAAAAAAATTTACGAAAATAAGGTGGGGGCAACCATGTTGGCTGCCCCTAGGGGGCAACCACATATAACAGGATTTTTTTAAATAATTCTTCAAAAAATCGAAATTATTCAAATGGGCACGGATTAAAAAAATTTAAAAAAATGGCTATCGATCAGCACCTCAGGTGCCGATTTGGACAGAGGCCCCAAATCGGCACCTGCGATGGGCATTTTACAGAAAGACCCCATGTAACATTTTAATTCTTATTCGATACTATATGATACTATAAATTATTATTAATTTTCTTAAATATGAATGAGGACATTTGATGAATTTTTTAAATAATTTAAAGAAAACAAAGTAAATTTAATAGGCTTTCAATATTTTCCTTCATCGTAATTTTTTCGATCTATCGCTAGGAGCTTCGTGCTCTCATCTTTGGAGGTGGAAAGATGGTTTACCGTTTCTTCTGCACCTCGTCTCGCTTCTCCCCGCTAACGTTATTGTAAAATGTCATGTATATCTCTATTTTTAATTATATTCTTCATTATTGAGATATACTTAGAATATTTATAATTGACATATCAGGAATATTATAGTAATCATAAAGAATTTGAGAGTGTGCTCAACATTATTTACCATTGACATATGTCAACTCAACAACTTACAACTTAACATCAATTAACTTAAAAAATTGCAAGTATTTTATTAAAATCATAAAAAAACAAAGATTTGTTTACAAATAATAAGAAAAAAATTTACAATAACTTAAAGTTTCCATACCTTTAGAAATCCCTTCAGACTTCCTCCTCTACCTCCTGCACCTCCTCCTTTGTCATTTCATTTCCCTCCATCTCCCATTTTTTGTGACTCTCCTCATGTGTTGTCTTCTTCTTCTGCTTGGCCATTTGTTCTGAATGTGTTGGAATGTGCCCTGGAGGATGCGGTCTAGCTGACGACTTCCGTGGAGGTTCGATTATTTGGGATTCCTGGTTTCTTGAAGTCCGTACACTTGTTGACTGGCGAAGCGGCTCTGATGGAGGAGGCTCAGTGATCCTTACTCCGGGAGAGGGTCTTCGAGGCAGTTCCGGACGTTGTTGTGGTATTATCATGGATATACCAAACAACTGTCGCCAAACACTATCAAATATTTGCAACTGCAAATCCCCTGAACTATGTTGAGGTAGACGGTATGAGCTGAGAGGGTCCAGGGTCGAATTGACTCGAAGGTCTAACAAGCGATGGTCCTACAATTGAGACATTTTTATTATTGTAAGTATCACAAAATTTAAACATAACGTATTGAAATGAGTTCTTCTATTCCATAAGATATTTATACCTGGACCTCTAAATCCAGCTTCACCGATTTGAGACCCTGCAAAGCCATAGTCGATATAGCTCATACCTTAAAGATGTTAATTACAATATATGTCACATAAATTAAACTATAAGTAAGAGTAGGATACAATGTAATAAATTAACTATAATAACATGTAGATATGAATCCTGGTTGAATTAGTGGAACTTCTTGCCCGCTGTATCCCTGACTCGAAGGACCAGCAAATGAGGATCCTGCAAATTGTGATTGACTGAAAGCTTTTCCATATCCTGCAAGAATGGGATATTCATCTTTTAGGAAATGTTACAGAAGATAAAAATTAGTTATTGCATTTAGTCATTTTATTACCTGAAGCTCCAAATCCGGTTTGGTCATATTGAGATGCGAGTCCTTGATGACCTGATGGGTACCCTTGTCCGCCATATCCCGCAGACAAGATTCTCGAGGTTCCAAATATTGACTCCTCCATTGTCTGACCTTGCGAAAATGCTTGCTCACCGTGTCCTGCTATATTTTATGAGGAATTGTGTTTATATGTCTAAAAATCGATATATTAATATGAGTTTATTATACATAAACAATTAACTAAAACATGAACTCCCAAACATCAGTGGTGGTTGCGATCCCTCCCCACCATATTCTGTGTAATCCCTTCCTGTACGATTTACAACATATAATTTTATAAATTCACTCGTCTAAGAGACAAACAAAATAGTTTACATTTGTTAGAAAGAAAACTAAGCCCGATGCTCTCGAAGTATGATGCTCCTGTGATGGCATGAACTGCTGCTGCTCATATTGTTGGAAGGGATACATCAAGGAGAACATGTTGAGTATTTCATCGAACATGTTAATTGTATCTTCGACCGTTATCTAATAACTCTATTAAGTGTCCATTAAGTAGAATTGTGCCTTCGACCGTGTCCAGCTATATTTTATGAGGAATTGTGTTTCATCGAACATGTTAATTGTATCTTCGACCGTGTCCTGCTATATTTTATGTGGAATTGTGTTTATATGTCAAAAATCGATATATTAATATGAGTTTATTATGCATAAATAATTAACTAAAACCTGAACTCCCAAACATCGGCGGTGGTTGCGATCCCTCCCCACCATATTCCGTGTAATCCCTTCCTGTATGATTTACAACATATAATTTTATAAATTCACTCGTCTAAGAGACAAACAAAATAGTTTACATTTGTAAGAAAGAAATCACAAAACCCGATGCTCCCAAAGTATGATTCTCTTGTGATGGCATGTACTGCTGCTGCTAATATTGTTAGAAGGGATACATCAAGGAGAACATGTTGAGTATTTCATCGAATATGTTAATTGTATCTTCGACCGTTGTCTAATAACTCATGTTAAGTGTCCATTATCTAAACATAATGCCCAATAACTCTGATCGCCATTGTCATGCGATACGATCCACTGGAAAGCATTTCTGTCTAGAATGTAAATTTCTCGCATCATACTGTTGAACTTGTTCTGACATGGTTCTCGTCCAGCAGCATAGAATCTGTTTTGAAGCACGCGATTTTTATGTCCAGCTCTCTGCATATTTGCACGCATATGTCTGAGACAATGACGATGTGTGAATCCCTCTTCTGGTGGAAATAAACCACGTACGACATTCTTTAGACCAGGAAATCGATGACTGATAAAACATGTCTCGACGATCAATAATTTGTTTTAATAAATTCAAAAACCATCCTCATGCTGAAATATTCTCGTTCTTTTCAGCTATGGCAAATGCCAGCGGAAATAGGCCATTATTGGTGTCTATTGCTGTGGCCACATAGATTGACCGGCGTATCTCCCATATAAATGTGTTCCGTCGATATTTAAAACTGGTCGACAAAATCTAAATGCTCTACGGTACGGTCCAAATGCTACAAACACTCTCTGAAAATGTACAGTACTCTCGTTTTGGCCTTCAACAGTCTTGAACCAGGTATTTGTTCCGGGGTTATGTCATTCTAAAGCACGAATGAATCTCCGAATATCACGATATGACTCAACCTCATTCCCATAAACCATATCCATTACACACCTCCTAGCATTCCAAGCTGTCATGTAGTTGATTTCAGTCTTCAACTCATCTTTTATTTTATACATTATTGCTCCCGAGGTCATACTAACTTTTGCTTTAAAAGAAGATAAAATATACTGCGCTACAAAAACAGAAGTGCATTGGCGATGTTTCACTAAAAGGACTAGATTTCTGCATGTATGCTTCCCCCTATATCCTGAAACGTACCAATCTCCTCGAGATTTCCTCTCTGATGCATGCAAACGCCATCCACAATTTTCATAAATACAAACATCAGTGAAAATCTGCTTGTTTGATACCTTGGATTTATATTGCACATGATTTTCCATGCTCCATTTCTGTAAGTCGTATTGTAGATCCCTTTTCGACTTATAACTCCTACCTAACCAATAACTTAGTCCGGAATCATCGGTGGGTTCCGATTGTCTCTCTACAAAGACAACATCATCTGCTTCTCCAATTTCATGATCAAATACGTGGGGTAATGATGAATACTCATTCATCACTCTTTATTCTTATATTTTAGCTACAAAAACCTTTGCAAATGCATGTATATGTTTGTAAATACCAATAATTACCAAAAGCATGCATTGTGTAAAAAGTAATAATTAGCATGTTTTTATGAAAAAATAAAAGAATAAAGATTAAAAAGAAAAAGAGGGAAATATTTAGAATAAATATTGAGCAACCTAACCCAAGGGAGGGCTCAGCATGGGCCTGACCGCATAAAAGCCAAAGTAGAGGGAGATAGGGGCTCATGTGTGTAAATATACCTGTAAATAAAATAAATATATTTTCCTCTAAAAATAGAATAAAAATAGTTGGTAAATATTGTGAATATTTATAAATATAAAATCAAGATAAAAATAGAAAAATCAAAAAGAAAATAAAAATAGATCACTTGTACATAGTCACCATGCACATAGCCCACTTATCTATATTTATTTCTCCTTATAAATAAATAAATTAATTTCCATAAAATTTGTATATATTCTATCTTTTATGATTGTAAATAAATAAAATAAAAACAACAAAAACAAAATAAAAAGAGCAAAAATTAAAAACCAAAAATAACATTGTAAATATACCATGTACATAGATGGATATATCTATTTATTTCACCCTTGTATATAAATAATAAAAATAAAATAAAAATACATTTTTATTCCTAATTTTATGCTATAAATAAATAAAATATAAAATAGGAATAAAAATGCACAAAAATAACTAATTAAAAATCAAAAATCAAAAACCTATATTGTATATATACCTATATATGGCCCTATTATGTAAATACCTAATTTTTATTTTGAAAAATTAATTAAAAATCACCAAAAAATAGAAAAAATTAAAACAAATATTTTTCATGTTTTAAGTTTTTAATAATTCGGCCATTTGCTATTTTTAATTGAATTTTTAAATCATTTCCAGGTGGCTAACTCTCATTGGTCCACGGGGATGTTGACCGCCCGGTCAACTCCCCCTGTGGACCAATTCCCACGGGTCCTGGATGCCCGACCCGAGTTCTCAAATTTTTAGCGTCCAGACCCAATCGCTTCTCACCCAAACCCCGGGTCCTACTTGTCCACGCCAGATCCGACATCCTCGTCGGGGTGCCCGCCTTGGGGTCCGCGCTCTGAGTTACCCTACCCGATCGGGTTTAGCCGGACCCCTGGCAGTATTCTGATAGCACAAAAACCCGAGCGACTAAGGCAATCAGGTAACTGAAACGGTCGTTGCGACCTCAATCACTCGGATGTGTATCAAGAAAAATATCAGACCACTAAATACAAATAAAATCGATCAAAACAAGGCAAGCAGTCCTGCTAAATGTTTAACCTGGTATAGCACCAGGGTCGAACTCGAGGAGCACGGGTTGGCCAAAGGCCTACGAAGTAGTAAAAATGAAATAAAATAAAAGACAAAATATTTTTAGTGATTTTTAATGATTTTTATATTTTTTTGGATTTTTAATATGTGAAGAAAACAAGAGAAACACAAAAACAATCACACTTTAGCTAATTATTTAATGCATCAAAAATCAAGAAAAAATTCAAACAAAAATGTTTTTATGTTTTTTAGGTTTTTTAGTGTTTTTGGTGAATTTTTGGAATTTTTATGATGTATATTTTATTTTCTAAAAATCAAACAGTAGCAAAAATGCAAGGTACTGTCCAGCCAGGCCCAAAATCCCTAGATAAAATATCTAAGGACCTCAAAAGGGCCTGGAGGTATTTTTCCTGTAAACTAGGTAAGACAAGGAAAATTTGAGTACCAAAATTATTGTTTTAGGTTTTTAGGTGATTTAATAGAATTTTTATGAGTTTTTAGGTGTTTTTAAGTTTTTATGGTTTTTAAGCAGTGAAAAATAGCCAAAATTGGCTAGAAAATCAAGAAACACAAAATAAACAGTACCTAGTTTTTATAGAATTTTAAGGGGGGTTTTTATATTTTTTTGGGGTTTTTAACTCTAGACAGTAGCAAAAATGATGATTTTTGAATTTTTAAAAATAGCAAATAAACTCAGAAATGTCCTCAAAAATTCTCAAAAATCCTACAACATGGCAGGAGCCATGTCTCAAATTTTCATCGAATTTGGAGGTGATTTGATATTTTATTCAAAAATCACAAGAGGGTACTGTGCACAAGGACTGAAGTGCAAATACCCAAAGTTCTGGGGGTCCAGGTGCAAAATACCCAGCAAATCACGCGCGCGGCGCGTGCCTGGGGCACTCAAGGACCTATTTGTAAAGAAAACAAGTCCCAAGGACCTATTGGTAACGCGTACCAAAAGTCCAGGGGGCTATGTTGCAAATATCCCACAAATAAACGCACATGCGAATATTAAACCATTCACAGGGGCATAGATGCAAATACTAAAAAGATTTTATTCATTTCAGAACCATCCAGAACTACAAGGGCGTATGATGCAAATAACCCAAGAATACACGTGACGAAACACGTGGCTCACACAGGCAGGGGTATATAAGCAAATATCTAAAGTACGAGGTCCAATGTGCAAATAACCCAACGTAAATAAAATACGAAAAATATTTACAGGACTAACATTAAATGTATAAAAGAAAAGGGGGGCCTAAGACAATTTACCCCTTATTAAATATCGGAGGCCGGATGAGTGACGCGTGGCAGATCTGACAGCTCTAGATGACGGCGCCTTTGTCTTCGAAACGTGGGCCTGATCGAACGGCTGAGGGCTCTCCACGTGGCTATCGGATGGCTGTGGTGCGCTGGTGGACGAAACCCTCGAGTAACTAACGGCTGAGATTGATCCTCGGGAGATCTGGCGGTTGCTGCAGCTCCGTGGATGGACGGACACGATGTTTAATCTGGAGCGCCGAGGTCAATCTTACGGTCGGCGAGGATCCTGGAAGAACTAGTCACCGGCGACTTTCGCCGGCCCTCTGTGCACGCGGTGGTCCTCATCTGCTGCCTCTGGAGATCGGAGAAGCTCCGCGATGAAGCTCCGCAGCTGATGGTAGGCTCCGATGACCCAGCCAAGCCCTGGAGGGCTCCGGCGAGGTCGGCGGAGCTAAAGCTCCTGGCCCGGATGACTCAAGCCCTCAGATGGGCTCGCTCTGACCTGCAAAAGGGCTCAGAAGACTCGCGGGTCGAGGGCAAAGTGCCTCGACCCCGTTAGTCGGCGTGGAGGTGACTGGTGCGTCGGGGCGACGGGCTCCGGTGAAGGCGAAAGACGGTGGAGCCCGGTTCCCAGCTCCTGTGCGAGCTGGGTTGTGTGAGTGGGTGCAGAACGTGCGGCGGAGGAAGGCGGAGGTGACGATGGATTCCGATGATCGAATGGGGGCGTGAGGTGGTCAGAATAGACAAGACACGGCGACGGCGAGATTTGGGGATAAATGGAAATTAGACTAAATAAGGGAGCTAAGGGACTACCTGGATGGTCGAGTAGACTGGGCTGGAGCTGGGGAAGCTCCCGGTCGTAGCCTCGAGGGACGTCTGGGCCCGAGGCTCGGAGCTCGCACCAATGGCGGAGCTACGACGGAGCTATTCGCCGGATCAGAGGTCCGACCACTCTCTCCTCTCTACGACACGGCCAACCTGGAGCTGTCACCTCGGGGGTGGCTGTGGAGGTCACGGGACGAAGGAATGGGGAGCCAAAGATGGATGAATTCGGTGGCGGAGCTCGCTTAAGTAGGTTGGAGAGTCCGGGAAGACAGGCGCGGGTAGGGCGTGGAAGCGCGCGGATCCCGATGCAGGAGCTCCGGCGAGGGTGTCGGATGTGGGAGGTGTCAAACGGAGCCGGACTTTGGGTGATTGGGAATCGGGTCGAGCGGGTATAAATCCGAGAAAAAGGTCCGGTGCTCGAACCCGTGAAGAGTGGTCCTGGGGGGGGGGGGTCAGTTGACCGGGCGGTCAACATCCCCCAGGGCCAATGGCTGAAGGCCACGTGGCTGAATCAAGAAGTGACAAATACATATAGCTAGGGGCCGAATCAGCAAAAACCCAAACCATGAAATATTTTTATTTTATTTTTTTCTATTTTTTGGTGATTTTTAATTAATTTTTGGAAATAAAAATAAGGTATTTACACTATATAGCTATATATAGGTATATGTACAATATGTAGGCTTTTGATTTTTAATTTTTAATTATTATTTTTGTATCCTTTTATTCCTATTTTATATTTTATTTATTTATAGAATAAAATGAGGAATAAAAGGGTATTTTTATTTGGTTTTTATTATTTATGTATATAGGTAAATAAATAGATATATATACATCTATATGCATGGTATATGTACAATGTATTTTTGCATTTTTAATTTTTGTTATTTTTATTTGATTTTTGTTTTGATTCTTTTTATTTTATTTATTTACAATATGTAACATAGAATATTTACAAAAAGTTTAGAAAATAATTTTATTTATTTATAAGGTTGAATAAATATAGGAGTATGGTCTATGTACATGGTGAAAGGGCAATTTTTTTTATCTTTTTGGTTTTTTTAACTTTTTGTTTTGTTTTTATATTAATAAATATGTACAAATATGTGCAAGCATATTTTTGGGTGAGGAAAATATTATTTTTATTTTATTTACATAAATATTTACACATGAGCCCCTATCTCCCTCTACTTTGGCATTTATGCGGTCAGGCCCATGCTGAGCCCTCCCTTGGGTTAGGTTGCTCAATATTTATTCTAAATATTTCCCTCTTTTTCTTTTTAATCTTTACTCTTTTATTTTTGCACAAAAACATGCTAATTATTACTTTTTACACAATGCATGCTTTTGCTAATTATCCCTATTTACACATATCTACATGCATTTGCAAAGGTTTTTGTAGCTAAAATATAAGAATAAAGAGTGATGAATGGGTATTCATCACCCCCCTATACTTAACTTTGCTAGTCCCTTAGCAAACACTTATTTGAAAAAGAAGTGAAAAAGAAAGAAAGAAAAAGAAAAAGAGGATGTACATGGATCAAGGTTGATTATTAAACTTGCCCTCATTAAATTGAGGTATGGAGCTCAATCAGATCTTTGGATTATTTATGTGTCGGAACCTTATTTAAACTTAAGCTTAAAACCTAACAGCCTCTAAGTTCCACTAATCTATAATCAAGACTCCTCAATGCTCCAGATCAGAACAAGTCATCAAGCACAAACCCTGAAGACCATGAATCTTTTCTTGTCCTGTGAAAGTGAGGTCTAAGCTCTCCACCTCAGAAATGGCAACTTGACAACCCTCCTCAACAAGGTAACACTATGACCTCAATCTGACCACTCTTTCCTCGAGGAGCGGGGTATTCCCTTCTAAGTTCAAGTTCAACCGGCTCAAGAAGAGGGGGAAGAAGAGAATGGGTCAAGGCCAGTGTAGCCAAGTACCCTTGGGAGCTCGACCAGTGTAGCCAAGTCTCCTTGCTGCAAGCTACAACAGGTGGATCATGAAACCAAGCTTTGCTTATTGCACTCTATATACATACTCCGGTGGGATTATCATTTTCTCTCAGACCCACCACTTTTTTGGAGTTCTTTTCTTTTTGCACATTTTTTTTTCAAGTGCATCTGTACAACATATACATGTGCAGCATATATACAAGGAATTTTTCCTCTTGAGCCAATAGACTGTCCCTCTTTTGAAGCTTTATTGCAACCCACAACTCCCGTCGTTAGACCTCATGGCAACCAGACCAAGTTGAGACGCACTTCCTTCACTATAAGAAGAAGAGAGGTTCCGCCTAGAAGTACTACCCTCATATGCTACCCCAAGTCAAGGAAGACTGCCTCCTCACCACCTCATCCGTAGAGAGCTCGGTGCATAGTGCGGTTGTCCAAGTAAAGCCATAATCTATATGAGTCATGTGTTGTTGTTAAGTGCTCTACTTAGGCTCATTGAGATGACATGTGATCATAGCCTAGTGAACTCAAAGAATTAAGTCACCATGGACCTGAAAAGCCTTAAACCTAAGTCCTATAAGGTTCCTCTTAGAAATTAGGTGGATTAAGATCTTAATCAAGCTCCATTTCTCAATTTGATTCCAGGCAAGTTTAAATGTCAACTATCATCCAGAAAAACTATATACATATGTACAAAAAGATGCTCATTTACACACATTTTACAATCATACAAAATTTTTGAAAAATGTTTTGAAATCATGGATGGATGATGCATGAAGTGCAAGTTTTGCAAAAAGATATTTACACACATTTACACAAGATTTTTACAAACTTTTGATTTTCAAAACATTTTGGAAAAATTTTGTACTATATACATAATTTTGCTAAGAAAATATTTACACAAGCTTTACACAAAAGATTTTTGAAATCATTTTTACAAAAATAATTTGTACACTAGCTATGTATGTGCAAATAAAAGAAGATTATGTACATGAAAAATTTTTTAATTTTTGTGGTTTTTAGCCATTTTTATTTATTAACACACTCACACAAAGTACGAGTTATGGCTAAAGTATATATGAAATATATACACACCCCCCTATACTTAGCTCGGACGATGTCCTCAGAGTCAAGAGCGATGAAGAAGACATAACTCGTGCTATGTATAGGGAAGTGAAAAGAAAGGCTATACAAAAAGGAAATGAAAAGTCAAGAGGGACTCAGGTCTCCCCCCTATACTTAGGATCAAGTGATCCTAAGTATAGCAGGCTGTACACGAAGGGAAAACCGAGTGGAGAATGTACAGGGTCTACCCCCCCTATACTTAGGGTGAAATATCCCTAAGTATAGGCAGCGAAACAGGGGTGGACAGAAACAAAAGAAATACCCGAAATGTCTCACATCCCCCCTATACTTAGGGTAAAGTGCACCCTAAGTATAGCATAATCACAAGATGGAGAAAGGGATGTGGGACTAAAGAATGTGATGATATGGACATCTGGATCTATATACAACGGAGGATCCGTGAAACTCAGGCGTGAGATGCATTAGATGTGAGTCAAAGACCACATCTCACGCAAAATGAATAGGGGCAAGATCAACGACCCGCGGCTCATGATCTAGAAATGGCTTGAGCCGCTGGCCGTTCACTCGAAAGGTACTCTCAGAAGACAACTCAGATATGTCGATGCTACCATTGTCGTGTACCTTTCTAACCAGATAAGGTCCCTTCCATTTGCTCTGTAGCTTCCCTGGAAATAGGCGTAGCCTCGCATCAAACAACCATACTCTCTGTCCAATCTCAAAATGCTTGTGGCTGATATGAGAATCATGCCACTCCTTGACTTTCTCCTTATAATGTAGGCTGCTTGAGAAAGCTGCATCTCTAAGCTCCTCCAGGGCAGCTAGCTCTGCCCTTCTCTGGACTCCCATACCATCTGGATCCATGATAATATCTGTGACTGCCCAAAGTGACTTGTGCCTCAGCTCAACAGGTAAATGGCATGGCTTGCCGTATACGAGGCGAAAGGGAGATGTGCCCAAAGGTATCTTGAAAGACGTCCTATATGCCCACAAGACCGAGTCCAAAAGCTGTGACCAATCCTTTCGGTCAGGGCGGACGACTTTCTGCAATATAGTCTTTATCTCCCTATTCGACACTTCGGCTAGACCGTTCGTCTGTGGATGGTAAGGTGTAGCAACACGATGGTCTATGCCGAACTCGCTAGCAAGTGCCTTCACCTGGTCGTTGATGAAGTGAGATCCCCCATCAGAAATCAGAACTCGTGGAACCCCGAACCGCGTGATGATGTGCTTCCTCAAAAATCTGCAAACAGTCCTCGCATCAGCGGCTCGGGCGGGGATAGCCTCCACCCAACGACTCACATAATCAACGGCCAACAGAATGTACTCAAATCCCTGACTCTTAGGGAATGGACCCATGAAATCGATGCCCCATGCGTCAAAAACCTCACAGAAGTGAATGGGCTGCATCAGCATCATATCACGCTGTCCACAAGTGCCCATCCTCTGACAGTCAGTACACCTCTTCACGAACTCATCTGAGTCCTTGAAGAGGGTAGGCCACCACAAGCCGGATTGGGGCACTTTCTGTGCCGTTCTCCTCCCAGAATGATGTCCTCCTGCCTCAAGCTTGTGGCAGTAAGTGAGGACGCTATGGTGTTCCTCCTGAGGAATACACCGACGCCAGACGCTATCCCCTCCTTCGTGGTAAAGGATGGGATCCTCCCAGGGGTAGGACTTGGCCTTCGCAAGGAAGGTCTCAAGTCTCTGCCTGGGCCAATCTTGTGGGACTTTCCCAACAACGAGAAAGTTCACAGTATCGGCATACCATGGGAGTGAGGCGATAGCAAGGATCGCCTCATCTGGGAAGGTATCTCTAATAGGGTCAATCTGCTCAGAATCCTCAGGCTTCTCTAGTCGGGAGAGATGATCCGCCACCACATTCTTGACTCCAGGCTTATCCTTAATCTCAATATCGAACTCCTGGAGTAGAAGGATCCATCTAGTCAGTCTGGCCTTGCCATCCTTCTTTGCCATGAGGTACCTGATGGCGGTGTGATCTGTAAACAAAGTCACTCTAGATCCAATGATATACGATCTGAACTTATCTAGGGCGAACACTACGGCTAGCATCTCCTTCTCTGTGACCGTGTAATTCCGCTGGGCGGAATCCAAAGTGCGGCTAGCATAGTGTATGGCAAATGGAACTCCATCCCTCCTCTGTCCCAGCACTGCCCCTACGGCAAAATCGGAGGCATCCGTCATGATCTCGAATGGAAGAGACCAATCAGGCGGCTGGAGGACAGGAGCCTCAATAACACACTGCTGGAGAGTCGCGAACGACGAAAGACACTTGTCATCGACAAGGAACTCGGTGTCTTTCGTCAAGAGATCAGTCAACGGTCGGGCAATCCTGCTGAAATCCTGAATAAATCTCCGATAAAATCCAACGTGCCCCAGGAATGACCGTAGCTGCCTCAGATTGGACGGCGGTGCGAGTTTCCTAATGACATCAACCTTGGCCGGATCAACCTCCATGCCCCTGTTGGAGATGATGTGGCCAAGCACTGTCCCTTGAGTCACCATGAAGTGACTCTTCTTCCAAGATAGCACAAATGATACTCAATACATCGCTGGAGTACTCGATCTAGGCAGTCAAGACAAGAATCGAATCCGTCGCCGTAGATCGAGAAATCGTCCATGAAGACCTCCAAACACTCCCCTACCATGTCCGAGAAGATCGACAGCATGCACCTCTGAAAAGTCGCAGGGGCATTGCATAGCCCAAATGGCATGCGTCGAAAAGCATATGTGCCGAAGGGACAGGTAAAGGTGGTCTTCTCCTGATCCTCAGGAGCGATGGCCACTTGGTTGTAGCCCGAGTACCCATCCAGGAAGCAATAATGGCTCTTCCCTGCCAGTCTCTCAATGATCTGGTCAATAAAAGGCAGGGGGAAATGGTCCTTCTTGGTGGCTTGGTTGAGTCTCCTGTAGTCAACACAAACCCTCCAAGAGGTGGGTACTCGTGTAGCAATCTCCTCTCCCGACTCACTGATCACAGTCGTGATGCCCGTCTTCTTGGGCACCACATGCAAGGGGCTGACCCACTTGGAGTCGGAAATGGGATAAATAAAATCTGCACTCCACCATTTTGATATTTCCTTCATCACAACCTCTCTCAGGTTGGGGTTCAGTCGCCGCTGGAACTCACGTGACGGCTTCGCCCCTTCCTCAAGATAGATATGGTGGGAGCACACTGATGGACTAATCCCATGGAGATCTGCTACGCTCCATCCTATCGCCTTGCGGTTCTTTTCAAGAACCCTCATCAAACGGGATTCCTGCTCTCCAGTCAACTCAGCGGAGATGATGACTGGGTACATCTCTGGCTCGCCCGCAAGGAATCGATACTTCAGCGAAGTAGGGAGCGGCTTCAGCTTTGGAATGCTGGGTGCTGGCAAATCTGGCTGCGGAAGAAACTGAGTGAAAGCTGCTAAGTCGGCCAACTCTTCCTGGGAAAGTGAAAGCGTACTCTCGCAAACTGGATCGGGAGAAGGCTGCTCAACTGCACTGTCTCTGGTCTGCTCTGCATCTACCTCCTCCTCCTCTATAGGCTCAGGTGAACTCAGGTCTGGCATCTGATCATAACAATCGGCCCAATCAGACTCTGAATCCGAGGGATCTGTATCAACCGTGATGGCCTCAGTACCACCGGAAAACAAGGTGGCCTCAGCATCACCATCACTAAACATCGTGCTGCGATCTAGGACCGGCTCTGCTGCCTCAATGGTATCCGGGACCAGGGCTGTGCTCTCCAGACTCTCCTCTGTTGTCATCTCTGCATCAGTTGTATCTGAAAGTGAGAGGATGGTCTGTGTCTCAAGATCTGCCCAAGCTGCCTCATCATCTGTGATCACAAAATCACAGTCCTGGTGGATGTCTGGCTCTGCGTCTGTCAGCTGCTCGGAATCTGTACTCGCATCTGAGCGGGCTCTCTCTCTAGCTCTGTAGTCCTCGACCGTCTCTATTTGTATACTCTCGCCCTCGACGTGAAAGTACACCTTCCCGCTATCATGATCAGTCACCGCCTTGGCTGTGGCCAAGAACGTGCGACCAAGGATGATGGGGGTATCGGTCACTGACTCAGGGATCTCCATGTCCAACACCACGAAGTCCACGGGGAACCTCAGGCCCTGAATCGTGACGATAACGTCTCGTAATAACCCCTTCGGCCTCTTGACAGATCGATCAGCGAACTGAAGGACTGTCCTGCTCTGTCGAAGAGTGCCCAACTCGAAGCGGTCATGAAGGGCTGCCGGAAGAAGGTTGATCGACGATCCGCTATCTAATAGAGTACGGTCGAACCTCTGCTCACTAATCTGGCATCTGACATACGGGGCCCCTGAATCTGGCCTCTTGGCTGGCAGGCGGTTCTGGATCGCGAAACACGTGGCTTTCGTCAGCACATGTATCTCTGAAGTGTGGTTCCTCCTCCTCCTCCTGACTGTAGTCCTCTCTCTCAAAGATCGCTGGAGAAGGGGGATGTGCTGCAAAGCCTCCTGGAGGGTCAGCTGGATGTGGAATCGATCGATCATGCTCTGGCTGAACTCCTCAAGCTCCCTCTTTTTTGGATCATTTTTCTTCCCCTTCCCCATCTGAAGGGCTCTAGGGAAGGGGATCACAGGGTCCTTCTCAGATGAAGGACTAGGAAAAGGCCTAGACGGTTCGATGACCGGATCCACACATACATCATGCACCACAGTGGGACCAGAAGAAAGTAAACCTTTTCCTTTATTCACAACAGAGTTCTGAGATACAGGAATGCGAGGAAAGACAACATCTCTATCACGACTAACACTGGTGGCCTTAGTACCACCGTGGGCTGGCTCTGCTGCTGCTGCTGGTAGACGTCTCGCGGCATCAGTACCGCGGGCTGGCTCGGCTGAACTGGTGGCGTCAGTACCACCTCCTAGATCCGGTGAAGCGGCGGCCTCAGTACCGCCGATGGGATCAGCATCCTTGGTGGCTTCAGTGCCACCGTCATCATCTGGAGCGTCCTCAGTACCGCTCTCCTCCTCCTCATGTGGCGCCTCTGAAGTGTCCTCGTGGTGAAGCTCAGATGAGGCGTCGCCGCCTGCTGGGGTCCTACCGCTCCTAAGTGTGACAAAATCAGCATCAAATAGATCCGAAGATGTATCATCAAAGGGGTCACTAGGAGTGGCAAACTCAGTATGTACTACCTGCTCAGATTTCCTCTTGAGGTTGTTCGGGTTCGGCTCAATCTGGGCTGGAATGGCGGCCTTCCCTCTCACCAAGTCCCGCATCTCCTGGCGGAACTCGTCCATCTCCCGTCTGAATGTGGCCTGCTGGTCCGTGAGGAGGAGGGCGATGTCATCCAAAGCAGGGCTCTCGTGGGAACCCGACGGGTAGCCTCTTTGTGGGTGAGGCTGCTGGAACTGCTGCTGGTGCTGGTAAGAGGGGTATGAGGAAGGGTGCTGCTGCTGAACTGGGTGAGCCTGCTGCTCACGTCTCCACGACTATCCCTGCTGCTGATAGGGACGAGGACCGAAGGATGGCTGGTGCTGCTGATATGCTGGGGGCTGCTGCTGCGGCTGGTGGTGATCTCTCTGCTGGGAGTACTGCCCTCCCTGTCCTGACGGCTGCTGCTGGGGCTGGGTACCACCACTCTCCCACCTGAATCCGGGATGGTCTCGTCAGATCCCAGGCTGGGGGCGGTCATACCAAATCCTGTTGACATCCATCAACGGCTCGGCATCGTAGGGGGCTGGCGGGAGTACTGCCAGAGGCTGGTCCGGCTGGTAGACCACCATCTGCATCTCTGGAGATGGTGGGGACTGGTAGGTGGGCTGCGGCTGCTGGTACGGCTCCGCCTGTACAAGATGGACCTGTCTAGGCTGCACGTGGGTGCTGGAGCGCTGGGACGAGCTGCTGCTGCTGCCGGCGTCGCCTCGCGACTGAAGACGGGGCTGAGAAGCCGTCTGTGCCTCCTGGAAACACATGAGCTGTGTCTTCATGTCGCTCAGAACCTGTGCCATCTGCTCCATCTGCGTGATACTCTGGCACTGCTTCTTCTTGATCAGCTCCATGCGGTCCAACTTCTCGCTGATAATGCCCATGTCCGCAGCTGACGACTCTGCCTGTGCTGCTGCGGCTGCGGACGAACTGGATGGACCTGCATCTACCCGTGCTATCCGCTGGTACTGCACGGGTCCTGGCTGATGTGGCTGGGTCTTCTGAGTATACAACCTGGTCTGAGACATCACCATATAGTTCTCAGCCATCTCCTCGTAGATGGCCCAGACCTGGTCGTGGTCCTTGGCAAAGTAGGACCCGCCGCACGAAGCGTTCACCAGACCCTGAAGCTCTGGCGTCAACCCGCTGAAAAAGCTCTGAACTAGGTTCGGCTTGGAGATGTCGTGGTGCGGGCATCGGTCTAGGAGCTCTCGAAACCTCTCCCATGCCTCGTGGAACTGCTCGTTGGGGAACATGGAGAAGTTGCTGATCAGGGCCCTCGCTGCATTCGTCCGCCCGAGTGGATAGTACTTGCTCAAGTACTCGGTGCGGAGCTGCTCCCAGGTATAGACAAACCTCCCAAGATGCTTCAGCCAGGTGGCTGCTCTATCTGCCAGTGAAAACGAGAAGGCTATCATCCTGATCGTGTCCTGGTCCACATGCCGGTCGTGGACAGTACTGCAGATCATCAGAAACTCCTGGAGGTGAAGGTGGGGCTCCTCAGTGGCAAGTCCGTGGAAACGAGGAAGCATCTGCAGGGTGTTCGGGGGGAACTTGAAGTCCCCCACGATCGCCGGCACCACTACCCAGTGATGCATCAGAGTAGATCCGGGATTGTGTAAATCTCGCATCGGTCGTGGTGGTCCTCCTGCCGCAGCGCCTCCCGCTGCGGCGGCTGCGGCCGCGGCTGCTGCTGCGGCTGCTGCTGCTCGTGCCTCTGCATCATCGGGCTCCTCGGGCTTGCTCTGCTGGTCTTGCTCTGCTCTGAGCCTCTCCAACTCTCTCCTCATCTCAATCATAAATGCTCCCTGATCGCGGAGCTGCTGCTGGACTGTTTCGAGTGATGCGATCAGGGTGGAGTTGATCGCTCCCTGGTCTAGTACAAAGTGCTCTGGCTGACGGGAGTGATCGTCTGAACTGCCGGCTCCGGCCATGTCGACGTCTGCAAAATCATACGAGCCCAACTCAGGTGCTGTCAAATGTATCAATCTCTCCTCGGGCTCGTGTCTCTCAGGTAGATCAGAAAGGGGGTCGAGGGGGAACAGGGTGGAGTCGTACTCGGGCTCGGAGAGCGGGTCTGAGCTCTCGCGAGCCAACCTAGATGATGAGGCAGACGTGCCCGAAAGCGGTGCAGCCAGAGGCTGCCTAAGAGACCGTCTACCCATCATCTTGATCTGGCGAGTAAGGCGGATGAGATCTGGAAAAATTATGATCAGAAAACAAACCCCCGATTCACCAACGCAACGCGAGCTGAAGACCGTGAAAGTTCGGTCAAATTATCTTGTCGATTTTATTTTGGTGAACACACAGAATATAAGAGCGCTTACGTGACCTGTTGGGATATCCGATGCTAACCCAACCGACTGGCCCGCACGGAAAAGTCAGTAATCAGTCGGGACTAGCAACGGGGGGCTCTACCTAGAGTGCAGGTCACTCTCTCGCGCATCCAAACCAAACAATGAGGGGGTTGCTCTCCCCAAGATAAAGTTTTTAGGGTGAGCAGATTTTAAGATCAATAAGATTAGCAGTCCCAATTTTATGGTTTCACTCAAAACAAACCAAAGGCCTAACGAATTTTTCGGTTCTCCTGATTATTAAGTCCAAAACAGGGGGGAGAAGACGAAAAAGCCGATGCACGATAAATCAATGATGCATGCCGAGTAAGAAATGCGTACCTTGCCTCCAGCACTCTACATGCAAGATGATCCGCGCATAAAAGTAAAGACAGAAATAAAACTATCTATATGATGCAGCGGGGAAAGCCGAGTCCTAGGTGAGCAAGTCTAGCGAAGAGCCGTCTAACCGGTCACCGACCTCCAAGCCAAAGAGTCTGGTCTTGGCCCGTCCCTCCTCTGTCCGACAAATCGGGGGTAGGAGTAAGCGCTTTACAGGACGGGCTGCGGCACGTAGGCTACGGAGGCAAATGAATCGGTTATTTTTATTATTGATTTTAAGTAGGTCCAATTATCGATCTATAGGAACAGATAATCAATTAGGTGTGTGGATCCTACTAGTTACGGCACATTCACCAGAAAATCCTAAGTCTAGGGGCTCGAGCAAAAACCGCGAAAAACCGGAAAAGGCAGAAATAAAAGAAAAAGAAAACCGCGAAAAAGCCGCGAAAAACCGCGAAGGTCCTAAGGGTCCCCCGAGCACACCGGTGCTCGGCGAAACAGACCTGCTACGGTCAAGTCACAAATGTCCAAGCAGTCCAAGTCCTGAGTCCTGTATTATTACAATAATAATGAACAAAAATAAATCTACCCTAATCCTCACCCACTCAGCTCTCTCTCACTCTCTCCTGCGGCTCCGCGAAGAAAGGAGCCGCCTCCGAATCCCGCGGTTGCGCCGACTCTCAAGAATAGCCGCCTCGGTCCTCGGGCCCTCGCAAGAGAAAACAAGTGGTCAGAACCAATCAAATAATATCAAAGAAAATAAAGGCAAATGAAAAATAAGGGTATATGTGCAAAAATGTAAAATAAAATAAACACACAAAATAAAACAAAAACAAAAATAAAAGAGAAAGAAAATAAAATCAAACAAAATATAGACAAAAAGCCGTGAAAAGCCGCGAGCTCCGAAGAGCCGCGAAAAGCCGCGAAAATAAAAACGAAAAGAACTACTAAGCCGTGCTCCCCGGCAACGGCGCCATTCTGATAGCACAAAAACCCGAGCGACTAAGGCAATCAGGTAACTGAAACGGTCGTTGTGACCTCAATCACTCGGATGTGTATCAAGAAAAATATCAGACCACTAAATACAAGTAAAATCGATCAAAACAAGGCAAGCGGTCCTGCTAAATGTTTAACCTGGTATAGCACCCAGGGTCGAACTCGAGGAGCACGGGTTGGCCAAAGGCCTACGAAGTAGTAAAAATAAAATAAAATAAAAGACAAAATATTTTTAGTGATTTTTAATGATTTTTATATTTTTTTGGATTTTTAATATGTGAAGAAAACAAGAGAAACACAAAAACAATCACACTTTAGCTAATTATTTAATGCATCAAAAATCAAGAAAAAATTCAAACAAAAATGTTTTTATGTTTTTTAGGTTTTTAGTGTTTTTGGTGAATTTTTGGAATTTTTATGATGTATATTTTATTTTCTAAAAATCAAATAGTAGCAAAAATGCAAGGTACTGTCCAGCCAAGCCCAAAATCCCTAGATAAAATATCTAAGGACCTCAAAAGGGCCTGGAGGTATTTTTCCTGTAAACGAGGTAATACAAGGAAAATTTGAGTACCAAAATTATTGAATTTAGGTTTTTAGGTGATTTAATAGAATTTTTATGGGTTTTTAGGTGTTTTTAAGTTTTTATGGTTTTTAAGTAGTGAAAAATAGCCAAAATTGGCTAGAAAATCAAGAAACACAAAATAAACAGTACCTAATTTTTATAGAATTTTAAGGGGGGTTTTTATATTTTTTTGGGGTTTTTAACTCTAGACAGTAGCAAAAATGATGATTTTTGAATTTTTAAAAATAGCAAATAAACTCAGAAATGTCCTCAAAAATCCTACAACATGGCAAGAGCCATGTGTCAAATTTTCATCGAATTTGGAGGTGATTTGATATTTTATTCAAAAATCACAAGAGGGTACTGTGCACAAGGACTGAAGTGCAAATACCCTAAGTTTTGGGGGTCCAGGTGAAAAATACCCAGCAAATCACGCACGCGGCGCGTGCCTGGGGCACTCAGGGACCTATTTGTAAAGAAAACAAGTCCCGAGGACCTATTGGTAACGCGTACCAAAAGTCCAGGGGGCTATGTTGCAAATATCCCACAAATAAACGCACATGCGAATATTAAACCATTCACAGGGGCATAGATGCAAATACTAAAAAGATTTTATTCATTTCAGAACCATCCAGAACTACAAGGGCGTATGATGCAAATAACCCAAGAATACACGTGACGAAACACGTGTCTCAA